>JAOTOL010001465.1:702500-1157273 GCA_034440575.1 Imbricaverruca yamaguchii | reverse complement strand
GTCAAAACGGCGTAAGCCATGCTGGCTTTCCTACCCTTCTTTTGCGCCTTTGCTTTTCGGGAACATGTCTAATCTGAATTTCCTTCAAGTAAGATTTGAAGTTTTCCCACATTTCACAGGCATTTAAATTGGAGAATTCTTCTTCCCATCTTGTAGTATGCTCTTTGATGAACATTGTACTCGGAGAACTTGTTATGACTTGTTGAAGAACAACATTTTGCTTGAAGTTATGCTAAGGGACATCGTTTCCATAACGAATTTCAACATCACACCCTATTCGTTTCGACATCTCACACCTAACGAAAGACCGTTATTTTGTCACTGTTACATGCTCCTCACTCCATGTCCTGAAGGCGCACGGGCCTATATTAGGCGCCACAGTCACGGGCCACAGTCTATATAGGCGCACGGGTCTATATAGGCGCCACAGTCACGGGCCACAGTCTATATAGGCGCACGGGTCTATATATAGGCGCCACAGTCACGGGCCACAGCCCAGTCTATATAGGCGCACGGGTCTATATAGGCGCCACAGTCACGGGCCACAGTCTATATAGGCGCACGGGTCTATATATAGGCGCCACAGTCACGGGCCACAGTCTATATAGGCGCACGGGCCAGTCTATATATAGGCGCCACAGTCACGGGCCACAGTCTATATAGGCGCACGGGCCTATATATAGGCGCCACAATCACGGGCCACAGTCTATATAGGCGCACGGGTCTATATATAGGCGCCACAGTCACGGGCCACAGTCTATATAGGCGCACGGGTCTATATATAGGCGCCACAATCACGGGCCACAGTCTATATAGGCGCACGGGTCTATATATAGGCGCCACAGTCACGGGCCACAGTCTATATAGGCGCACGGGCCTATATATAGGCGCCACAGTCACGGGCCACAGTCTATATAGGCGCACGGGTCTATATATAGGCGCCACAGTCACGGGCCACAGTCTATATAGGCGCACGGGTCTATATATAGGCGCCACAGTCACGGGCCACAGTCTATATAGGCGCACGGGTCTATATATAGGCGCCACAGTCACGGGCCACAGTCTATATAGGCGCACGGGTCTATATAGGCGCCACAGTCACGGGCCACAGTCTATATAGGCGCACGGGTCTATATATAGGCGCCACAGTCACGGGCCACAGTCTATATAGGCGCACGGGCCTATATATAGGCGCCACAGTCACGGGCCACAGTCTATAAGGCGCACGGGCCTATATAGGCGCCACAGTCACGGGCCACAGTCTATATAGGCGCACGGGCCTATATATAGGCGCCACAGTCACGGGCCACAGTCTATATAGGCGCACGGGTCTATATATAGGCGCCACAGTCACGGGCCACAGTCTATATAGGCGCACGGGTCTATATATAGGCGCCACAGTCACGGGCCACAGTCTATATAGGCGCACGGGTCTATATATAGGCGCCACAGTCACGGGCCACAGTCTATATAGGCGCACGGGTCTATATATAGGCGCCACAGTCACGGGCCACAGTCTATATAGGCGCACGGGTCTATATATAGGCGCCACAGTCACGGGCCACAGTCTATATAGGCGCACGGGTCTATATATAGGCGCCACAGTCACGGGCCACAGTCTATATAGGCGCACGGGTCTATATATAGGCGCCACAGTCACGGGCCACAGTCTATATAGGCGCACGGGTCTATATATAGGCGCCACAGTCACGGGCCACAGTCTATATAGGCGCACGGGTCTATATATAGGCGCCACAGTCACGGGCCACAGTCTATATAGGCGCACGGGCCTATATATAGGCGCCACAGTCACGGGCCACAGTCTATATAGGCGCACGGGCCTATATATAGGCGCCACAGTCACGGGCCACAGTCTATATAGGCGCACGGGTCTATATATAGGCGCCACAGTCACGGGCCACAGTCTATATAGGCGCACGGGCCTATATATAGGCGCCACAGTCACGGGCCACAGTCTATATAGGCGCACGGGCCTATATATAGGCGCCACAGTCACGGGTCACAGTCTATATAGGCGCACGGGCCTATATATAGGCGCCACAGTCACGGGCCACAGTCTATATAGGCGCACGGGCACCGGGGCGGATAGACAAGATAGGGGGGCTTAGGGGCGCATCGACTGCAGTGGTCATGCAGCGGAGAGACAAGACAGGTGACCAAGAAAAGCACACCACGTGCACTGGCGTATCTAGGCGATGCTAGCATAGTCTCATGACCTTCGAAGAGGTTGATTTTGTGCGCATTTCTTCGAAATCTAAAAACATTAAATGAGACCCGGCAAATCGGGCGTTCAAACCTGACGTTTTTAAAAACCCGACATTTTGTATTGCTTCTCCTCCCCCTCAACCCGTCCAAGACCAGATTCCTGTATCCGCCACTGGATATGTGCAGAGTTCTAGAGCATATCAACAGCACAGCCAGAACATCGACAACACGGCAAAAACAGCAACAACATAGCTAGAACATTAACAGCTCAGCCAGCACATCAATAGCACAGCCAGCACATCAAGAGCACAGCAAGAGCATTAACAGCACGACTAGAGCACCAACAGCACGGCCAGACCAGCAACAGCACAGTCAGACATTAACAGCACGACCAGAACACCAACAGCATGGCCAGACCAGCAGCAGCACAGTCAGAGCATTAACAGCACCAAACACCAACAGCATGGCCAGACCAGCAGCAGCACAGTCAGAGCATTAACAGCACGGTCAGAACACCAACAGCACGGCCAGACCAGCAGCAGCACAGTCAGAGCATTAACAGCTCCACCAGAACACCAACAGCACGGCCAGACCAGCAGCAGCACAGTCAGAGCATTAACAGCACGATCAGAACACCAACAGCAGGCCAGACCAGCAGCAGCACAGTCAGAGCATTAACAGCACGACCAGAACACCAACAGCATGGCCAGACCAGCAACAGCACAGTCAGAGCATTAACAGCACGACCAGAACACCAACAGCATGGCCAGACCAGCAGCAGCACAGTCAGAGCATTAACAGCACGGTCAGAACACCAACAGCATGGCCAGACCAGCAGCAGCACAGTCAGAGCATTAACAGCACGGTCAGAACACCAACAGCACGGCCAGACCAGCAACAGCACAGTGAGAACGTTCCCAGCACGACCAGAACACCAACAGCATGGCCAGACCAGCAGCAGCACAGTCAGAGCATTAACAGCACGACCAGAACACCAACAGCATGGCCAGACCAGCAGCAGCACAGTCAGAGCATTAACAGCACGGTCAGAACACCAACAGCACGGCCAGACCAGCAGCAGCACAGTCAGAGCATTAACAGCACGCGCCACAGCAGAGCATTAACACACGGTCAGAACACCAACAGCACGGCCAGACCAGCAACAGCACAGTGAGAGCATTAACAGCACGGCCAGCCCCATCACATGTACCGGCTTCCCTGGGATCGGTGAGACGAACTAACCCGACCGAATTTAACCGACGTGTTGCAGATCCTGCACTGAACATCTACCAGCCACTTCTTCGCGACCCTGAGGTGAGTCGTGTGTGTGTGTGTGTGTGTGTGTGTGTGTGTTTGTTTGTCGTGAGGTGCGATCTTGGTGTGAAAACCGACTGGAAGATGTTGCTGTATGTGGAATCTGACCAGGTGGTACTGCTGGATGTGAAAACTGACTCGGTGATGCTGCGGTATGTTGAATACTGCTGATACTGTTGTATGTTGAATACTGCTGATACTGTTGTATGTTGAATACTGCTGATACTGTTGTGTGCTGAATACTACTGATACCGCTGTATGTGGAAACTGGCCGGGTAGTACTGCTGCTGTGTGTGAAAACTAACTCGCTGATGCTGCTTTGTGCGGAAGCTAACTCGGTAGTACTGCAGTGCGTGAAAACTTACTCGATGCTGTAGCATCGAGTAAGTTTTCATCAATTTCCACACACAGCAGCATACTGCTGAATTGACCCGGTGATAATACTGTGCTTGGCTGTGTACCGAGGAATGTTCGTGTATGTGTTTCAGTACCTTCTTACCTGTTCGTGATTGTGTTTCGCTGTCTGCATGCTTATGAACATGTAATGTTTGTTCACAAAGCAACAGGGTAATTTTCATTAATTATCTTCTCAGAAAAACATTGATATCATTCTGATATTGTATACGGTTCGTTCTGTCGTGAACATCTTCAAAATCCTTCCAAGGAGTTACATATCAGGATTGCGCATTCCGTGCATTGTTTCACTGCATAGTTTAATGGTAAATATACAAAGTAGTGAGGATACCGTTCGATCTTCGATCTTCGATCGATCGAAGATCGATCATTCGATCGAAAGATTCGATCTTCGCCACTGCATACAGCCTGGTAGCTCAGTTGGTTAGAGCGCTGGCCTGCACCGGTCTCCCCTGTATTGGCAACACAGGGTTCGAGTCGCTTCGCGCGCTCGCATTTAGCCCCCGGCCGGGAGTGTCAGTTGGCAACTGGCCGATAAGGCCGGGGACGAGCTACCGGGCGGCCGTGTCGGTGCATTGGCGGCACGTTAAACTTTCGGTCTAAATTCTGCCGTTGAACTGGAGCTCATGGATCGACGTAACAAGCCTGCTTAGCAATAGAACCCTGGCTCCTCAAGCCGCCCCAGCAACAACTCGGATTATATTTATTTATTTAAAAAAAAAAAATAAAAAAAAAAATACACCAGGCACGCACAGTTATGCCACAGACAAACTAGCAACATTTAATCTGAACACACAGACGCAACGTTCGGCTACCTATGTAACAACTCGCTGACAGCGTACGTCGGGCCACTACTGACTCGTCAGTGGCTGCGTGGGACAGAAAGTGTCCCAACATAAGCGCACCGTGGCCCCGACATTCACCCGTCGCCCGGCGATTGGGACCATTTCCGTGATGAGCACCCCCCCTAGTGCCTGGAGCCGGGTCTGGCGTCACCAGCACCAGCGTGGTCGATGGACTAACCGCTTGTCATGCCACATGCCCTCTGGTGTGTAACATGCCCAACATGCCCGCTTCATCCTCCATTCTTCATTAAAAGTGTTAACCCGCGCCGTCTTTCCAGTCAAATCCTCACACGCGGTATCGGGGGGGGGGGGGGCGGTTGAAGATCCACTCTAAAACCCAAACTAAGCATCGCACGAAAACGAAAGAGGTATCATCGGAAAGCGCCCGACGAGCAGGGTCTGGGTCCATCCTCCAAAACAATTTCCCCAAAAAAGTGACGTCACCAGGGGGGCTAGATTTTCACGACTTTTCACGACTTACATTATGTTTTTGACTCTGGGGAGTTTGGGGATATATGAAAAATAAAATTTATTTGGAATGAGAAAAGGACAGCGAAATCGACCTGGGATATATTTTTTGGCCCCCAAAATAAAAATTGTTTTTTTTTTTAATTTCAAAATTTTGAGTTTTCAAGTTTCCTTTAATTTTCCTTTTCCAATGAGTAGAGCAGACCGAGAAACGTTGTTGGAAGTCAACTTGCCCTAATAATAAATGCTTACTTTATCAAGAATCCTGTATTTGAACTGCAATTTGGCAAATACGCAAACATTGTATGTAGTCAAAAACGAAAGAAATGAAAAATTCCACTAGTACGTTATATTGCACCTGTAAAGATAAGCGAACGCTGTAAGTTTCATTAAAATATCTGTATCCGTTAAAGCGTGACGACTGGTTTAATTTTTTTTTTGGCGGTGACCTCGCTTGACCTTGACTAACTCGTTGAACCAAGATGATCAAAATAAATAAGCAAAATATCGTTACTTGGTGGACATGGACCATGTCGAAACATTTTTTAATACTAGTCTTGTCTTCGCGTGCTTAAGGTTTGAATTGTTATCGCCTTCTGTGAACAAGCGCATGGAATACACTGCCGTCAACTATGCAGCCTTTCTGGCTATGTATTCCTACCTCCATGCATACATGTATGTATGTATGTATGCATGTGTATTTATATATATATATATATATATATATATATATATATATATATATATATATATATATATATATATATATATATATATATATATATATATATATATATATATATATATATATATATATATAATATATATATATATATATATATATATATATATATATATATATATATATATATATATATATATATACCTTCATATATTTATATCGGAAGATCTTACCATTCATGATCACTGGCATTGATACAACGCTGTTGGCTGTTTTCAGACGATCTACTACATTCTTAAGCTGCTCCGGCGACTCAGCACAACGATGCCCCAGGTGAGGGGCTTGTGCCAAAGTGCAAGGGGAGCGCAGTGAGTAGAGGGAATTGGGATGGGAAACATGAACCGATACGCAACTTGGGGCTGGCGTTCCTTTCTGCGACTTCTGACAGTATTGTAGGACACGTAATAGCGCACAGGGACAAGACATTCACCGCTTACTGCAATGCAATACGAACTCTTCACGGCGAGCAAACATCCAACTGCTCTATCTACTACGGAGCACTAGAAGTGTCTACTCCCGAGCACTAGTGGAGTCTACTTCCGAGCACTAGTGGAATATACTGCCGAGCACTAGTGGAATATACTGCCGAGCACTAGTGGAATATACTGCCGAGCACTAGTGGAATATACTGCCGAGCACTAGTGGAATATACTGCCGAGCACTAGTGGAATATACTGCCGAGCACTAGTGGAATATACTGCCGAACACTAGAAGTGTCTACTACCGGGCACTAGTGGAATATACTGCAGAACACTAGAAGAGTCTACTGCCGAGCACTAGAGAAGTATACTGACGAGTACCGGTGGAGTCTCCTGCCGTACACTGGTGGAATATACTGCCGAACACCAGAGGAGTGTTGTGCCGAGTAGCTAACATGCCACAAACACCCCCTTGTTAGTAGTTCAGATGGAGTTATTTCATTAGATTGTGCTACACCGAATAAACGTGGTGATGGTGATGGTGTTTGGTATGGCGATGGTGATGGCGATGGTGACAGTGGTGATGTGTGGTGTGGTGATGGTGACCGGAGACAGCCAATGCCATTAATCGTCTCATGTGCTGACACATCGATCACTGACATTTTCACCACCCGACTCGGAGGAGAAACCACAATGTGTATATTTCGTTCCTTCTTTTCCATTATTCGTTATCAGAAGCAGTGCCACCTGCCTGATATAGCTTACGTCCGGGACATCCTTTGTGAGGGCTTGCCTGTGCTGTTGGACACAGACTAAGCAATCTCACTGCTAGCTTATTGCCTCAGCGAATGGCACATGGTTTCACTACCGTGCATCATTTATCTTTTGACATTGGAGGTCGAGGTCGATTTATCTCTCAATTAAAAAAAAACGCCAGGAAGTGAAATCGACACCAATACGACATGATGTTATTGTGACCTTGGCCATGAACTGCATTCAGCCTCCAGTTCCCGAAAGTTGGTCAAATGATGCCGGCTCCCAGATCCCGAACGTTGGTCCAATGATACCGGCTTCTGTATCACGAACGCTAGTCCAATGATACCGGCTCCCAGATCACGAACGTTGGTCCAATGATACCGGCTCCCAGATCCCGAACGTTGGTCCAATGATACGTTCCATACCGGCTCCCAGATCCCGAACGTTGGTCCAATGATACCGGCTCCCAGTATCCCGAACGTTGGTCCAATGATACCGGCTTCTGTATCACGAACGTTGGTCCAATGATACCGGCTTCTGTATCACGAACGTTGGTCAAATGATACCGGCTCCCAGATCCCGAACGTTGGTCCAATGATACCGGCTTCTGTATCACGAACGTTGGTCCAATGATACCGGCTCCCAGATCCCGAACGCTGGTCCAATGATACCGGCTCCCAGATCCCGAACGTTGGTCCAATGATACCGGCTCACAGATCCCGAACGCTGGTGCGATGATACCGGCTTCTGGATCACGAACGTTGGTCCAATGATGCCGGCTTCTGGATCACGAACGTTGGTCCAATGACGTCGAGAAGTAGTTGGAAAGAGCGACTTACGAGGATGTTTCTAACACGCATCAAGCATGCTCTAGGTAGTCGTACTATATATAGCGCGTGTGTGGTGGCGGATGCGACGAAGCTTAGCGAAGCACAGCGGGCTAGCGAGTCTCCAACATACACCATTTGCACTGGAAGCAACGAGCTAAACGTGGCATTGCTCTGCCGTACCAATTTTTACATTCAGAAAGGTCTTCAGGTTTCTTGAAGCCCTTCCTTGGCTCAAAATTTGCGCCATCGCAGGAGTTGCTGACAGTCAGCAACACTGGCCCTGCACGATCTGACCTGTCAGGTCACACGTCGCGTGACCAATTTCTCGTGTGGTAGCCTGACCCAACCTAGCCCGATGCAGTCTCACCTTCCCGAGACCAAACCGACGCCCACCTCGGTCGGTTATTGGTTTTACGACACATCGGCCGTTGAGTCATGTAGCGTCGCCTTGGGCGCAAAGTGCCCATAGATGTCGACGCGCCCCTAAACTCCAATCCATCGCCACCATGTAGCGTCGCCAGTCTCTCACGCCAATTGGTCGCGGGCGAAAAGCAGCGACAGGCGAGACTCGAACCCACCACCTTTCGATTGTGAGACGAGCAACTTACCCCTAGACTACTCGCGCCCCCGAAGCTCACCTCGGCCGGTGCGTGTGCGCAGATGGCGGCGTCACCCACGCGTCCGCCGGCGGTCGTCGGCGTCATCGGCGTCCCCTCCTTCGACACCGGCTCCGTCATCGGCTCCGGCATCAGCTCCGGCTCCGGCTCCGGCATCGGCCCCAGCTCCGGCATGGGCTCCGGCTCCGGCTCCGGCTCCGGCCCCGGCCCCGGCTTCAGCTCCGGCTCCGCCATCGGCTCCGGTCAGACTGTCAAAGGCACCGTCCAACTGGAGGCGAGCATCGACGTCAGCCGACCGCGGCGGATAAATGTAGGGGTGGCGGCTCTGCCGTCTGTGTGGTGTCGGGGGTGGTGGCGGATGTGGGTGTGCGGGGTGTTGTGGGGCGTGGGTGTGTAGGGTGTTGTGGGTGTGTGGGTGTGCGGGGTGTTGTGGGGTGTGGGTGTGTAGGGTGTTGTGGGTGTGTGGGTGTGCGGGTGTTGTGGGGTGTGGGTGTGCGGGGTGTTGTGGGGTGTGGGTGTGCGAGGTGAGTGGGGTGTGGGTGAAAGGTACTCTAGATATTGCTAACCTCGACTGAAACTGACTGAACTACTTGAAATTATTGAGGGCATGAACTAAATCACTCCTTTGCTGATTGTACCAATGTCAGTGGTGCATTGTGGTGCATGCGAGCTGGCGGGTAAACACCAGCTGCCAGCTGTCCCATCCGCCGGGAAAGCCCCGCTCGGTTCGCGGTAGCTCGATAAGCAGGGCGTCAAGCTCTTGATGGAACGATCGAGGGTTCGAATCCCCCAACCGGCGTGATTAACGAGTCCACCTGCGACCAACTAGCGTGGGAGGCCGGTGAAGTTTTCTAGCAGTTGAATCTGTCGCAAAAGAACCCGAGGGCTTCTTCTCCGGACAGGTCGTCTGTGTGGCCATCCGGCGTCGGGTTGCGTCTGTGCGACCCTCCGATGTCGGTTGGCCCCTGTGTGACCCTCGCGTGCCGAGTGACCTCTGTGCGATGCTCACGTTTCGGATGCCCGATCCTCACGTGTCGGGTGACCTCTGTGCGACCCTCCGATGTCGGTTGACCCCTGTGTGACCCTCGCGTGCCGAGTGACCTCTGTGCGATGCTCACGTTTCGGATGCCCGATCCTCACGTGTCGGGTGACCTCTGTGTGACCCTCCGGTGTCGGTTGACCCCTGTGTGATCTTTGCGTGTCGAATGACCCACCTATGTATGATTTTCCATTGCCTGGGTGCCTCTGTGCGACCCTCCAGTTTCGGTTATGTCTCCAACCTGCACCATAAGTCATTCACGATTAAAACGCACGCGACGTTTGCAACTGGAAAAAAATACGAGAAGAGTTTTATGCTTGTATTGACATATTGTCTACTGGGTGTTTGTGCCCATGAAGGTACTGTTTCGTGCATCCCATGTTAAAGGCGTACCAATTAAATATGCATTGGTGGGCACGCTTTCTCCTGACGTATAATATTATACCTTGTCCAGCTTTAACCGGCTTTGACCGACTTAAACTAGTTTTAGACGATTCTCACCAACTTTGATCTCAATGTATTCATACAACATAATCACATACTAATGTTTCCGCTGAACAGTGATGTTGTGATACATGTCCCCGATGAACAACTGTGATCAGGATGTCCCTGATGTACAACTGTGACCAGGATGTCCCTGATGTATGACTGCGATCAGGGTGTCCCTGATACATAGCGGTAGTCAGGGTGCTCCTGATATTTAACGGTGGTCAGGGTGTCCCTGATGCATAACGGTGGTCAGGGTGTCCCTGATATATAACGGTGATTAGGGTGTCCCTGATGCATAACGGTGGTCAGGGTGTCCCTGATATATAACGGTGGTTAGGGTGTCCCTGATGCATAACGGTGGTCAGGGTGTCCCTGATATATAACGGTGGTCAGGGTGTCCCTGATGTTCACCTGTGGCCGCATAAGCGTTGTCAGAAATAAGCGTTGCGTTGTCAGAAATAAGCGTTGCGTTGTCAGAAATAAGCGTTGCGTTGTCAGAAATAAGCGTTGCGTTGTCAGAAGTAAGCGTTGCGTTGTCAGAAATAAGCGTTGCGTTGTCAGAAATAAGCGTTGCGTTGTCAGAAATAAGCGTTGCGTTGTCAGAAATAAGCGTTGCGTTGTCAGAAATAAGCGTTGCGTTGTCAGAAATAAGCGTTGCGTTGTCAGAAATAAGCGTTGCGTTGTCAGAAATAAGCGTTGCGTTGTCAGAAATAAGCGTTGCGTTGTCAGAAATAAGCGTTGCGTTGGTTGTCAGAAATAAGCGTTGCGTTGTCAGAAATAAGCGTTGCGTTGTCAGAAATAAGCGTTGCGTTGTCAGAAATAAGCGTTGCGTTGTCAGAAATAAGCGTTGCGTTGTCAGAAATAAGCGTTGCGTTGTCAGAAATAAGCGTTGCGTTGTCAGAAATAAGCGTTGCGTTGTCAGAAATAAGCGTTGCGTTGTCAGAAATAAGCGTTGCGTTGTCAGAAATAGGCGACGTGTCCGGCTGGCGGGAGGCGCCCATGGGCGTTGTCGACACTAGGGGCGAGTCTACGGGGCACGAATGTGCCGCCGTGTCATCCTGGCCGAGTGTTCCAGAGTTCGCTGGTGATCACGACGGCTCAGCCGGACGCTGGAGTTGTTGGAGTTCACGTATTAAGTTCTTGTAACTTTAGTTGGTTATTTGAGTTGAAGGACGCTTCGACATAAACTTTGTTTATTGGTTGGTTCACGACACACTTTATGCACATTCACGGCTAATGGCGCCGCCCACACTGTTTCGCCGGTGGGCCGCGGGATTGGGAAATGTCCTGAGTGGCGCTAGAGTCGAACCCGGGACCTTTGGTACCCATGGTAGCCCGACACCTTAACCACTCGGCCATCCCCGCCCCTTCGACCAAAACGTGATCATTTAGCGCCCATAAGTTCTTACGACTTTAGGAACGTGACTGAGAATGCTGGTGTCGACATTGGAATTGCTCTTACGAAAGCACTGCCCGCCACTGCAATTTCATGCTTATCAGGGGCGGATCTAAGTGGGGGGCGTGTGCCCACCCTCTCATGGAGATGAGGCGGCCTTACGGCTGGAGGGGACGCGATATCTCAGCGTTATTTTAGCGAAAGGCACCCAGCTGAGTAGGATAGACACCCCTGCAGGATTCTGTAGTGCACTCCGTTGAATTTGCTCAGTCGAAGGCGCTGTCCTGAGAAAAGAGGTGCCCTTCTGGAGACACTGGCCCGAGTGCGTTGCCCTCTCAATATTTTGTCGATCAAGGATGGGCGTCTGAGGAAAAGGCACATATCCAAACGGATGCCGAATCCGTCGCAGTTGCTGCATGCACCTTTCATGCTGGACATTATTTCAAATCGACAAGCTCTATTTGCTGTGCCTGGCGTACTTGCTGTACGTGACACCGAGTCTTCGGCGATAATTCTCGCCGTACATTCGCTGACACTGCCACCGTCACATGTCAGACAGTGTACCTGTCGTTTTCAGCGGCCGCTCACGTCCTCAGATATGTGTCAGACAGTGTACCTGCTGTTTTCAGCGGCCGCTCACGTCCACCGATGCACGTGTCAGATAGTGTACTTGTCTTTTTCAGCGGCCGCTCACGTCCTCAGATATGTGTCAGACAGTGTACCTGCTGTTTTCAGCGGCCGCTCACGTCCACCGATGCACGTGTCAGACAGTGTACCTGCTGTTTTCAGCGGCCGCTCACGTCCACCGATGCACGTGTCAGACAGTGTACCTGCTGTTTTCAGCGGCCGCTCACGTCCACCGATGGTCAGACAGTGTACCTGCTGTTTTCAGCGGCCGCTCACGACCCGATACGTGTCAGACAGTGTACCTGCTATTTTCAGCGGCCGCTCACGTCCACCGATGCACGTGTCAGACAGTGTACCTGCTGTTTTCAGCGGCCGCTCACGTCCACCGATGCACGTGTCAGACAGTGTACCTGCTGTTTTCAGCGGCCGCTCACGTCCTCAGATACGTGTCAGACAGTGTACCTGCTGTTTTCAGCGGCCGCTCACGTCCACCGATGCACGTGTCAGACAGTGTACCTGCTGTTTTCAGCGGCCGCTCACGTCCACCGACCTTCAGGGCTTCAACAACCGGGCATCGCGCAAGGCTCAGACCCTCGGCAACAAGGCTATTCGCGCACTGGTCGGCCGCGGCTAGCAGCCTCATCGGCTGCCAATCGGCGCTGGTGGTGACGTCACTGGGGGAGGGGAAGCAGCCTCACCGGCTGCCAGTCGGCGGTAGTGGTGAGGTCACTGGGGGAAGAGCAGCAGCATCACCGGCTGCTAGTCCGCGGTAGTGGTGAGGTCACTGGGAGAGGGGCAGCAGCCTCACCAGCTGCCAGTCCGCGGTAATGGTGATGTCACCGGGGGAGGGGAAGCAGTATCACGGGCTGCCAGTCCGCGGTAATGGTGAGGTCACTGGGGGAAGAGCAGCAGCATCACCGGCTGCCAGTCCGCGGTAATGGTGATGTCACTGGGGGAGGGGAAGCAGCCTCACCAGCTGCCAATCGGCGGTAGGTGTGACGTCACTGGGAGGAGCAGCATCACCGGCTGCCAGTTCGCAGTGGTGGTGACGTCAGACGTCAGTGGAAGACAACAGTGCCACCGCACGGAGAACGACGGCGGCAACGCAACGGGAAGATGGACAGTGGCGCCATCGCACGACAATCCGCCCTGGTAGCTCAGTTGGCTGGAGCGCTGGCCCGCACTGCTCTCCCCTGTACTGGCAACACAGGGTTCGAGTCGCTTCGCGCGCTCGCATTTAGCCCCCGGCCGGGAGTGTCAGTTGGCAGCTGGCCCGATAAGGCCGGGGACGAGCTACCGGGCGGCCGTGTCGGTGCATTGGCGGCACGTTAAACTTTCGGTCTAAATCCTGCCGTTGAACTGGAGCTGATGGATCGGGTGGTGGGGCCAGGGTTCACGCAACAAGCTCTGCTTAGCAATAGAACCCTGGCAACTCAAGCCACCCCAGCAACAACTCGGATCAAATTTATTTTTATTTAAAAAATCCGTGATGACGTCACCAGAAAAGGGTTGCCGTGCCGCCGTCCAGCGAGAGCAGCCGGTTGTCCGCGGACGCGGCCGTTGCTAATTACAAGTCTGGCGATGCCGTAGCTGCTGTGATGACGCCACAATTACCGGCTTAAACGCGTGCGGGTTTTTGAGAATGTGCAGCCGTAGGCGTGTGATTCGACCGTGGGTATTGATGAGGGAAATCCCGATGAAATGCGGATTCGAGCGCAACGTACATCAATTGACCATAATCACATTCGTACCAAACGGCAGGCTCCAGTAATAGTTGTGGAAATCGGATGAACGCTGTTGTGTTGCTGAATCACGAGGCCGGGAACGCATTACGCCTAGAGATCGGAAGGCATGCTGAATACTTTTACTTTTATGATGATTTATTATACATGAAAGACGAGACGTTGCCTGTTTGGTTTTAGTCGCATCTTGTAGTGGTCTAAGCTGGGAAGGAGACATTTCCCGCTTGTCACAGAATTGGTGAACTTCGGACCAGACGGCCTGAGTGGCGTCTTAAGCACTGATGAAGTATACGAATAGGGAAGTGTGGTTGGTTGAGCCTTCAGGTAAGATGAGCCACTCCCGTTACCTCACCTCCTATGTCATGAAAACTTACAAGCCACCTGCCAACACTTCGAAGGAAGTCTCCAATTTTGGTTCGAGGAGGGGGGAGAGGTTAGGCTAGGCTAGGTTTGATCTCTCTGGTGAGCTTTGAACAAAAATGTGTTTTTAAGGTTCGAAGTAATTTTCCTTGATTTCCAAATTATGTTGTCTTCCTCAACTCTTAACAGATGGGCTTCGGAACATAACACACAACTGTGGGCATGTGTTTTTATGCCGAACTCCATTCAAACCAATTTGGCACTGGATGAGATGATTGATTACTTGGGCTTAAGGGCGCGCCGACTACGAGGTCATTTAGCGCCCATTGGACGATGAGATGGGAATCCATATTTCATGTGAAGTAAGGTAGATATTGGGCTAGTTGAGCAATCGCGATCGGGTTCAGATGAGCCATGGTCTACACATATGTTGCATGGTGCTGATGTCTCTCTCATGAAACATGAAATATACCGTCATACAAATGTTGTTCAGCCCATTGGGGTTGAACAGACTGTTACGTTGAGTTATGGTGCGACAATAGGAGATAGCAAAATGGTGAAGATATCGGTCGAAGTAGGGGAGACCGGGTCTAGTTGATACAATTTTGACGAAACTCAAAATCGCCTATCACTTTGGAAGGCTACCGAAGAAATATGTACACCCACGCCAAGCCTAAACCATCTCGTGTCATCGCCGATAATTGCCTTTTCGTGGCATTCTCTGGACTTTTCACCAGAGGAAAACATCGAGTGGTGACTTTCTTGTTGAGTGGTAGTAATCAGCTGTGGTCACTGGTAGGTGCTTTGTGACTGGTTGTAGTTGGCGGTGATCGCTGGTGGGTGTTTTGTGAGCGGTGGTAGTGTGCTGTGCTGACTGGTGGGTGTTTTGTGAGAGGTGGTAGTGTGCTGTGCTGACTGGTGGGTGTTTTGTAAGAGGTGGTAGTGTGCTGTGCTGACTGGTGGGTATTTTGTGAGAGGTGGTAGTGTGCTGTGCTGACTGGTGGGTGTTTTGTAAGAGGTGGTAGTGTGCTGTGCTGACTGGTGGGTGTGCTGTGCTGACTGGTGGGTGTTTTGTGAGTGGTGGTAGTGGGCTGCAGTTAACCACGCAGCAAGATTTCAGGCTGCCTGCTGGTGATAAGTTCGTGCAACAGTTAAGCATGATTTTCCATAAAACTTGGCGAACTTCACCGTGGGTCACCGAGTGAGAAGACCAACCGCAAAGCTTTATATCGCCCATGTTTCGCCAATTCAGAACACACGCACACACACACATACACACACACGGTAACAAAGTACATAGACATACAATACCTGTAACAATCATTGAGCCGTAACGTGTAGGGAACCTGTTCAGCATCGCACCTCACATGGAGCATGTGCCCCCGCCCTCTACGAAGCTCCCGTGTGCGCACCTGCCGGTGATGGTTGTTTGTTTTTTTTCCCGACACATCGACCGTTGAGGCATGTAGCGTCGCCAACCTCTCACGCCGATTGGCCGCGGGAGAAGAGTAGCGACGGGCGAGGCCCGAACCCACACTCTTTCGACTGCGAGACGGGCAACTCGCCCCCGGACTACTCGTCCGCCGCACCTGTCGGTGCGACCTTGGCGTGCGCGCGACAGTGGCGGCACAGGTCGGCCTTGCACTTGAACGCCTTGCCGCACACGTCGCAGGCGAACGGCCTGGCGGCGGTGTGGGTGAGCGCGTGGCGCAGCAGGTGCGACTTGAGCGCGAAGCGGCGGTCGCAGACGCGGCACCGGTGCGGCCGCTCGCCCGCGTGGCCGGCCTCGTGCTTCTTCAGGTTGGACTTGAGCGCGAACGCCTTGCGGCAGAGCGGGCAGCGGTGCGGCCTGCGACCGGTGTGGGTGGCGTCGTGGCGCGCCAGCTGCCACCTGGTGGCGAAGCGCCGGCCGCACGCCGCGCAGCCGAACCGGCCGGCGCCGATGTGCGAGAGCAGGTGGCGCGCCAGCTGGGCGGCTGCCGCGAACCGCTTGCCGCACGCGTCGCAGCCGTGCGGCCGCTCGGTCGCGTGCGTCGCACGGTGCGCCTTCAGGTTGCACTTGAGCGCGAACGCCTTGCCGCACGCGTCGCACGCGTGCGGCTTCTCGCCCGAGTGCGTGCGCGCGTGCCGCGCCAGCTGGCACTGAAGAGCGAAGCGCTTGCGGCAGACGTCGCAGCCGTGCGGCCGCCGGCTGCTGTGCGTGGCGCTGTGGCGCGCCAGCTGTGCCCGGCCGGCGAACCGCTTGTCGCAGACGTCGCAGCCGTGCGGCCGCTCGCTCGCGTGCGTCAGCCGGTGCACCTTCAGGTTGCACTTGAGCGCGAACGCCCTGCCGCACGCGTCGCAGCGGTACGGCCGGTCGCCCGAGTGCGTGGCGCCGTGTCGCGACAGCTGCGACCTGACGGCGAACCGGCGGTCGCACACCGGGCAGCGGTACGGCGCGCCGCCCGTGTGCACGAGGCGGTGCCGCGCCAGCAGGTAGCCGCGGGCGAACGTCTTGCCGCACGCGTCGCAGCCGAACGGCCGGGCGGCCGTGTGCGCGCCGCGGTGGGCGCCGAGCTGCGACTTCAGCCGAAACGATTCGCCGCGGACGCCGCACACGTTCGCCGCCGCTGGCGGATCGCGGCCGGTCTCCGCGCGCGCGGCGCCCGCCGCCGCTGTGTCCAAGTCACTTGGCCCCGGGGCGTCGGACAGAAGTGGCGAACTGCGCGCGCATTCTTCTGTGATGATCGTCTTGATGATCGCGGTCTTCTGCCCAGATGGTCTGCCACCGGGTCTGGGTGTCCTTCCAGGAGCGGACGTCATCGGCGGCTGACGGGTCACTACTGCAGCGTTCTGACGACCACCTAAAACAAACGGAGAATGCACGGGTGGAGAATGCAAGCACGGACAACCCGACATGGACACGGAGAAGGCAGCATGGACAACCCGACATATACAGGAGAAGGCTGCATGGACAACCCGACATAGACAGGAAGGCACAACAACCACATAAAGGCCAGGACAACCCGACATGGACACGGAGAAGGCAGCAGGACAACTCGACATGGACATGAAGAAGGTAGCATGGACAACCCGACATGGACACGGATAAGGGCAGCATGGACAACCCGACATATACACGGAGAAGGCAGAATGGACAACCCAACATGGACATGGAGAAGGTAACATGGACAACCCGACGCCCAAGGGCATTCGTGCATAGTGCATGGTCACTCTAGGATCAGCCCACTAGGATCAAGCTGACAGGCCTTACGGCTCACCAACAAGCAGGTGCATCGCATATCAGAATACAACGGAATCGCACCACAAATATGCATTGCACCCGACCGTGAACGGGGTGTACGGCTACAAAAACAGACCGATGTAACATATTCAAAATCACAAGCTTCCAGAAACGAACAAAAACTATAAATTGTCCCGGAATCCCCCTGTTTGTTTGTTGTCCTTGCTGCCCACAATTCTGAACTTTGGTAGCCTTCCTTCACTATCTTTATCTGCACTTGCCAAAAGCGTGAACCCTTGGTCTTACCTGGGGGTGGGGTGGGGGGGTCTGAAGACTTGGTAGAGCGAGTGCTGGAGACTTAGGACTTGGCGAGGCGAGTGTCATCAGTTTGCAGGTTTTAGTGAGCATCGTTGCGCGATGAACTTCCCACAATCAATTATGGCAAGGAAAGGGTTATACCGCAAAAAAACCTTGCTTTAGCCATTTTTCAGCTTCAAACTTGAATAACTTTTTTTGCTATCCAACATAGAACAATGTCAATGGTGTCAAAAACATTGCTGGTCCGTGAGCTTTGAAAGTTGCCAAGAACACCTCCCCCAAAATGGGAGGGGTCAATTTTTTTAATTGTGGCTGACTAAAGTTTGGACTGGGTTTCCGATCTTTAGCCACCTTCCACTTTTTCACGTTGGCCAGTGAATATTTTTTTTGGCGGCCTCCCCTGTTCCCCCTCTTTTTAGGGGTTGGTTTCCCCCCCTTTCCCCCCGGGGGGGGGGGTGTGGGGGGGGGGGGGGGGGGGGGGGGGGGGGGGGGGGGGGGGGGGGGGGGGGGTTTTGGGGGGGGTTTTTTTTTTTTTTTTTTTGGGGGGGGGGGGGTTCAACAAATTTTTTCCTCCTCCCCATTAATTTAATTTTTTTTTAATGAGACGTCCGGTTCTAACTTTAGCCACCGCGGTAGTTAAAAAAACAACTATAAAAGGTCCCTAGCCATTTTTTAAACCTTCAGAACACGTTTATCACAGCCAAACAGCTACAATGAGCATAGATCAACAGTTGGACACATGAAAGTTGAAACTTATCTGCACACAAATCAACTCAATCATGCCATCACAAGTATGCCCAGTGACGACTGAAGCGCACGGTCACAAGAATGCCAGTGCCATTCAGACAGTCGCTGGAAGCGTCTCCGCATCGATGTCGAAGTCGACGGTCCATTATCAGTCACCGGCGGTCGGGTGCGATCTTCCTGACTTGGCGGAACACCTGATCGCATTCGATGAGACTGACGTCTTCCGTTGCGGGAAACACAAACGTGAACCTCGTCTGCTTCTTGAGGAATGACACGCTTGAGGGGTCTGTGGCGACAACTTGTGCAAGGAACAGCGTTGTCCCCTTCTTCCCCACCGACTTGACGATGACGAAATCTCCCTGGGCGACACGGCTCCAGTTGATCCCCAAGGGCGAACTGTCACGTCCCTGCTCCTGGTCGCTTTCGGTCGACCCGTCATCCCTTTGATCCTCCTCTTTCCCTTCCGTCCCCGCTTTCTTCTGTTCGCAACTGCCTTCGTCCTCCTCGGACGGCGACGAGTCGGGAAGATCCTCAGCCTCGCTGTCACCAGAATCGGATGAGCTGATGCACACCGACCTGCCGGGCAGGACGTTCAGTTTCGTCCTGCGGCGACGGGACGGTCCAGGCTGTGTCCTTCGAGCCACGGAGAGCTAGGAGATGGTCGACGATAACGGCATCGATTGCGGCGTCGCCGTCATCAGAGCGCCTCTTCGGGAGCCTTTCCAGGACCGGTGTTTTGTCGAGAGGATGAATCCCGCAGGTCTTGAATCCCGACTTGAGATTGTCAGTGTTCAGCACGGAGATCAACTCCTTCAGGCGCGCCGGGAACATATTCTTCGGCAGGGTGTCGTACTTTTTCCCAGACGGCGTCGGCTTCCAGTCTCCGATGACCTTCCTTCATTTCTTCTTGAGCGACGAGAAGAAGGCGACGTCAAGTGGTTGTGTTAGGTGTGTCGAGTTCGGTGGGAGACATATGCACCTTATGTTGTTCTCGTTGCACTTTTGGACCACCTTCTCACTGATGTGGCTCGACAAGTTGTCTCCGATGATAGCTTTTCGTCATTGCTTTCGATGTAGATACGGCAGGCAGATGTTCATGAACCAATCTTCAAATGACGTTTCATCAAACCACCCACTCTTTGAAAACGTAGCGGGCGCCTCGAGGCCCTCCTGTCGTCCACTCCAGGTACATGTTCTTGGCCTTGTACACGACAAACGGTGGGAGCAGATGGCCGCTGGCAGTTCCTGCAAACATCACACTGGTCGTCACCTTGCTGTGGTCTGCCACGGTTTCAGGGTAGCGGCTTCCACGACGAACGATACATTTTCGCCTGCCAGGATCATCTGTGAGTCCCGTTTCGTCATAGTTGATCAGATTCTCAGCGGGAACCCCAGCGAGACTGTCAGCGAGCTCGGTAAAGTATGCCTCAGTTGTTTTGTGATCGACAGCTGCCCGCTTCCGGCTGATGTTTGTCACCATCCGCTTTGTCAGTCCATTCCGTTGGCAGAATGCCTTGATCCATTTGACTCCTGGCAGATTGTCATTCCACCGTTTGCTTGTCACACCAAGCCTGTCGAGGTACTGGTTGGCAAATCGCTTGACATCTGAAGCAACGACGGGGAATCCCCACTCTCCCAGCAACTTGATGCGTTCGGCCAGCTTGGCTTCATCTGCCAGGGATAACTCAATGTGATGGCCTGAGGCTTGTTCATGCTTAGCATTTATCTTGTTGGGGAGTGTCTGTCGGTTGATGCCATGCTTTCTCGCTGCCTCTCGAAGGCTCATTCCCGAATCGACATCACTCTTCGCTGCCTCAATCACTGAATCGGTGAAGTTTCCGTGACCCCGCTCCATCATCTAACTCCGCTTCATCAGGGAAAATAACGGAAACCGTGTCAAAACTGTGGAACAAGGGAAGGATGCAGTGGGAGGGTTAGGACAGGTGCGGACAGGTGCGGATACAAGGAGGTGGCGCGGGCGCGCGCACACCCCGCAGCGCGGATGATTATGCCAAAACAGCCTAAACAGAGTGGCTAAAGTTGGGGATTTTGTTCATATTCCTGTCCTAACTTTAGCCACTCAAAATTTTTGGGGACATTTTTCGAAAATACTGACAAAAAGTACTTCATTTGAAATTGGAGGATATAACCAACCTATGTAACTAATATATTTCGATATGGAGGTGTTAGATTCATCTGCATGGGTACCACGTTTTCACCTCTGATTTTTTATCACTTTTCACTCGTGCAAAATATAATTCCACAATCAATTCCATGATGAAAAAACAATAACTGAGCCACCTCAGCATGTTGCCAAGACCCTAGAGAAACGTAGGGGAAACAATTGCTTGGCTAGCATGTGTCATGTCACTGCAATGCTTCTTCAAATCACATTTCCAGTTTTGGCTAAAGTTAAGACGGTGGCTAAAGTACGGGCGTTTTACGGTATACTACAACACAGCTTAACTTCGTGCCTTGCGAGGTTTGTTAGTTATTGTGGTTTAGGGGGCGCAACGACTGCGTAGGTCCTTGCAAGATTTGTGATAAGTTGTGCTAGAAGGACGGAGGGCACGAGTAGTCTAAGTGTAAGTTGCCGGGGCTGGGATGGCCGAGTGGTTAAGGTGTCGGGCTATGGGTACCAAAGGTCCCGGGTTCGACTCTAGCGCCACTCACGACATTTCCCAATCCCGCGGCCCACCGGCGAAACAGTGTGGGCGGCGCCATTAGCCGTGAATGTGCATAAAGTGTGTCGTGAACCAACCAATAAACAAACAAGTGTAAGTTGCCCTTCTCACAATCGGCGTGATTGCGATTGTCACAAGATTGTGGGTTCGAGTCTCACCTGTCGCCACCCTTCGCCCGCTACCAATCGGCGTGAGAGGTTGGCGGCGCTGCATGACTCGACGGTCAGCGTGTCGTAAACACCAACAACCAGCCTGGACGGACGGTGTGATGTCATGTCGCGCCGACCGCTCCGGTCACGTGGCGCTACCACGCTCTCGCACGAACTGGTGACGCACAAAGGCGGCGACAGGCGGGACTCGAACCCACGACCTTTCCGTTGGGAACGAACTTCTTACCCGCAGACCATTCCCTATTAGGCCGACTCGGCTTGGTTATTGGTTTTACGACACACCGACCGTTGAGTCACGTTGCACCACCAATCTCTCACGCCGATTGGTCGCGGGCGAAGAGTATCGACAGGTGAGTCTCGAACCCACAACCTTTGGATTGTGAGACGAGCAACCTACCCCTAGGCTACTCGATCCCCCGACTCGGCTTGCAAAAGCTGGCATTCGTATAAGGAAACTTCAGTGCTGAACTGGTGCTGCTCGAACGACGGGCACAACATTGTGGGCGGAGCTATTCCGTGCACGTGACCATATCTGAACGAATCAAACCCTGGTCGGAGTCGGCACATTCAAGCACAGCGAAATTATCACTTCTTGATTCCACCTATCAGTGAACGAATATCTGAAGCTACACATAATCCCATGAGGCTTAGGCCGACTACACTTCTAAGTAAAAAAAAGAAGATAAACTGAAGCACCGCAACAAAAAGAAGTTATTGAGGGTCAAAACTTTACGATCGAGTTGGCGGGACGAACATGTAAAGGTTTCACATTTACTAACATTTTATGTTTACGGACATGTAAAGGTTTAACATAGGAAACACGTACAACCATTTATATACTACCCTCCACACAGCAGGGCCACGGCATCACGCGTCTCTCACCCTGGCGGAAGGGGACGATTGGTCTAGGGGTAAGTTGCTCGTCTCACAATCGAAAGGTTGCGGGTTCGAGTCTCACCTGTCGCTACTCTTCGCCCGCGACCAATCGGAGTGAGAGATTCGCGACGCTACGTGACTCAACGGTCGTTGTGTCGTAAAATCAACAACCAACCAATTGCCCTGGCAGAAAGGGCGGACATCACAGGGAATCGAACCCAGTAGCTCTTGCTTCACAGACGCTCAGTTTGGCCACTAAGCTACCGACGCCACTGTAGGACCGTCAGATATGTGGCAGGACGGGCTCTGTTGTAGGAGGACCGTCAGATGTGGGGCACAGCGGACCAACTGTAGGAGGACCGTCAGATGTGGGGCACAGCGGACCAACTGTAGGACCGTCAGATGTGGGGCACAGCGGACCAACTGTAGATGGACCGTCAGATGTGGGAGGACCGTCAGATGTGGCGGACCAACTGTAGGAGGACCGTCAGATGTGGGGCACAGCGGACCAACTGTAGGAGGACCGTCAGATGTGGGGCACAGCGGACCAGCTGTAGGGGAGCCGTCAGATGTGGGGCAGGACGGACCAACTGTAGGAGGACCGTCAGATGTGGGGCACAGCGGACCAACTGTAGGAGGACCGTCAGATGTGGGGCACAGCGGACCAACTGTAGGAGGACCGTCAGATGTGGGGCACAGCGGACCAACTGTAGGACCGTCATATGTGGGGCAGGGCGGACCAGCTGTAGGAGGACCGTCAGATGTGGGGCAGTGCGGACCAGCTGTAGGAGGACCGTCAGATGTGGGGCAGGACGGGCTCTGTTGTAGGTGGACCGTCAGATGTGGGGCACAGCGGACCAACTGTAGGAGGACCGTCAGATGTGGGGCGGGACGGGCTCTGCTGTAGGTGGACCGTCAGATGTGGGGCAGGATGGCTCTGCTGACCACCATAGAGATCAGCATCCGACATCCGACATCCGACATCCGAGGCGGGCCGCCGCAGGCGCCGGGCTCAACTTCGATTGTGCTTGTGAATGTAGCAGCTAAAAGCTTGTAAAACCTCGACGGGAGAAAAAAAAACGAAGGTGACTACAAACCCCAAGGTACAAAAAAACCAACGTAATTTAAAGGGAAACCACCCTGCTCTGCCAAAGTAGAGCGGATCTGGCCTACCTATCGCGAATATACCCCATATATATGTCGTGCTTGCGCGACATTTTTTTACTCGAATGCTTCATATATTTCAACAGGTTAACAAGCGTGAACAGGCTGTGTGACATGAGAGGGGAAAGAAGACCTTTGTTTTGGACTTCGAATTGCGTGCTCAAGCTTCGTCTTCGGTGAACACTGGTCAAGTAGCTCTGGTTGGTTCGTTATTGGTTGGTTATTGGTTTTACGACACATCGACCGTTGAGTCATGCAGCGTCGCCAATCTCTCACGCCGATTGGTTGCGGGCGAAGAGTAGCGACGGGTGAGACTCGAACCCACACACTTTCGATTGTGAAACGAGCAAGTTACCCCTAGGCTACTCATCACCGATGCTCGGAGAGGATGGATATGACCCCGCCCCACCGCCACCTTCTTATCGTACCACCACCCATGGTCAGCAGTGCAATAGCTTGTTGTACCGCTCAAATTAATTTCGGTTCATCTCTGTAATATGAGTTGGAGTTCATATTACCACACATATCTTACAAATACACTGATATGACACGCGATATGAGGAGTTGAGATTCCTCACCTTTATCAGGCCTGAATATACATAACCTTGTCAAACCAACAAATCAAACCACAACTTCACGTCCATAAATACCATCAAGGAGCATGAGGAAACAAAATAAATGCTTCTCTCGACGAGCTTATCTCACACCACTTGAAAACGCCAATCCCATGTTACTAGTGCACTATCCAGAGCATTTTCCCCAGCGCTTGGTCGCTGAACACATTTCACATTATGCTCGTGTTTTCCTGCATTGGCTATGCTAAGACAAGAAACTCTCCGACGCTCCAGAGCCGTACCTTCCGCACAGTCCTGGGCGATGTCTGCAGGCGAGCTCTCCTCCGAGAACGGCACCACGAATGCTTCAGCTTTGACAGCAGGCGGGTCGTCTGAAAGTCACAGCAGTCAGTCGAAATGCATGCCATCCATCAGGAAAACATGGACATGCATTAGCCTTGTCGTGAACATGTTCTGGGGAAGGACATCGCTCACATCTAAATAATGCCAACAAAGAACGTGCACAAACCGAAAAGCATACATTTCTAGATGTTCTCCACACCATCGACAACACATGTGTTGATTATTGATTGCTGAAAATCTTCCTTAGCCATCCAATAGCCATTGCACATCCAATATGCCACATACACATACAGTGTACTGAAAGTGATGATTGCTTGGTTGAAATACACACTCAAACAGCACTAGTATTGGCACTTGATCTGCCCTCACTGCCAGGGTGTTAGGCCACGACCTGGATGGCAATAAGACACTGGTGCATTTATCTGTCTCAATAACTTACAAAAAAAAACCAGACAAATAGCATCAGCTACCCACCAGCCAGCGCCAACAATGTTGTCTTAAGAGTGCGACATTAACTCACTCAGTACATACTGCCTGACGATGGTGTCATTACTATCGCATGCTAATATCGCCAGTTGCCTTCCACAGGTAGGTAAGCTGGAGCCACCTACCGGCAGGGCCTGAATTAAAAGTTCCGCGGCCGCCGCCAGAAGATCCCAAGATTGAATTTGTCGCCACTCCGCCTCGATGCGCCTTTGCCCTGGCTAGCTTAGTGGCCTAACGGCGGTCCAAGGGCGGAGCGTCATAACGGCGCCCGAATGGCTATCCTGGTACGATTACCGTATCAAGGGAACGACCTGCCGGCGAAACAACCAACCAACCGGCCAACCAATCAACGAACCAACTGACTCACCAACCAGCCAACCAACCAGCGAAACAATCAACCATCTAGCTAACTAAACAGCCAGCCAGGCAGCCAAATAATCAGCCAAGCAACGAACCAACCAGACATCCGATCAACCAGCCAACTGACTAACCAAACAGCCAACCAACTAACCAACCAAGCCCACCAACCAGCAAAGCAATCAAGCATCTAGCCAACCAATCAACGAACCAACTGACTGACCAACCGGCCAACCAACCAGCAAAACAATCAACCATCTAGCTAACTAAACAGCCAGCCAGGCAGCCAAATAATCAGCCAAGCAACGAACCAACCAGACATCCGATCAACCAGCCAACTGACTAACCAACCAGCCAACCAACTAACCAACCAAGCCCACCAACCAGCAAAGCAATCAACCATCTAGCCAACCAACCAATCAACTAGCCAGCCAGGCAGCCAAATAATCAGCCAAGCAACCAACCAGCCGAACAATAAATCAACCAACTACTCAGCCGACCAACCAGGGGCGGGGATGGCCGAGTGGTTAAGGCGTCGGGCTATGGGTACCAAAGGTCCCCGGTTCGACACTAGCGCCGCTTAGGGCAATTCCCAATCCCCCGGCCCACCGGCGAAACAGTGTGGGCGGTGCCATCAGCCGTGAATGTGCAGAACGTGTGTCGAGAACCACCAAACAAACAAACAAACAACCAACTTTACCTTCTTGAATAGGCTTTAGCGACGTCATCTGAGGACGAGCTCTCCTCCGGAAATGGTTCCGCGAATGCCTCGACTTTGACAGGGGGTGGATCGTCTGAAAATATGGAGGCAGGTTCATGCACATGGTGGCAACAACACAAAAGTGGCACTATTATATAGCCGGAATACTTCAGCCAACATCATACTCCAGCATGTTCCAGCTCATTGGGGCGAGGATGGCCGAGCGGCTAAGGCAATGTTAAATTATTCGCAAAATAAGGTGGAGTTTACCACTCTCTGAACACTCAATCGACATCCTGCTACAAGAAGCATAGACATCTTGCTTCTTGATGCGTGCTTATGAAGTGTCTCCTTTCTAACATTACCTCGTTTTTTTAAGTAGCATGATCATGCTCTTGATAAAGGGTGGTGGTACACGAATATTCCGCAATACAATTTCAGGTAAATGGATTATTCACAATGCATACATCACCAGGGTATATATTCATTTTTTATCGCTATCCCAAATATAGCTCTTCCTAACATTTGAATATCAAAAGAAATGATGAAGGTACAAACATTGGCTCAAATTTAAGTCTAAATAACATCAAAGGCACTTGGAATGATACTAATTTCATGACAAATTTCGACATACCTATTGTGCTCGTTTCGACATCTCACACCTAACGAAAAACCAATATTTTAACACTGGGCTAAGGTGTCAGGCTATGGGTATCAAAGGTCCCGGGTTCAACACTAGCGCCGCTCGAGACATCTCCCAATCCTGCGGCCCACCGGCGAAACAGTGTGGGCGGCGCCACTAGCCGTGAATGTGCATGCACTGCGTCGTGAACCACCCAATAAACAACACGTTCCAGTGCCGCACGGCTAGCCCACGGGATAGAGCGCTGGCCTGCGAATGTCTCCACACCCGGACACGACAAGTCGCTCAGTGAAGTCGCTGCACGCGCTCAATATTAACGCTTTCGACTGCGGCGGCCGGTTGCCGACTGGCCAGGCGAGCTTCGTGGCACAGGCACCAGGTGGCACAGGCACTAGGTGGCCGTGTCTCCCATCTGCGTATGTTAAACTACCGGGCATAATTTTGTTACGGAACTGGCATTTACCGACCGGGAGGTGGCTCAGGGTCAGTGGAACGGGGCGCGGATGGCCGAGTGGTTAAGGTGTTGGGCTCTGGGTGCCAAAGGCCCCGGGTTCGACACTGGCGCCGCTCGGGACATCTCCCAATCCCGCGACCCATCGGCGAGAGTGTGGGCGGCACCATTAGCCGTGAATGTGCATTAGGTGTGCCGTGAACCACCCAATAAACAAACAAACAAGGGTCAGTGGGACACATTTGCGCTTAGCACCAACTCCGATTCTACAAAGCGTCCCTGAGGACAGCTCGAACTATTGTTTCCCATATTAGTGGGAGAGCTATTCAATTGATGGGCACAGCAATCTTCTCGGAACCAAGGTTAGGGAACCACTTCAAAGACATGAACGCACCAGTAAAGACGGGAGGAAAATTACGCAAAGAAATTACACCGAATCTCCTCCATAAAGAAAAGGCACAACCAGAAGAGACAACACAAAAATCGCGAAAGCAAATCTTGATGGAAAATTAACCCCTTAATACCTATTTGTGGACACATTTCACAGATTGTCCTTAGATTTCAACCAGAATCTACACATCAATGCTACTTCTGTTTCTGTATATAAGCTTTATGTTGCCAGGAAGCTGCCAGGTGTCAAATATTCTACCATAGAAGAACATAGTCTGCTAGATGTACACTAGCTTCTAGCAGAATATTCAAGCATCTGGAAAATAACGTCACCACGGACGTCAAAAGCAACTAGACGTGAAGCCTATGGAACTTGACTGCACCCTTGCATAACTTTTTAAAGTAAATGTACTAAAATGCTATTGAGGAAAACTACCACAGCAAAGCATACGACCAAAAGATGGCCCAGAAAAGAATTTGTGTGAGAGGGAGAGGGAGATGGAGAGGGAGAGGAAGATGGATAAACTAAATATAAATACACTGTCACAACCAGGTGAAGGGCAGCTTAGTGGCCGAGACATCCCGAAGATGAAAGGAGCATTTGAGCACCCCCAGGGTTCCCAGCCACGTGTGCCATCCCAGCTGAGGTTCAATAAAAAATACTTGTAAGCAGCAGATTAAGATAATTATTAAATGCTTACACACATGCACACAATACACTGCTATCAACAATCTCAAAGCACACCAAACCGAACCTTCGACAGAAGCACCAGTGATGACATTGGCAGCATCCTCCACCTCAGAGATCAGCACGTCTGGCTCAACTTTGACAGTAGGCAGGTTGTCTGAAAGCAAGCAGACGCCTGGTGCAGCTGCCTGCTCAGGTTCTTGTGTGTGGTCCACGTCCCCAGTATGGTCTTTTGACGGGACAAGACGTGTTTCGGTTCACACTGAAGCATGAGGGCTCTGGTGCAGAGCACACCTCTGGCTGTTGCACACTCCCTGATATGGTCTGGTGCATCCTCACTTCCCTCATATCTGCCTGTATGATAATAACAACATGTTTTTTCAGTGTGGATATGCAAAAAGCTAAATGATGATGATGATACTGATGACAGTGATAATAGGAACAAAAATATCAATAGTAACATCAATAAGCTTAATAATAATAGCAATAATAAAACAATACTAATATGAGCAATAATACAAATAAGTAGTAACAATACAAAATAATAATACTATAATAATAATAATAACAATAATAATCCCTTGTGATCAGCCAAAATGTACATCTGGACAAACAGTTCTAATTGACAAATCAAAATCATCATACACTCCCGACCATCTTCATCTCAAGATATAAAACTGTACCTGGAAGTATATACATTGGAGTTGCCAAAGCTCTGGTGCTGTTTTGCATGACTTCAGCAGCAGGTGCACCAGTTGCAACATCTGAAAATAAAACTGACCCATCAGTGGCAGGTATCCTGGCAGTGACAAGTTTGGCAGTGATCAGCCGCAAACAGCCATATCACACTGACAACTAAAAACACTGTATTGAATGGCATGATTCGAGCAATTACAATAATGGGTCCACCAGACCAGGCCAGGTATTCTTGTCAGTGCAGTCACTGCAGTCAGCTGTCAGTAAAGTGATTCTTCATACCATTTGACAATGGAAAGCAATATAACTCTCAGAAAATTAAAACTGTCCTGAAAACAAGAGAAAGATATTGTCACTAGTTGCTTGCAAGCAATGCATCCCCAGGAATCTTCAATAAAAATGTTCATATTGTAAATATTGTAAAAACAATATTGTCCAAGGTTGATATTGAGGGATTGTAAAGGATTCAACTGTCACTTTGCAACAATGGCTACATGCTACACAATTTCTCTGGAGAGGATGAGTGGCACATAGGTCCTTCTGGAATGTAGCAGCAAGTTGACAGAACAGCACTGACTAACCACCACACAGATCTCTCACATACATGCAGTTCCTGGGCACATGGACATATCAACAGGCATGATGAATCAGGGAAAGCCACCAGGGAGAAAAGGTACCATGGTAATGACAGGTAATGGAGGAAAATGCACCATGGGAGTAGTCAAATAATGGAGGAGAGCTACTGTGGTAGTGGTCAGGTAATGTAGGAGAGATACAGTGGCAGTGGTCACCCTTGGGTTTGGATCTCGTGGCTGAATGTTGAATTATAATATGTTATACAGTGTAAAATAATTCACCATGTGGCCTGGAAATGCACAGTTAATGGAGTTGTGGTATTTCATCCTCGTTGTCAGTTTTTACCATTTTGAACACATGATGTATGCACAGTCAAACACACAACTGCTAAATAATGTAATATGCATGTGACTGAAGCGAAAGGCATTCTGCTTTTTAATCCTTAGGTGGCAATCCTTTATTTTCTTCCAATCTTTCACTATTCCCAAGCAACTTCTTCCTTCATCCACACAGTTAATGGTGAAGTAACTTTAGGACACTGATGTTATATTACCACAATGAACTGAAAGCACAATAAAAAAACAATAAATCCCAACCACCAAGGCTCCCATGACCTAGTCCATAGATAGTCTGAGCACTCTGACAGCCCTCTGACTGATGGCCCTCTAACTATGTGTGATGGAGGTGCAGAAGTGACCAGTAACATCTGCAGCACACTTTGGGCCAACAGGCACATTAGCTGACCATAACACTTGGCAAGCATGATGGCATGCTCTACTACATGTAACCCAACAGGCTGTTCAGGTGGCAGCACACAACAATGGACTATACCACTATTGTTTTCCACTCCAGGGGAGGGGGTACATAAAAAACTGTCCAATACCTACAACTCTACTCAAGGCCACTTTTCTGGTACTAGTTTACTAGTTTATGGAAGAGTACATGTTTGAGCCAGAATGAGTGGTCATATCATCTTCATCACATTAAAATGTGTTACATTTTTTCTTCAAATGATACACTTCAAGTATGATGAAAGGTTTTCCATTTTATCTGATGATATTAGTACTCTTGGCATCATTTTAATAGGCATTGGATTATAATGTGTGTGTAGAATTAATGTGGAATGAGGCCAAAAACTAAGCATCTTTCACCACACAGCTATAGGGTGGACCCAACTAAATCGATTGGTGAAGGTTTGGTGGAATTTGGTTCGGTAGATTCTGAATATGGTCACGGCAACAGCCCAGGGCAACAGAGTAGACCCACCCGGCTCGAAACCATCTTTACAGGTGGGGGTATATCACGTCAAGGCGAGCTTGTCGAATGAACATAAAAATATTTCCAGACGCAACGGCCTCAGAGTCGTTCCCTATAAGCATACGTAAAGAAGAGTCGGTATTCAACCGTCCTAAAATCTGGCGTCGTAGAGGATCTAGCAGTGTACAGCCAACTAAGACATGGTACACGGTAAGCGGGTTAGGGCAGCGCGGACATACGGTACGGTAATTACCGGTCAACATATAACTATGTGTTGCGTTGATCCCGGGAAGGCTGAGAACGAATATGAGCAGTTTTTGGTTTTGTCGAGTGCACACGCGCACCTAGAGCGTCCCACTGATGTCTGCTAAGACGCAGTGCTTCGGACGAAGGGCAGCAAAGGTTAAGAATCCGGTGCGAGGTTTGCAGGCTTCTTGTTGTATAAATCACATATCTCACGCGAATTTCCCAAAACAAGCTTTTTTCAACTTCCCTTTTTGGTTCCGTCAGCCTGTCGCACGAGGCACATCCGGCCGATCTGGTCCAACTCATAAAATAGCTTTACTTTCGCCTTGGCAACGTCCGACACCCATGAATATGCAGATTCGCATGGACAAAACCCTATTTTAAAATTTTATTTCGAAAGATAAGCTATCGAACTCCATTTCCGCACCTTTTTGAAGTCGCATTGTGACCGTATCGAATGTCAAAGTAGGACACGTGACCTTAGGTCACCATGTCACGATTTCAAATAGCCCGTAAACGACAATTTCGAAATAGCCAAAGGATGCTGTAGCTGATTATATATATACTGATTATATAGTTTATATATATATATATATATATATATATATATATATATATATATATATATACTGACAGTACACCATAGTTCAGTGACATGGGATCTGACAAATGATGTTCATTTCATTGATAGTGATGTTGTTTACAATCATATCAGGAAAATAAAGCCAAATAAGGCAGCAGGACCTGATGAAATTTATGCTAGGGTGTTGCGGGAAACTGAAAAGGAACTGGCATTTCCACTTAGTATAATATTTTGTAGATCAGTTTCACATAATGAAATTCCAACCGATTGGAAAAGGGCAAATGTAGTTCCTATTTTCAAGAAAGGAGAAAGAGGGAAAGTTGAAAACTATAGGCCAATAAGTCTCACATCCCTAGTCTGTAAGGTACTCGAATCAATTATCAAGGATAGAATAGTTATTTATCTGGAAGGTAGCATAATGATTCAAGATACTCAACATGGGTTTAGAAAAGGACGATCGTGTCTCACAAACCTCTTGGACTTTTTGAACTTCGCCACAGAACAATTTGATCAGGGAAATCAGGTTGATGTAGCATATCTTGACTTTAGTAAGGCCTTTGACAAGGTACCCCATAAACGGTTAATGATACAGCTTCAGTCCCATGGTATTGCAGGTAGCATCTTAAAATGGATAGAGTTGTGGCTTTCAGATAGACAGCAAAGAGTGATGCTAAATGGTGCAAAGTCATCATGGCAAAATGTTCTTAGTGGAGTCCCCCAGGGGTCAGTACTAGGGCCATTACTGTTCATTATATTTGTAAATAACATTGAAAGTGGCCTAAGCAGTAAAGTTTTGAAATTTGCGGATGATTTGAAGGTCTTTAGGGCAATAACAGGTCAGGATGAGCATATCTCGCTGCAAAAAGACTTAGACGAACTTGTGAAGTGGTCCGAAGAATGGCAAATGAAATTTAACTTTGATAAGTGCAAAATCATGCATGTAGGTAAGCAGCATATGAAGGCTCCATACTTGATGGGTGGCCAAATGCTATCAGTGACTCAACAGGAGAAGGATTTAGGTGTTATTCTAAACACAAAACTGGGGGCATCAGAACAGACCAAGGAAGCCAGGAAGAAGGCACTGAGAATGCTCGGGGCAATAAATAGGAATGTATCATACAGAAGTGAGGAAGTGATCAGGAAGCTTTACTGTGCATACGTCAGGCCACATTTGGAATACTGCATCCAAGCTTTGTCTCCTAGCTATGAAAAAGATTGTTGGCTTTTAGAGAGAGTACATAAGAGGGCTACAAAAATGGTTAATGGCATAAGCAACCTGGCATATGAGGAAAAATTGAAGAAATTGAATATGTTTTCACTTAGATATAGAAGGCTGAGAGGAGATCTCATCGAGGTCTTTAAATTTGTCAATGGTCTGGAGAGGGGATACCTTGGGAAATGTTTGAATTTAACAGAAATGATGCAATTAGAGGTCATAAATTCAAAATTAAAGTTAACCACAGCAGAACAAGGTTAAGGCAAACTTTCTTCACCAACAGGGTAGCGGAACACTGGAACCAGCTGCCAGAAAACATCGTCAGTAGCAGCACATTGAACATCTTTAAAAACAGCATAGACAATCATTATAAGAATAGAGGGCTTGCTTTTCAGTATTACAGGGAGGGCTGATTGACAGATTTGGTGGGCAACTGGTTCAGTGTACAGGGTGCAACCAAGAAGGGCCCTTGTGGCTCATAGTTGCACTAATCTTTGATGTCTTTATGTCTTTAAAAATAGCATAGCTAGATTCGGCACATCAGGTGACCCCACACAATTATTTTCATGAAAATATACATTAATGGGTGCTATTTTGGTCCAATCGCTTGTCAATTTGTCATGGAATGAGCCTGGTTATTTCTGAGAGTGAGAGGGAGGTGGAAGGAAATGTTAAATTCAAATAATCTCTTTGTTTCAGCTTTAGCCATGACAAAGTGCCAACCGCTAGAAATGGATTCGGTTAATCACATTTCACTAAACCGCCTTATGTGGCATCCGGTATCCGGAAAACAAGCGCGGAAAGATGCTGGCGAACAAGGAAAGTGGTGCAGAAGGGGAGAGACATGCTTGGCATGCTGGACATACAGACATGCATACATCACACTCGATAGAACATTTAGGGGGTAGCCAGCATCACGACCTTCGAACGGGGTCCGCTTACCACCCGCGACCTGAAAACGAGACAGAGTCCCGGCTAACATGGTGACTGGGTGCATCTTTGGCCGTGTAGGTGTATGCTGTGGTTAAAGCTTGGCTAAAAAACCTCAAGGAAGAAGCTCCAAGATTCTTGGAAAACCCGCAGGTAAAAAACCGAACGCAATCGATCGGGCAACCTTTCGTTGCTGCCGGATTGGATCGGTCCCTTCCTAAGTATTGACAAATAGCATGTATGTGCGTGTCATATGAAGCCGGAGAGGATGGTGCCTTGCACGTGTGGCTTGTGATTTATAAAGACATAAAGACATAAAAGATTAGTGCAACTATGAGCCACAAGGGCCATTCTTGGTTGCACTCTGTACACTGAACCAGTTGCCCACCAAATCTGTCAATCAGCCCTCCCTGTAATACTGAGAAGCAAGCCCTCTATTCTTATAATGATTGTCTATACTGTTTTTAAAGATGTTCAATGTGCTGCTACTGACAATGTTTTCTGGCAGCTGGTTCCAGTGTTCCACTACCCTGTTGGTGAAGAAAGTCTGCCTTAACCTTGTTCTGCTGTGGTTAACTTTAATTTTGAATTTATGACCTCTAATTGCATCATTTCTGTTCAATTCAAACAATTCCCCAAGATATCCCCTCTCCAGACCATGGACAAATTTAAAGACCTCGATGAGATCTCCTCTCAGCCTTCTATATTTAAGTGAAAACATATTCAACTTCTTTAATCTTTCCTCAAATGCCAGGTTGCTTAGTCCATTAACCATTTTTGTAGCCCTCTTTTGTACTCTCTCTAAAAGCCAACAATCTTTTTCATAGCTAGGAGACCAAGCTTGGATGCAGTATTCCAAATGTGGCCTGACATATGCACAGTAAAGCTTCCTGATCACTTCCTCACTTCTGTATGATACATTCCTCTTTATTAACTTCACACTGATTCAGTCGCCATCCCAATGGTTTTAAGAAACATGCCACTGCAGGAGTGAAGTGAACGGAAATGTGAGTTGACACATTTGTGTGCGTGTTGCCTGAGAAGCCACCGTATAATCGTAACTACATATGGTTATACTGACACTGATGCGGATGCCAGGTATAGGACATAGTGATAAAGGTAGAGGAAAAGAAACAGGGAGGAGAAGAAGACGTGGAGATAGGTATTATAGGTCTGAATTGATGAAGAATTTACCAGGAGAGGGAAAGGATAAGCACGTTAATAGTGATTGTATACTTGTATAGTTTTGTTTGTGTCTGTGGTCCTTGTCCATATTCCGAAACAATGCCGTTGGATTTATTTATTTCATGCTTAGATATATTGTTATTATGAAGCTAACTAAGACATTGTCATAGGCCTGGAAATCTTCCGATATATTGTTTGACGATGATATAAGTGGTGCGATGTATTGTAAGATAAAAGAGTCATCCAGATATACAAATGATCGACATCGGGTGAGTTAAAATTGAATGTCTCATATCTAACAGCTGAGGCATTCCATGCTGACTCAACCGGTGGGCGCCGTCCGACCATTTTTTACTTTCTTCAAAAGTTGTGTACCGGGGCTTTCAAGGGCAAACAGTTCATTTATGATGACACAAAAAATCCAACAAAATATTTCCCAAGATACAGTCTTGGCAAATTTCCCAAGGTCAGTGAGGAGGACTAATTTTAACGACCAATAACTCCGAGGCTAAGAGAGCTATTTCATTGGACTTTTTTTTCGGTTGAATTGGAATGAGTCAAGGAACATCTTGGCTATCTCGGATATTCGATTTTCAATATATTAGGTCACATGACCTCGTGACATCATTTACGGCGTGACCTTGACCTTTTGGCTGCTGATATTATAACTTTCGTCTGATGATGATTTGAGCCTCATTCAGGCCATTTCGAATAAATAAATAAAAAACGTGGGGTTCAACCTGTAAAAAGTACTTTTGGGCATCGCAATGCTGACACAACACGCTGGTTGGCCCCCTGTCCGTCGATAACTTCGCATCTATTTAGCATACGATTTTGAAATGGTCCAGAGTGGCTCCCGACGACGAAACCTGTCGGTTGGTGCCTGTTATACAGTCATCAGGTCATAAGGTGACATTGACATTAGGTGTTCAAGGTCATTGTATCTGCGGTTACGAATGTATTTCTGGTTAAAACTGTATTCCTAAATGAGCTAAACAGCTGAACTCAGTGCTATTGTGTTTGTCACATCGAGACGGTTACAGTGATACGTGGGATGACCCCGATGGGTCAAGTTAAGTCACGTGACTTGAGGTCAGGCCACCGATGCAATTACAGGTGCCTTTTGACGTATACATATACCTATCGATAAAACAACACGACACCAGCACACCAACGTATCATTTCAACACTTTGACATGTTTGACGACCTTGTGTTCTTGTACTGATTTTATGATTATACGTAAAATGGCAGATGCCTATTGACATATTCCTATCAATAGAATACGAAACCAGCGCACCAACATGTCACTTCAACACCTTGACATGCTTGCCGGTCTTGTCTCCTGAGAGGACGTGGATCCACATTATTTTCTGACAGACAGGGCAGAACCTGTGGTGCTTTCTTCTTCCCTTGATCGTCTCGGCTTTGGTAAAGCGGCTATTCAGATCCTGCTTAGCCTTCTGCACTTCCTCTTTTGTGACATACAAATTTGATCTTTGTCACAAGCTGCCCGGCGAGAAATGTTTCCACCGCCCGGACTGTTTTCCTCTTCTGGTAGGCTGCCTGGATCCTTCGTTAGAAGCTTTCGGCAAGTATCACACAGATAACTGTCAACACGTATCAGGGGATCATCGACTATCTGAACCAGATTTTTGGGTGTCAATCTAACACCTTTATACACTTTCTTCTTATGCCGCTTATACTGGTCACAGCAGAAACGAGCAGGCATCGTTCCCGTCTTCTAAACAAAGGACGTCTATCGACACTGTCGACAAGTCAGCTGACTAATCTTCACACGGCTTCACTGCTCTCCCCACTGACAAGTGACTGTTGGTGGTGCGATGCCTCTGTCAAAAATCCGTTGTTTGCGTCTCCAGCGTCTGAAGCGCATGTGTCACTGGCCAAACCCCATGTTTGTCGAACGTAGACGCCGACCTATGTAGGGGGTAGAGACCAGGGCGCACCCCTTCCGCGACGGCGCACTCAGCAGTGTTATTGACATTGGACTTTAACCTCAATTCCGTCGCGTCGCGCTGTACAAGTCGTCGTGCCATGTCCCATGACATGAAACAATATTCAGTTGTTCTTGTTCTTGTGCGGCGTAGGGGTAACCACCATTAATAGCGACAACTTTATCTCACTGGACGATTCATCCAACAGCACCATAGACACTACACCGGCATACTACAACATAATTTTTGGCAAGTCATGGACAAAGATGACAACATAGGTATGCCCTGGCCCCATTGGATCAAATCGGTAACGTGGCCAGTTTACGTGACCCAACTGGACCTATCGGGATCATGTCATGTATCACTGCAACTGTCTCGACGTCACGAACACAAATGTGTTGAGTTCAGCTCTTTTGCTCAATTAGGGGCAAAGTTGTAGCCATAAACGTGTTCGTGACCTTATATGACCTTGAACGCCCAATGTCATGTGACCTTGTGACCTGATGTCAGTGTAGCAGAAACCAACTGACAGGTTTCGTCATCGGGGGCCACTCTGGACCATTTCGACACCGTATGCCAACTAGATGCGAAGCTATCGGCGGTCAGGGGTCCCAAACAGCGTGCTGTGTCAACATTGCGAGCCCCAAGTGTTTTTTTTTGCAGGTAGAACCCCACATTTTTTTAAATTGATATATACGAAAAGGCATGGATGGGGCTCAAATGCTCATTACACGAAATCTTTAATTTCAGCATCCAAATGGTCAAGGCCACGACGCATAAACTAGGTCACGTAGTCACGTGACCTAATAAAGTGAAAATAGAAATTCCGAGATAGCCAACTTGTTCATTGATTCATCCCAATTCAACCAAGAGAACAGTTCAATGAAATAGCTCTCTTAGCCATGGAGTTATGGGTCGTCAAAGTTGGGCTCCCCAAGACTGCATCTTGGGAAATATTTTTTTGGGAATTGTTTTTGTTCACCATAAATGAACTGTTCGCCCTTGAAAACCCCAGTACACAACTTCTCAAGAAAATAAAAAATGGTAGGAAGGGAAATTATAAAATTTTCGGTTGAGTTACTATGGAATGCCTCGGCTGCCTTTTCAAATTTCAGGCTCTTGCCACCATTCCAGGTGTAGAGTTCCGAAGATGATGGGGAAGGCACAATACATGCAAGCATCTGGTGAGGAAAAAAACTTGACTGAGCGCATACTACCCGGTTTTAAAATGTCAAATTATTGGGAGGGTGAAGGCAACGTTGGAAAGGGGCGGACGGGCGGTAAATGTCCTCGCAAAGACATGCAAAGCAGCACACCTGGTCCTGACATTCCTAAACTATGTCACCTTGTACCCATGCAAGCCCCTCCCTGTGGAACGGATTTTCAGCCAAAACTTATTTGGTTTTCATATTCCTTTTTGGAGGAATGGAAGCCTGTTGAGAAGAAGAGGTGTCATAATGAGATGAAGGTGTTTTTTAGCATTCTTGATTCCTCCCCCGTGCGCCTCCCCCCTCAACGAATTTTCGGTCCAAGGACTTTCGTAGTAGCACCCCTCAGAGGAAATCTCCCCCCAAATGGGTGTTCCCTGATGAAAATTCCTGGATTCGCACCTGCGACTAGTAAGTTCATCTCGCTTTCATTTCATTTACGGTGGAAAATATTACATCGCTTTAGATGTACAAAACATTAGCTGGTTCTGCCCTCCCCTGGTGGATACCTTGGATGAGGGATTTTGTTACGTCATCGTAGAGTGAACATGGAAAAGCTCAGAAAGCTGCCGGACCGATTCCTTGCGTCCGCGTTTCCCGTGTGTGGCGTATACGTGGTCTTGCCGTGGTTTTGGCTGTTGCCGAGAGTAACTGAAAACACTCGTGAGTCAATGAAATATGGACTAGTCTTTAGAATCTGGTGCTTGTAGCTAATTGCGATTACGAGATAGAAGTTCTGACTCATCGAATCTGTGGGTGAAGGCAGTCGGCTTTGTGAGAATTGCGTTGGAATCGTCGCACGCTATTTCCCCAATGGTGGTGAGTTAGCTATGATAATTTGGGAAATCATAGGAATTAACAAAGAGTTCTTTGTTTTTCGTAGCTGGAATACGTCGCCTAGCATGAGATTGTGTTGTAGCATCTTTTGGTTTATTTGCTTAGAAGGTGTATCAAAACATTTTATACAGACACTGATATTCCAAGAAATAGGACATGGCGAATTTGCATTGTATGGTGTTGAGTAGATTTTGGGAATGGCTTCGAGCACTACAACATGCACATGAATGATGATGTGAACTTATTTCTGTTATAGCTGTTCAGTTTTCATTTCATGGGGAAAATAATGGATTCATGATTTTGGGGGGAATTAGAGATGTGGTGTTGGCTGGGTACAAGGTCTCAGTACAAGGCTAGCCAAATGAAAACAAACACAAATAATCAACACTTCACCCCCAGCTCAGAATACACACCTACCCACTTACACAGCTGATTCCCTGTGCGATACAGACGAGACACCAACACCTCACATGAGATTCAGAAAACAAGGTCTTGTCAAGGTCTTGTGTTTGCAGCATGGCACCGTTAAACATTTGTTCAAAGTTGCTAATGGTTATGGCATCATTTAAAAAATACCTTGCATTGATTGGTTCAAAGTGTTTTCATAACAGAAGATGCTAACAAAGCAAATTTCTATCTGCAGCCTCTGGGACTCCAGAATTTGTCTCTTAAAATGGTCAGTTTTTCCCACTATAGGGTGGCTAAAAAGCAGGTTTCTGGAGACGCATAAGCAGAATTCATAGCGACCTGAGGCCACTTCAGTGCGCAGGCACGAGGTTAGGCTTGTTGTTGTCAGCATTTCCGCTGATTGTGATGTGGTGTGGTGTGTGTTCGGGTGTTGTCAGTGTAAAATAATTGACCATGTGGCCCGGAAATTCACAGTTAATAGAATTGTGCTATTTCATTCTTGTCTTAGGTTTTTACCATTTTGCTTCATGTGTGGGCAGTCATTATACACACAACTGCTAACAAATGTAAAATGCATGTGACTGAAGTGAAAGGCATTCCACTTTTTAATCCTTAAGTGGTGATACTTTATTTTCTTCCAATCTTTCACTATTCCCAAGGAACTTCTTTCCTCATCCACTCAGTTAATGGTGAAGTAATTTTAGGACACTGGTCTGTGTGCTTGATGGTACAAAAAGTGGCTAGTTTATTTGGTAATCATCAGTAGAATAACATGTTTGGCAATGTTTTTTTTTCAATCTTGTATTAGTTTTTTTAGTAGTATTTTTGTTCCTTCTTCATGTTTGTGTCAGAGTACATGTGGAGCCCATTCTATCTAGTATGAATCTGGAGTGCAAAAATGTTTTAAGAGATGAAATCTCTTAAGAAGTGCCTTAATTCCCACCCTGGTGTTGAGTGTCTTTTTGTTGGGTTTGGGGTATCTTTTCTTTAGTCTTAACCAGGGTGGGAATTAAGGCACTTCTTAAGAGATTTCATCTCTTAAAACATTTTTGCACTCCGGATTCATACTGGATAGAATGGGCTCCACAGGTACTCTGACACAAAGATGCAGAAGGAACAAAAATACCACTAAAAATGTAATACAAGATTGAAGAAAATATCCACCAAACATGTTATTCTACTTATGGTTACCAAATAACTGTACACTTTTCATACCATCAAGCACACAGACAGCAACCGAACACACACACCACATGAAACCACAACCAGCGGAAATGCTGACGACAATGTGCCAAACTTTGTGCATGTGCACTGAATATAGTGGCCTCTGGTTGCTACAAATTTGGCTGGTGTGTCTCCAGAAACCTGCTTTTGAGCCACCCTATAGTGGGAAAAACTGACTGTTTTAAGAGATGCTTCCGGAGTGCAGCGGAGGCCGGTGATCGGAATTTGCTGTGTTAGCATTTTCTGTTATGAAAACTGTTTTTCAACGAATCAATGCAAGGTATTTTTTAATGACATCATAACCATTAGCAACTTTGAACACTTAACAGTGCCATGCTGCAAACACAAGACCTTGACTGATCCTTTGCACACCACTGTCGATTCTGAGTGTGAGGTAGTGGTGTTGGGTCCTGAGGTAGTGGCGTTGGGTCCGTATCATGCAGGGAATTGGCTGCATATGTAGGTAGGTGTGCACTCTGAGCTGAGGGTGAAGCGTGAATTATTTGTGTTTTTCATTTTGCCTAGCATTGTGCTGAGACCAACAGTCAAAGGAAGGCACATTGCTCCTGCGAGTTATGAGAGACAAAGCTGAGCTGATCACAGCTCCCTGTCTTGTGGTGCCATCCATTGCTCACTTCTTTGTTTCTATGCTTTGATGTGACCAAAAATGATGATGTGTATTACTTATGCATATTACGTAGACACTGACTATGTACATATGATTTTCTCGTTGGTTACCAGCAAATAGATTCCATGCATGAAAAATAAAATGTGCATGAAAATGTACTCTGAAAGAAATCTGTTTGCACTCAGACTCCAAACCCAGAAAGCAAGTTTCCCACCCTGGTCTTAACCTGGATTGGCACTTATGGCTCATATTAAGTCATCTCACATGCTTATGCAAGCTTGGGGTGATATACCTACCAACCTGAGATGAATAATTTTGTGGAATTGAATTGTCCAACCTAGCATAGCTTCATCTTGCATAACCTATTTTTCACCTCTTCCAAAATATTAATAAACCTGACCTAATCAGTAAATTTTACCTTATGCTGATATGGCTGACATTTCAGAAAAAAACTACTGTACACATATGTTAATGTGATCAGAATGATGCGACCATTCATTCTGGTGGAAATACACTTTTTGCAGTTGAGAATGAACTGGCATACACATAGCTCAACATACACTAACCTAACCCAACAACATACAATCAAACAGCATCTTTTTTTCTTCATAGAAGCATTTTACAAATTGCCATTTTTCATAACTAAAAAGTTCACATGCATTTCCTGTATGAGTAAATGGTGCCACCATCTTGATCACATTCAGAAACATGTTTCTAAAATACATATTCACAATGTCAAATAGCCTCAAATTACAATATATGTTATTACTGTTCTTTAAGGTATTAAAGAACAGTAATATTAAATTAAAGGTATTTAAGGTATTCTTGAGACAAAGTTTTGTACACATTTTGACCTTTGAATAAGTCCTTCAACCTCAGTTTTGAGCCAATAGTGTAGTTGGAATTGTGATTTTATTGTTTGCTTTGAGATATACCTAGTATAAGGATATCTATTTTCATTATAGGCATAACAATATCAATGTGTATGCTGTCAACCAGTGTTGTATAATATTCCACATCATATATGATCCCTTTACCTATAATTATATTATGTGATATTTGTGTATCATGATGGGTTATCCCAAGCAGAAGCATGGTACTTATAAATGCAATACTGTTAGGAATGAGACATGAATGCTTCATAAATAAATATCGAGAAACACTATGTTGATGGTCCTTTGTGTGGGATGTTGATTGAGCATTCAGGAAGTGATGCATTCCATCATATGCTGTGACAAATGTATCACTGTCTTACCATGCCTACAGGTGCTAACACGTCAAACCACTGCAGTTGAAAGGACACAGTGGTGTCAAAGAACTTTCATGCTACCTAGGCCTCACCCTAACCTTGGCTAGTATACAAACAAATAATAAAAGCTAACCTAAGAGGTCATACCATTATCTGTGCCATGAAAGTGCTTCTGCAACAGCTATTGCACTCAACAAAAAATGCATCCAAATGCCACCTAACTCAGCCCAACAAGCCATATATTGATATATTACTATGAGATGTACTCTTCAGGTATCCAACATTTTTGTATGGTTATGTTACATACATTGTGCTATTATCAAAGCCTCTTGAATGTATCATTCAGTGATGTCTTTCTGCTAAACACCCCTAAATACATTGGGAGTGGGAAGGTATCTACAGTGGACTCTGGAGTTCTGAAGCTGTTGCAGTCAGGCATCTACCCAGGCTGATCTGCTCATGCTTTTGGACATCTGATGATGTCAGATATTCTGTGTTGCAGATGATGAATGGCCAGAAGTTTTGCCTGCGTTGGGATAGCTTCCGCAGTAGCATGACGTCAGTGTTTGAAGACCTTCGTCAAGATGAGGAGCTGGTGGACATCACACTGTGCTGTGATGGTGAGAAGATCAAAGCCCACAGGATGATGCTGTCTGCCTGCAGCCCCTATTTCAGGGAGCTGCTCAAGGTCAGTAGGGCCTCAGGGGCCAGTCAAGGTCAGCTAAGGACGTCTGCACCAGGCATGACTTGAGGCTGGCAATGGTGATGTATGATTTGGATTTGGATTGTAGAATGCACGTTTTGTTCAAATGAATTTTGATTGTAATGTATTTGTGCAATCCTTTCTAAATGCTTTTCTAATTGCCAATGCAATTTTCCATTGGTGGCCATTTACATATTTGTTACTTGTGCATGCAGCTCAAACATTCAGTGTGGTTTGCATGTGCAATTGCAGCAGTGCTAAAATAATAGTTTTGTTTTGTTAAGTGTCAGATGTCAAAATGAGTACATTAGGATGTCATTTTTTTTGTGGTGGAGGCTTGCCACTCTTGAAACCCATGCCCTGCTCTGCTCATGCCTGCTCTGCTCATGCTCTGCTCATGCCATGCTCATGCCATGCTCATGCTCTGTGATGATGCCTTCCTTAATCATCACATAAATCCTGGACATACTCTTTCCACACTAGCTGTGCATTCAAGAGACTCAAGTTGAAGTCACAATAGTGAAATGCGTGCAACTGGATTGCATTGGAGCACAACCTTAGCAGGCCCAGGATATCTTCCACTAATTTCCAGTTTCTAATTTCCACAGTGCACTTTCAGGCTCGTGCAATGTCTCATTTGTTATCTCACCAACTAAGCTCTTTCACAAATGACCTCGGTAGAAACTGATGCAATCAGGGGATGTGTGGCAAGCGACAGAGACTGTACATCAAGCTGGATCATCACCTTTCAGTTTCACCAGAGTGCCAAGGTATGGTACTCTGTCCCTACTTCTAGCGATGATGACATGGAAGCTAAACTCCCATCATCTTCCAATTTCACCAGAGCACCACAGGGTTAAAATAATGGTTTTTCGTTAGGTGCGAGATGTCGGAACGAGCACAGTAGGGTGTTAAAATTTGCAATGAAATTAATCTCATTTAAAATGATTTTGATGCCTCCGACTTAAACTCGACCTGATGGTGTACGTTCCAAGGAGCAAGATGTCGATAGTTCTTGGAGAAGGATGTGGATTGAGCATTCAGAAAGTGGTCTATTCCACCCTATTTCATGAAAAATGTATCACTGGAGCACCATGACATGCTATAAACTGGTACCATATGCCACATCACATTATAGTTAATCCATATACCAGAAATTTAGTTGCGAAACATTCCTATATAATTATTTCTTATCAAGAGCATTAACATGATGCTTATAAACGAGATACTGTTAGAAACGAGATACAAAGACTTCATAAGCATGCCTCAAAGAGCAGGATGTCGAAACGGAGAAGGATGTCCATTGAGTGTCCAGAAGGTGATACCCTATTTCACGAATAATTTATCACTGAGGCCCGACGTCCGGTGCACACGTCTCGAGTAAGCTGTAACGCAGTGATGTCGATGGGCTTCATACAACGGTAACTATTGTGGCCTACTGTGGTCGTCTGCGTCAAGAATGACTCGATGTCAGTCGAGGCCAAGGCTGCCTTCGGTTGGATGTGGTTCAGTGTATCCCTGACTGGTGGCGTGCGTGACGGAGTGGGACCGTTCGCCGGTTCGTACGACCCACTGTTACGCACAAAAGTGTCAACGCTCCGTGATTCTGGTCCTACGCAAAAACGTACAGACCCCACGTGTTGCTCGGCAGAATAACCAAATCACCCCGTCCTGTAGATCAAATACAGTTTTCTGGTGGAACAATCTCCCCTAATGGAGGGAATGCCTGCAATGCATTATACATTTATAAATGCAATCTTATCTTCATCTACTGGTGCCCCGCTTCCGATTACTAGCTTCACTACGCTGTTCAAATCGAAATTCAACTCGAATATACACTATTCAAACATTTGGGGGCCAGAGCAGTGTCTAGTCGTGTTTTATGCTGCTCAGCCATGGGATTACAAACTGTAATCCCATGGCTATAGCACTCTGGTGTAGCACTCAGTCAAAATCATGCGGAAGGTCTGTAGCACTCTGGACTCCATCCCTCTGCAGGATCCTGACTGACTGCTCTTCATTTGAGTTTATTTATAGTGTCTGGAAATATACTACATATGTACTAGTTTGCTGTACTGTGCTAGTTTAGTGAGTTTCCATAGCTATTTTAAGAAGTATCCATAGCTGCATGACCGACGCAGTCGATGCGCCCTTAACTCAAATAACTAACTAACTAACGAAGTATCCATATGTGGAAATTCTCTGTTATGTATGTTTTATACGTCGATGCGCCCTTAACTCAAATAACTAACTAACTAACGAAGTATCCATATGTGGAAATTCTCTGTTATGTATGTTTTATACACATGGCAAAAATACATCACCATTCCCCAAGCAGGTGTACGTCCGCTAAGTAGGCAAACTAGTCGTTATAGTACCGGCCACGGATGGTACAAAAGAAGAGGTTCGCCACCCATGTATCCAACAATAGGCAGGGAATAATTACTCCACTCTGTAGGGGACGAGTAGCCTAGGGGTAAGTTGCTCGTCTCACAATCGAAAGGTTGTGGGTTCGAGTCTCACCTGTCGCTACCTTTCGCCGGCGACCAATCGGCGTGAGAGATTGACGACGCTACACGACTCGACGGCCGATGTGTCGTGAAAATCAACAACCAACCAACAGCGAGTCAATGTACTTCGCACGCAGCAAATCAGTGAATGCTGTAAATTGTGTGGCAGAAAATGAACCAACAACCAACCAGGCAGGGAAATAATTACCCCCCTCTGCCGCCGCTCCTCAGGCAGTTGACCAGTGTCTGCCGCCGCAGGAGAACCCGTGCCAGCACCCGGTGTTCTTCCTGAAGGACACCAGCATCGAGGACCTGCGCGCCGTCGTCGAGTTCGTCTACAAGGGCGAGGTGAACGTGGCGCAGGCGCAGCTGGGCAGCTTCATCAAGACGGCCGAGATGCTGCAGGTGCGCGGCCTCAGCGGCGAAGACGAGGCGGCTCAGGTAACGGGGTCGTCGCCAGGGCGGGGGAGTGTCTCGGATGACGGGCTCATCGACAGGGAGAGGGCAGTGCCTCAGGTAAGGGGCTCATCGCCGGGGCGGGGAGGCTTCTCGGATAATGGGCTCATCAGCAGGGAGAGGGCAGTGCCTCAGGTAAGGGGTTTATCGACAGGGCGGGGGAAGTGTCTCATGTAATGGGCTCATTGTCAGGGTGGGCAAGTGTCTCAGGTAACGGGCTCATCGCCATGGCGGGAAGTGCCTCAGGTAACGGGCTCATCGCCGGGGCGGGAGGCTGTCTCGGATAATGGGCTCATCGATAGGGCGAGTGAAGTGCCTCAGGTAACGGGCTCATGGCCATGGCGGGGGAGGTATCTCCGATAACGGGCTCATCAGCAGGGAGAGGGCAGTGCCTCAGATACGGGGCTCATCGCTATGGCGGGGAAGTGTCTCAGGTAACGGGGTCGTCGCCAGGGCGGGGGAGTGTCTCGGATAACGGGCTCATCGACAGGGAGAGGGCAGTGCCTCAGGTAACGGGGTTCATCGCCATGGCGGGGAAGTGTCTCAGGTAACGGGGTCGTCGCCAGAGTGGGGGAGTGTCTCGGATAACGGGCTCATCGACAGGGAGAGGGCAGTGCCTCAGATACGGGGCTCATCGATAGGGCGAGTGAAGTGCCTCAGGTAACGGGCTCATGGCCATGGCGGGGGAGGTATCTCCGATAACGGGCTCATCAGCAGGGAGATGGCAGTATTTCAGGTCAGGGCCTCACTGACAGAATGAGGGCAAAGCAGGTAGAGTTTGGTGATTGGGAAAGTTTGGGTACTGAGAAAGGGTAGCCACGAAATGGGTATGCCAAGTTTGAGGGTTACCTGCCGTTTCCGGTGTGCGCACGTTATGCACAACTGCTCCGGGAAGCTACCCTGTGGCCTGTCTGTATGTGGGTGGGGGGAGCTTTGGGCACATAGACTTGTTCTGTTTTTCTCCCTGTTTAGACGAGGCTGTTTTGAGATGTTTAGACTGCCTACAACTTGGTACTCCTCAGCCCAAGTATGTTGGTAGTCTTCTTTGTTTGTGAATAACTGAAATGGAATGAAGTATGGCTTCATCAGCGATTTGAATAGCTCTGCAGCAGAAAGTCTATACTGCAAACAGTTCACTGCAGTTGTAACCTCTTCTCCAAATTTTGCGTTTATAGTTTCAGTAATTTCCCAGGTCCAAAGCGGACGGAATACTGCCCTCCCCGGTTCGCTTCACACTCAGTTATGGGCGCAATATGACATAGCAGTCGAAGCGCCCGAAAGCCCAAATAACTAACTAACTAACTGATTCGCTTCACGTGAGAGGCCCTCCTGTGCGCGTGCTAACTGACTTGTCGCCACCAGGGAGCGCCCAGCGACGTGCTGTCGACCAAGGTGAAGCGATCGCCGGCCGCCACCACCTCGCCCCAGCCGAGCCCGCCGGCACCGAGGGGCGCCGTGCGGCCGCGGCCTCCTCCCGACCGACCGCCGTCGCCGCCCAGGAAGCGGCGGCACAGGTCCGGCTCGCCGCCGGTGGCGCCATCCGACGGCGGCCCGCCAAACTCTGTCTCGGCGGTCGCCGTCGGCGGCGCCGAGGTCGGAGTGAAGGTGGAGTGTCTCGACCTGGAGGAGCAGGACTGCGGCTTGGAGGCGGCGTTGGACAGTGTGACCGGTTATGAGACTGCGGACCAGTTCCCGACCGACGTGTCACTGGCGGACGACTCACTAGGTGAGCCATCAGCACTCGTTACCGACCGACGTGTCACTGGCGGACGACTCACTAGGTGAGCCATCAGCACTCATTACCGACCGACGTGTCACTGGCGGACGACTCACTAGGTGAGCCATCAGCACTCGTTACCGACCGACGTGTCACTGGCGGACGACTCACTAGGTGAGCCATCAGCACTCGTTACCGACCGACGTGTCACTGGCGGACGACTCACTAGGTGAGCCATCAGCACTCATTACCGACCGACGTGTCACTGGCGGACGACTCACTAGGTGAGCCATCAGCACTCGTTACCGACCGACGTGTCACTGGCGGACGACTCACTAGGTGAGCCATCAGCACTCGTTACCGACCGACGTGTCACTGGCGGACGACTCACTAGGTGAGCCATCAGCACTCGTTACCGACCGACGTGTCACTGGCGGACGACTCACTAGGTGAGCCATCAGCACTCATTACCGACCGACGTGTCACTGGCCGACGATTCACTAGGTGAGCCATCAACACCCGTTGCATGTCCTACGAGAGTGCGATGAAAGCAAGGATTACGAACAGTGTCGCCTGACACACGATGATGCAGTCGCAGTTATGCATTATTCGCGAAATAGGGTGGAATATAGCACTTACTGAACACTGAATCGACATCCTTTCCGAGGGCGTATCGCCAGCGCGATTTTTCGTGCGTGTGTGTGTGTGTGAAGCCATGCCTCGTTTCTGACCCGTTTACAAGTATCATGCTCACCATAACGGATCCGGGATCGTGATAACGAACATCCCGAAGCGCAATTCCGGGCGAAGGGATTACTTATGATGTATTATATTATACAGTGCCAGTTCATAGCATAGGTGTTGGTATCGCTATCGTTGCTATCGGTATCCCCAAATTAGATAGTTGTGAAAACACGCAAAACGGGAAGAGTGGCTTCTGCGCAATTGCCTCAAAGCCGGTTTTGCATGACCTAACACATTTTTAATAACATGATTTCCGTGGCGACTTCGACATCTTGCCCTACGCGTTTTAGCATCTCACACCTGACGAGAAATCATTGTTTTAGCACTATGCAGTCGCGATGTTGAACTGGGGGATTCTGAAGGACTGATGGCCGAGGCTACCGTGATGGACTCGCATTGTTTTCCTCATGAGCCTTAAGTGATAGAGGGAGAAGTAGGCGATGAATGAGGCTGGAGCCTCATCTGCCGCCTAGCTGACGCCGCCTGGCTCGATAGCATGTGGGCGACGATTGTGGATAGAGATTGTTTGGGGCCGTTGTCCGGTGCCTGTGTGTAGTGGGACTGTTGATCGCCAGGCACCATGTGCATGCCTAGTCAGGTCGTTGGCATAGTGTACGGAGCAAATAATTTAACGGGGGGCTTCATAAGCCCCCCGTTGGATTCTCTGTTGGTTAAACATCGGCGTTCGGCAGTTGGTTAGACACCAGAAAGGGAAAAAATGTAACCGCAATTTTCCGACCTTTATTTACAGGTCCTCTAGAGGGTAGTGAACTAGGTCATTAATTCCTTGTCCTCTAGAAAGCCTGTCATAGGTGTCTGAGGAGAGGTCGAGGTGGCCGCGTTTTTTTCCTTTCCCAATATGAGTTGGAATACTTGAGTCTTGACCATTCACGTTTCCTTGGGTAGAAATGTGCCGCCGAAGCTAGTATCCATTGCTGCCAACATGTTGCGGAATTTGCCGGGTACTTCCGTGTGCGCCGCGGTGCCGTGTGCCTGTACCGGTTGGTTTCTGGACAGGTACGTTTAAGAGAGTAGGTTGGTAGAGAGGTTGGTGACGCCGCATTAACCTCGAATTGTCCCCTTGGGACGGGTGGGCCCTGGTGGTTGGCGGAGCCCAGTGTGCTGAGCCACTACATTGCCATCTTGCATCCACCTATGTCTGGCGTCGAAGGATAATTCTCGCAACTGCTGAGCACGGCGCGCGTTTTGGCTCAGGTGGTTTGTGCGGTTTGACCGTGAGCGATGCTGCGATTTGTCCCTGCCGCGCCCGGTTTGGCACACAACTGATGGCTGCACTTTTGCGGCCTGGCTGCCTGTGCGGAAATTCGTCTGTGTGGTAAGCTGCGCTCCCGTTTCAGGCGACGCGGGACCGTCCGGCGCTGCGGGCGGCGACAGGTCTATGCAAGGTCAGTCCTGGTGCCGACATTTTCACAGGGAGTGTGCAGGCCATGGCAACCCTGAGGCGGCAGAAGTAAATGCAAACACGGCGTTTGTCTGCCAGACGCAATGGCGCAAAACACCGCCCCGAGCGTTGTCCCACGCACCACTGCCGATATCCGCTGGAATATTGTCCGGCACGCCGTATTGCTTGGGGAATCCGTTTGTAGACGGGGCAACGTATTGCGGCGTCCAATGTTACGGTTTGGTCACGCTTAGTGGTGTGATTGGGGCAGGCTTGCGCTGACCTTTTGTGTCCGCTAGTGTCAGCTCGTGCTGACTGTATCCGCTGACAGTTTGTGACTGCTAAGGTCAGCCCGTGCTGACCGTTTGTGTCCGCGAACAGTTTGTGTCCGCTGGGGGTCAGCTCGTGCCGACCGTTCGTGTCCGCTGGGGGTCAGTTGCCGTGGCTCTGACCGTTTGTGTCTGCTAGGGTCAGCTCAAAAGTGTGCTAAATGTAATGCATGTGACGTTTTTTTCTTCTCTTTTTTCTCATCTTTCCTTTCGCACCGTTTGTGCTGCTCGCTGACCGTTTGTGTCCAGCTCGTGCTGACTGTTGACCGTTTGTGTCCGCTGGGGTCAGCTCGTGCCGACCGTTCGTGTCCGCTGGGGGTCAGTTGCCGTGACCTACCGTTTGTGTCTGCTAGGGTCAGCTCGTGCTGACCGTTTGTGTCCGCCGGGGGGTCAGTTGCCGTGACTCTGACCGTTTGTGTCTGCTAGGGTCAGCTCGTGCTGACCGTTTGTGTCCGCTGACAGTTTGTGTCCGCTGGGGATCAGCTAGTGCCGACCGTTTGTGTCCGCCGGGGGGTCAGTTGCCGTGACTCTGACCGTTTGTGTCCGCTAGGGTCAGCTCGTGCCGACCGTTCGTGTCCGCTGGGGGTCAGTTGCCGTGGCTGACCGTTTGTGTCTGCTAGGGTCAGCTCGTGCTGACCGTTTGTGTCCGCCGGGGGGTCAGTTGCCGTGGCTCTGCACACTCCCTGTACCGCGACATCTCGCTCTGGCCGCCGAACGTGCACACTGCTGCTGTCTGAGTGGACGTGTCCACTGTCCACTGTCTACTGTGCACACTGTCCACTCTGTCTGAGTGGACGCACAGCTGTCGCCAGGCGTAGCACGGCTGGACACAGCTGTCGCCAGGCGTAGCACGGCTGGACACAGCTGTCGCCAGGCGTAGCACGGCTGGACACAGCTGTCGCCAGGCGTAGCACGGCTGGACACAGCTGTCGCCAGGCGTAGCACGGCTGGACACAGCTGTCGCCAGTCGTAGCACGGCTGGACACAGCTGTCGCCAGGCGTAGCACGGCCTGACACAGCTGTCGTCCAGGCGTAGCACGGCTGGACACAGCTGTCGCCAGGCGTAGCTTAACACGGCTGGCACAGTTGTCGCCAGGCGTAGCACGGCTGGACACAGCTGTCGCCAGGCGTAGCACGGCCTGGCACAGCTGTCGCCAGTCGTAGCACGGCTGGACACAGCTGTCGCCAGGCGTAGCACGGCTGGACACAGCTGTCGCCAGGCGTAGCACGGCTGGTCTGGCGGCGGTTTCCGACCACATATGTGATGAACATTGTGATATTGATTGTTATGTTAACAATTGCAGTGCAGTATGTATGGTTATTTGGCAATTCGATCCATTTTAGGTTAGTTAAGGGTGAGGAGTTTAGGGGTGCAGAGGATTGATGTTGTTTCGGTCCGGCCGGATCCGGCTGGCAAATCCGGCAGGATAGTCGGGCCTGGTAGTGGTAGATCCAAAACTCTGTATGACCGAAGCAGTCGATGCGCCCCTAAGCCCAAATAACCAACCAACAAACCCAATCGGCAAGCCTGGATACTATGCTCAGCTGTAGTACCAGGACGGTGCTTGATCCGATATTTTTATATACCAATATTGCATTTTTACTGCTATTATGTGACGATTTTTGTCTCCGATGGACATGTTGGAAATGTCCGTAACCCATTCGGGTTATGGAGAACCGTCTCAGGGAGTCTTAAGCACCCGTCCCCTGAGGCTTTTTTTCGCAGATAGTGAAAAATGGCGCGAAGGGAACGAGTAGTCTAGGGGCATGTTGCTCGTCTCACAATCTAAATGTTGTGGGTTTGAGTCTCACCTGTCGCTACTCTTCGCCCGCGACCAATCGGCGTGAGAGATTGACGACGCTACATGACTCAACGGTCGACGTGTCGTAAAACCAATAACCAACCAACCGAAAAATGGCGCGAGGTGGCATACATAAATTGTGTACACCTTTTCCCACATCAATTTCACATGTTCTATGGACATTTTTAGACCAATGTCGTCTATGGTCAGTGGGTTACGGGTAAAGTCAGGTCACCTCCAAAAAAGTTGAGCCAGTCGTCACGCTTTAACGGACGAAGATGTTTGAATGAAACTTTCAGCGTTTTCTTATATTTAGGGATTCAACGAAACGCACCAGAGGAATTTATTTCTGTTTTTGCTGTATTAGTTTTGCGTATCTGCCCATTAAGGCTAAAATCGAAGATTCTGGCTCAAGTTAGCATTTATATGTGGGTAAGTTGACGTCATGCAACATTTTACAGCTGGCTCTACCCATTCAAAAAATAAAATGTAAAAATGAAAAACCCAAAATTTTGAGAATTTCTAAAATTTGACTGTTGATTTTTGGGTGTTTTTTTTAGGGCCATCGCCGATTTCGCCTTCACTTTCTGATTCAGCATGTTTGTTTATAAAATGCCCCCCGATTTGAATTCCCAGAGCCAAGAACATGCCAGTCCTGACCACAGGCTATCTATCATCAGGCCACCCCTAGCGACGTCACTTCTGGAGATATAATCTTGGGAGGTGGTTTCCAACCCCACTCGTCGAACGCTTTCCGATGACACCTCTTGTTTTCGTGCGACGTTTAGTTTGTAGATTATGGGATTGGATATTTGAGCCGTATCAGTGATAGATTATTCGTGAAATAGGGTGGAATATACCATTTACTGGACACGAAATGCACATCCCTCTTAGAGAAGTATCGACATCGTCGACATCGTGCCTCTTGGTATGGCCTTTCATAGTCTCCATGCGTCGCTTTGAACAGTATCTGGTGTATAATTGGCATACTTATTCTCAGAATTACGGATTGCGACACACAAACATCTCGTAATACAATTCCGGGAAAATTGATTATCTGTGATACTTGTTCGTTCGGTCTACAGGCCACTACGGCAGCCACTAATCATACTTGAGTCATACATGAGTTCTTTGGCGTCATTGCCCCGGAGAGTGTGAAGTTGTGGCCTACCTTGGTGGTATCACGACCATTGTGTTGCCATATATGCGTCCGTCTGTTTTGCTCGTGTATTCGCCCGGGGGATATGTGTATTGCGGTGGCTTGTGCCCAGTCATCGTCCTTGTTTATTGGTTGGTTCACGACACACTTTATGCACATTCACGGCTAATGGCGCCGCCCACACTGTTTCGCCGGTGGGCCGCGGGATTGGGAAATGTCCTGAGTGGCGCTAGAGTCGAACCCGGGACCTTTGGTACCCATAGTCCGACACCTTAACCACTCGGCCATCCCCGCCCCCCAGTCATCGTCCTCAGTCATTGCAGTGCTGGTGAAACACAATATTATTGGCAGATCGGGCAAGTAGGCGCGAGCTTCACAGCAAGTTTTCCCGTTGGGCATTACACTCCCTTTAGGCATTTAAGGACTGTTCACACCTAGCGTAATCTCGACGCAAAAAAGGCGAGCGCATCGATGGAATAGGATGCGAAATACGGACGGACTATGCAACTTACAACGTTAAAAACCTCAGCCGATGTAGCCCCAATCCGCCGGAGGTCAGCAAATATGGCGACCGCAGTTTATCCCGAGCAGTCTGTCGACCTTGCGTCAAGGCCGCTGGTGCGCCGAGCGGAAAATGTGAGAAAACCCAACTTTGTCCGCTCGGAAATGGCCAGCGTTTTGTGGGACTCGGCAGACAGCTGACGCAAGGCCGGCGCAATTGCAGAATCGGCAGACTCATTGGGCCCCATGCTAACTGTCCGCTAGCTTTGCGTCGATTCCGACAGTGCGTCGACATTACGCTAGGTGCGAACAGTCCTCAAGTGTCAGGCATTGAACTGCGCAACTGGCACCGGCATTATGCGCCAGATGAACTGGTTATCTGCAGAACTGTCACGTGCACAAACACATGCAGATCCTTTCCAGCTGTGGATTCAGTTCTTCCATCACTGCTGTTTTCAACCATTATTTTAGTGGTCTGTACACGCCCTATCCACGACTCGATAGTGTTTAGTGCTCCATTCAGTTAACTCTACAGTCACTGGGCATTCCCCCATTCACCAGTCACTGGGGCATTCCCCCATACACCAATCACTGGGGTGTTCTCCCTTGCAGAAATAATTCGGGTGTTCTCCAATACACCAGTCACTCGGGGGGGGGGGGTCTTAGCTCCTCCTGTCACTCTGGAACCAATGGATGGGTCCAAGATGAAACAAGTGAATTGGTCCAAACAGCATTCAGTCCGTAGGAAGTAGTTTTGCTCACCTATATATCACTGATGGCGTCACGGGTCATCTTGAGTAAGGAGTTAGAATGTTTATGGACAACTGCTTAGAGGTTTAAGCGAAATGCTTGTGTATCAGCCTATACAGGTAGATACTATAAGACTATACAAACAATAATCATCATAATCAATGCTATATTCTGAGTTCTGAAGAAGCTATCTACTCCAGTATCTACCCCGTTTACTCGATATAGCGTAACAGGCGTGATAGAGTAACAAGCGCGTAGGCATCTACCCCTTCCACTCGATATAGCGTAACACAGGTGTGATAGATAACAAGCGAGTGAGCATCTAACCCTTCCACTCGGTCTAGGGTAGCACAGGTGTGATCGAGTAACACTCGCGTGATCGAAGCACACTTGAGTCACACGTAACGCACCCGCGACTAACCTACATCAATTCCACCTCATATGCTCAATGTTTAATATCCCCACTTTACCCCTCACACTTGTTTGTTCTTTATTGGTTGGTTCACGACACACTTTATGCACATTCACGGCTAATGCGCCGCCCACACTGTTTCGCCGGTGGGCCGCGGGATTGGGAAATGTCCTGAGTGGCGCTAAAGTCGAACCCGGGACCTTTGGTACCCATAGCCCGACACCTTAACCACTCGGCCATCCCCGCACCTACCTCTCAGACTTAAAAATACGAATGTTGCACACAGGGAGTTTATCCACCGTGGTTTTCAACACATTCAATGAGGAACACGCCACATCACCAGACAGCACGTTTCATCAACCCTTCGACTGGAAAGCAATGGGGCCCTGAAAACTTGCACCGGGACCCGAAAGAGCGCACCGGGACCCGAAAGAGCGCGCCGGGTCCCAGAAATTGTGCTTGGTTTCGAAATAACTGCCGGCACTTTCGAAAAAAATCGCCTGGGAGGACCAAAAGGTGCAAAGCGGTTCACCAACGCTCGCGGCGGGGCAAGAAAAAGCAAACATGGTCCGAAATGTCCAGCAGGGACATTTCGTAATTAGTAATTCCGGGACAATAAAATCGCTTTGGAGACTCACAATTAGCACCAGAGACCCGAAAATTCCGTTGAAACCCCAAGAATACGTGCGGGGCCCCGCATATAGTACCGAGGCTAAAACATATCGCACCTGGGGCTCAAAAGTCGAGCCGAGCCTCACATTGATCTTTTTTTTCAGTTTTGGAACAGGTGTTGTAAAAATATGTGCAAGTGTATATGGATAATGCCTTTGATTAGTTCTTTTTATCTTTGTTGATTGTTGCGGGTGGTGATAGTTTCAGCGGTGTATCGGCTGCCTTCACCAGTCGGCAATGCTGCTGCCCAGAAGACATTCGCGCTCTAAAAATGGTAATCTCATTCATAACTTGGAGCAAAGAAGCAGAGGTGCCACTTGCTGAGAGCGAAAGTTAAACGTGAGGCTATCGGCTAAACGTGAGGACTTAAGTGCTCCATTATAATTTCAGAATTTCAGGGCACTGCACGCGGCATGTAAAATGACATCGGAGCCACGGAATGCGAACCGAGTTCCGAAAAAAATCAGAAGAGGTCCTAAGAAATGACGTCGAGCTCAGAAATCTCGGAACACCGGCGTCTCGCTAGGCGTGAAAATTCGCGCCTGATCGCACGAAACTGGCCGGGCCCCAAATTGGTGTAAAATAATTCACCATGTGGCCTGGAAATTCACAGTTAATGGAGTTGTGCTATTTCATCCTTATCCTAGGTTTTTACCATTTTGCCACATTATGTATGGGCAGCAATCATGCACATGACTGCTAAATAATGTAAAATGCATATGACTGAGGTGGAAGGCATTCTGCTTTTTAATCCTTAAGTGACAATCCTTTATTTTCTTCCAATCTTTCGCTATTCCCAAGCAACTTCTTCCTTCATCCACACAGTTAATGGCAAAGTAATTTTCGGACACTGCCCCAAATTGGCGGCGGGCCCGAACGATCTGCGTCGGCAGCCCCGACTAAGCTCAGCAGCAACAATAATGTGGTTCGGGGCGGGGATGGCCGAGTGGTTAAGGTGTCGGGCTATGGGTACCAAAGGTCCCGGGTTCGACTCTAGCGCCACTCAGGACATTTCCCAATCCCGCGGCCCACCGGCGAAACAGTTGGGCGGCCCATAGCCGGAATGTGCATAAAGGTTCGAACCAACCAATAAACAAACAAACAAACAATAATGTGGTTCGAGAGGTACAAGGTCAAAGCGCACCCTGTCTCGCAGAGCATTACGCTGTGTGCTGAGGCCCAAAATAAACGCACAGGGAGCCCAAAAGTATCACACCAGAAACACTCAAAGTATGCTGAGCCCTCAAATGACATGGCGGCCACAAAGACAGCGGAGGGTCTCAAAGGCAGGGCGTGACCCGCGACGAGCGACATGGTTCTAAAGAAGTCCTGGACGCTAATCCTGGGTGCGCCATGGGTTTACACACTACTCTTAGCCATGCGGGGAACCGTGAGCGGCGGGAAGATATGCTTAGTCACGACATTTTCCGGGCCGCTCCTGATGTTTTCTGGCCCTTTTGGTGGCCATCGCAGGACAGAGCTACACTTCCCCCCCCGAGCCCTTTTGACTGGAAAATTTTAACACGCGGAACATAGCGAATACATGTGTGTCGCCTAATAGCATTACTTGCATGTGCATATAAGAACAACGAATATCATTAACTGTGCTCATTGCGAGTTATTGCAAACCGTTGCGTACCCAATATCCGTGATTCCATGTCAGGTTTGAATTGGGATTGGATTTCGACAGTGAATCGAATCTGGATGACAAGGAGCGTTTCCATGACCATTCGCGAGGAAATCAGGATTACATGTAGGATTTCCGAACCCGGATATGGTTGGAAATCCCGGATTTGCTGACAGTTGCGGCGCACGTGCGGCATTTCCCTTCAATACCCAAAACGTATGCCACATCACCGTGGGCTGTGTCGTTGAATGAGATACTCGGATAGTGCGTGCTGTTAGTTGGGAATTTATTATATTATATTTTATTTTATCATAGAATGTATTATATTCTATATTATATTATTTACCCGGTCACCCTTCACCAAAAGCCTTAAAAAAATGACGCCGGCGCTGACAAGGGAAGCAGGAAAAGGACGCGAGGCAAATGCTACCATATGCTTCCAACTCCTGGGAAATCCGGATTTCCTCGGGAAATCTTCTTTCTAAGCCTGATTCGGAAATCCAATCCAGTTAGCTGACGAAGGCGTTTCCATGACTTCGGAAATCAGGATTGGTAAGGAAATCCGGATTTGTGTCATGGAAACGGGGCTTTTGGCAAAAATTGCATACTTGCCATTTTTGTCGTGATGCCCGTGCATCCATGGGACAATGCATTCGTGTTATCTTGCAATGTTAAACGGTTTTTTCTTCATCTTCGCTCTTAGCTTCCCATCACAGTTGTTTGCATGACGTGAAATGTCGAACGCGAATGACAACCTAGGCTTTTCGGACAAACGCACGCTATCAAGATATGGGCGCTATTATGGGCGCTAAATGACCTAGTAGTCGGCGCGACCCTAAACCCAAATAATCAATCAAAACGCTATCAAGATATCTGTTTTAAAACAGGAGCATTGCAATACCTACAACCGAGGTGTGTAGAAATCTGTTTCATCCCTTGCACCATGAAATTAAACGCAACTAGCCTCATTTTTTTTCACTTGCGTACTTCCCGCCACTGAAGAATAGCCTCAGTAAATTGTACTACAATTCCTTAGCCCGAGAAGGAATATAAACGAACAGCTTCTTGTCTTATTCCCCAGTGATGTCTACTTGCTGAATTTCTGGAATGATGTCCCTACCGGCTGAAGGCCGGCAGTGACGTCACTACGGGCTGAAGGCCGGCAGTGACGTCACTACGTGCTGAAGGCCGGCAGTGACGTCACTACGGGCTGAAGGCCGGCAGTGAGGTCACTACGTGCTGAAGGCCGACAATGCGATCACCTGCAGCAGAATGGAGCGGTGGCCAGCACCCAAGGCAGTATTCCATTGGCGTCGGCGCCATAGTACAGTGGCGTCGGCGCTGTGCCCAGAGCTGTATTCCATGACATAGTGACGTCGGCGCTCTACCCAGAGCTGTATTCCATGACATAGTGACGTCGGCGCTGTGCCCAGAGCTGTATTCCATGACATAGTGACGTCGGCGCTCTACCCAGAGCTGTATTCCATGACATAGTGACGTCGGCGCTCTACCCAGAGCGTATTCCATGACATAGTGACGTCGGCGCTGTGCCCAGAGCTGTATTCCATGACATAGTGACGTCGGCGCTCTACCCAGAGCTGTATTCCATGACATAGTGACGTCGGCGCTCTACCCAGAGCTGTATTCCATGACATAGTGACGTCGGCGCTGTGCCAAAACACCGTCGGGAAGGTGTCATTGCGGCGTGTGGACGTCACTAACCTCAGCTGCACTTGTTTTGCTGCTGTCGTCATTGGTCCTATTACAAAAATTGGCCACCCTTGGTTGATTGTACTCCCTTTATTATGATTTGCTCTCAGGTACTTTTTTTTGATATTTTTATGGGTTATGCGAAATAAATAATCACTGAAGTAATTTTTTTTGTCGATGAGAAGGTACTCTATTTATTGCAACTGCAAATGTTCGTAATGTTTTGTCCCATTCTATCTGGTAATTTTGGTCATGTTATTGACGTTATGCACTGTTCTTATGACTTCGGTTTACATGGCATTGAATTCTTGAACGGTTAAATGATGCGCAAGATCCTGTATTCATGTGCACTTACCGATAAATGATGTCGAGTGCAGGTGCACGCACTTCACGCCCGCTAAGTGTGTTGGTTCTGAGACTGAGCAACGCACGCTTCGGTCAAAGCGCCCTGAAACTCAAATAGCTAAAGGGACTAAGCAACAGCCTTTCCCAGGATGATTATATCATCTAGTTTATTCATTCTTGGTGCAGAAAGTTAGTTTTTAAATTCGCGGTACCGCAGGCCATTCGTTGAAAACGTAACACATAATTGGCATACCCGCAATGTTCGTATGTTCGTAACACATACCCGCAATGTTCGGCTGCGTGTTTTTCTCTTTTATAAGTGCGTTCCGTGACAAGATAAAATGTTTCGATTTTTCCGCGAGTGTTGTTGATATCTTGCATCCGGAAGTGCGTGCGAGAAGTGCACCGGAGCGGCCGACTCAATCTGAGCAGCGGTGGACTTTGAGGTAAGTCGTGTTGCAATGTTGCCTTTGTTGACATGGTGCCTTGTGCGTGTTGTGTTGGCGCCCGCCCGTCGAGGGGTGCATGGTTCCACCCGTGATGATTGTTTTCCGTGATCACGAAAAGCACACCGGTGGGAGTCGGCGCGCAGTCGCTTCGCACGAGCTTTGCCGACGTTGTGGTGTAGCAGATATGCGGATATGTTGTGGTAGTTGAAGGAGGAGTTAGTAGAGGAGAAAGGCGGAAAGTTGAAAACTGTAGGCCAGTAAGCCGCACATCCTTAGTGTGCACGGTACTGGAGTCAATTATGAAGCATATAATAGTTAATTATCTGAAAGGAAACATATTTATTCAAGATATTCAACATGGGTCCCACAAATCTCTTGGACTTTTGTAACTTCGGTGCAGAACAATTTGATGAGGGAAATCAGGTTGATGTAGCGTATCTTGACTTTAGTAAGGCCCTTGACAAGGTACCCCATAAACGGTTAATGATGCAGCTTCAGGTCCATGGTATTGCAGGTAGCATCTTAAAATGGATATAGAGTTGTGGCTTTCAGATAGACAGCAAAGAGTGATGCTAAATGGTACAAAGTCATCATGACAAAATGTTCTTGGTGGAGTCCCCCAGAGGTCAGTACTGGGGCCACTACTGTTCATTATATTTGTAAATAACATTGAAAGCAGTAAGGTTTGAAAATTTTCAGATGATTTGAAGGTCTTTATGGCAATGACAGGTCACAATGAGCATATCTCGCTGCAGAAAGACTTAGACGAACTTGTGAAGTGGTCCGAAGAGTGGCAAATTAAATTTAATTTCGGTAAGTTCAAAATCATGCATGTAGGTAAGCAGCATATGCAAGCTCCATACTTGACGAGTGACCAAGTACTATCATTGACTCAACAGGAGAAGGATTTAGGTGTTGTTCTAAACACAAAATTGTGGGCATCAGAACAGACCAAGGAAGCCAGGAAGAAGGCACTGAGAATGCTTGGGGAATAAATAGGAATGTACCATGCAGAAGTGAGGAAGTCATCAGGAAGCTTTACTGTGCATATGTGAGGCCACATTTGGAATGCTGCATCCAAGTTTGGTCTCCTAGCTATGAAAAACATTGTTGGCTTTTAGAGATAGTACAAAAGAGGACTACAAAAATGGTTAACCCGTCCCGTCTCGGGGGGTCTTCAACCACCCCCTCTGGTTTCTCGCGGATAGCGGACGAACGGCGCGCGGCAGCACGCCCAAATTTGGCATACCTTTTACCACATCAATTTGACATGCTGATTCAACATTTTTAGGTCAGGTCATCTAAGGTCAACGAGTTAGTCGAGGTCAAGTGAGGTCACCTCCAAAAAAGTTAAACCAGTCGTCACGCTTTAACGGATACATATATTATAATGAAACTTTCAGCGTTTCCTTACCTTTACGGATGCAATAAAACGTACGAGTGACATTTTTCTTTTTTTTGTTCGTTTTTCACTACATACAAATTTTGCGTATTTGCCAAATTGTAGATCCAATACAGGATTCTGGCTAAAGTAAGCATTTTTTTATTAGGGCATGTTGACTTCCAACAACGTTTCTCGGTCTGCTCTACCCATTGGAAAAGGAAAGTTTAAGACAACTTGAAAACTATGGGCGCTGTATGACCGAAGCAGTCGATGCGCCCGTAAGCCCAAATAACCAACCAACAACTTGAAAACTCAAAATTTAGAAATTTCCCAAAACTATTTTTTTTTTTGTGGGGGCCAAACAAAGTTATACCCCTGGTCGATTTCGCTGTCCTTTTTTCATTCCAAATATTTTCTTCTCATATATCCCCCAAAGTGAACTCCCCAGTCAAAAATATAATTAAGTCGTGAAAAGTCGTGAAAATCTAGCCCCCTGGTGATGTCACTTTTGGGTGGAAATTGTTTTGGAGGGTGGATCCGGACCCTACTCGTCGAGCGCTTTCCGATGACACCGCTTTCGTTTTCGTGCGACGCTTAGTTTATATTTTAGAGGGGGGGGGGTCTTCAACCACCCCCCCCCCCCCACGAGACGAGGTGGGAGGATTTGACCGGAAAGACGGCGCGGGTTAATGGTGGAAGCAACCCGGCATATGAGGAAAGATTGAAGAAATTGAATATGTTTTCACTTAGATATAGAAGGCTGAGAGGAGATCTCATCGAGGTCTTTAAATTTGCCCATGGTCTGGAAAAATGATATCTTGGGGAAATGTTTGAATTTAATAGAAATGATGCAATTAGAGGTCATCAATTCAAAATTGAAGTTAACCACAGCTGGACAAGGTTAAGACAGTCTTTCTTCACGAACAGGGTAGTAAAACACTGGAACCAGTTGCCAGAATCCATTGTCAGTAGCAGCACATTGAACGTCTTTGAAACAGCATAGACAATCATAAGAATGGAGGGCTTGCTTTTCAGTATTCCAGGGAGGGCTGATCGACGGATTTGGTTGGCAACTGGTTGAGGGTACAGAGAGCAGCCAAGAAGGGCCCTTGTGGCTCATAGTTGCACTAATCTTTTATGTCGTTATGTCTTTATGTCTATGTCAGGTCAGTGTGTTGTGACGGCCTAATAGGGAGCATGCCCTTTTTCGCCCGAATCGCAAGTTCTCGGTGCATCTCCTGTGTGAGCTGGAACTGGCCGACACTGGAAGTCGCAGTGTGGTGACTCAGCTGAGCTGTTTTAGGCTACAGGCCATTGCTCCTTCGAGGGTGATTGGAGTTCATTGACCTAACGTAACCTCTGCTGTCTGCCCCGGCTTCTTCGGTAACTCGGGGAGTAAGTCGATCACCAGAGTTGAATCTGGCGTTCATTTTACTCGTAGGTAGAAAACATTTGTGGCTTCTGGCCCTATTTACAGTTTGCGAAACGAAATTAATGCTTGAACGACATTTGACCTAATCGCGGCGGGACACTGACTGGAAATGCAACAAATTGCGCATGGTATCATGACACACTGAGGAATACTACGCTGAACATTGGGAGCACGCATCGACTCTTGTTTTTATACAAATGATGATGAAACTTGAAAGTGTCGATTTTTGCCAGTAATTTCCCTCTTCCTGGACCATAGGCGTCATCGAGTAATGTCAAGTATCAAGTATCAGTTATCGCCGCCCCGGTAGCTCAGTTGGTTAGAGCGCTGACCTGTACTGGTCTCCCCTGTACCCGCAACACAGGGTACAAGTCGCTTCGCGCGCTCGCATTTAGCCCCCGGCCGGGAGTGTCAGTTGGCAGCTGGCCCGATAAGGCCGGGGACGAGCTACCGGGCGGCCGTGTCGGTGCATTGGCGGCACGTTAAATTTTCGGTCTAAATTCTGCCGTTGAACTGGAGTTCATGGATCGGGTGGTGGGGCCAGGGTTTACGCAACAAGCTCTGCTTAGCAATGGAACCCTGGTTCCTCAAGCCACCCCAGCAACAACTCGGATTACATTTATTTTAAAAAAGAAAAGAAAGTATCAAGTAACTATCATCCATCAGATGGCGTTGCGTGCAACATCCTTGATTTATTTCACGCCGCAAGCTTTCTCCATTTGCACACGCGTGGAATCGTAGCCCCCCCCCCATCCCCATCCCCACCCCGCACTGCGGAGTATGGAAAGATGCAATGCGTGAACAAAGGCCAACTGTTGGTCGAGACGCCCTAAAAGCCAAATAACTGACAAAGGACAAATGTGTCCAGGTTGTCTCGAGCTGTGGATCTGGGCTTCGACCTGGCCGGCCGGGGCCAAGTGCTGGCCGGCGCTGCAATGCGTTCAGGGTCGTGTGCCTGTGTAAATTTGGTACTTCAGGAGAAGCCCTGTTTGTATTTAGCTGGTAGCACACGATTAGTTATGGCCGCTTGGGCGCTGTATAACCACTGCAGTTGATGCGCCAGAAAACCCAAATAACTAACTAAGTTATGGCCGCTAAATGACCGAACCGAGTCGATTCGCCCTAAAACTCGAATAATCAACCAACCGACCAGCAATTAGGGTGGGGTGCCTCTTCCGGTCGTGTGAACTCGTCATTCTCGTAGCTCTTCGGGCGTCTGATATTTTCCATTCATGGGATACGGGCGTCATCGCAGGGGTTCTCACAGGGGGCGGGGGGGGAGTAGTCTAGGGGTAAGTTGCTCGTCTGACAATCGAAAGGTTGTGGGTTCGAGTCTCACCTGTCGCTACTCTTCGCCCGTGACCAATCGGCGTGAGAGATTGGCGACGCTGCATGACTCACCGGTCGATGTGTCGTAAAACCAATAACCAACCAACAGAACAATACACGTTTCTGGCTTCTCTCTCTCAGGGGCCAGACTAGCCGCTTTCCGATCAGGAGTCGGTGTTCTCTCAGCCAGGGCGGACCTGGGGAGCGGGAGAAGTGCTTCGTCTGCACTTGGTGTGCTAGTTTTTCGGGGATAGATGGTGGAACTGTCTACCACGTTGTCCCTTTTCCAGAGGCGGGACGCATGCGCTAAGTTTGGCAAGATTGTTCGCTGTGAGAAGTTGAGCAACGATGGACTTGGAGCTCTGTTCGCGGTACTAGAGCGGATGCAGAAGGCGCTGAGGAAGTCCGAGTTGTGTGAAGTGCGGCGAAGTGCGACACCACGAGGTAAGGTCGCACGAGGCGAAGTGCGACAGCTTAAGTTACTGTCGATCACTGCGTGCAAAAAAAAACACATCGCGTGGAATCATGCACCGTTCTGATCGGGAGGACACACAGAAAAGTCAGGTTGTGGACGGTTTGTCCGAGTTCGAAGTGGATGGAGCAAGGAAGATGAAGGTTGGGAGAGAATCAGAAGGGATGTTGACGAACACCGACATGTTGATTTTCAGTAGAATAGATATTTATGTCGTCTGGGCACACGTTTTCTTCTCAAGTCCTCGCATACGTTGTTTTACCCTTCGCCAGTGGTGGTGGTGGTGGTGGGGATGCAATCAATACCCTAAGTGTTTTCGTACATATCTTCCGAACCGCTGAGCGGAACAATTTAATTATTAGTACCTTCTTTTTCGGAGGATTTTATTTTCTTGTTGTCATGTCAGTTCACAGAGCTATAACGTCATCAAGGGATCACCACCGACCATTTTTTAACGTAATCGCGTCTTATCGAATTCTTACAAGACCCACAGCGACATACTTTGTGCCGTTAGGCTAATAAATGACTGAGTATATGTTAGGGCGTTATCCTATGCCTTCCTAAGGCCATTCAAGTTATTTGATCTAAGTTGACCTCGGATTTTTACATGCATCTAGGGTTATTTTAAGTCATGCATCACATTTCACCGTCCATGTTTACCCCAGGGTGACTGAAACTAGTGGTGGTTTTAACGAACAACCTACGAAGTTTTCAAATGTTGGGCGACGAGGTGCCTTTGTCTTGACCTGACATATGCTTTGCATTACATACGTAAAGCGCCGGCCAACGTCCTGATACAACCGAAAGTATATATATATATATATATATATATATATATATATATATATATATATATATATATACATATATATATAATACATATACGTATATATGTATACATTCATCAAGGATATATTAGACGCGGCGAGCTACCATAAACGTCATCACTTTGTAAGCTGATGGGCGTAGATGGTTAATGTGCACTTCACCTGGTTACTGGAGTAATATGGCATTTTCAATGACGCACCATGCTTTCAGGAAAACCACAGCGCCGTCGACCATTTTTTAAAACTTTCGATACTGTGGTACGGGCAGCCTTTCACCAAGATCATCACGGTAGTGCGGTGTTTTTGCATATTCCTGGAGCGCACCATACCACTTGGCGCTTCTGCCTTTTCATGCAGCTCTTCAGAAATGTAATTCGCAGCTCCACGGGCATCTTCGCCGATGTTTTTTTTTGTCGAGACGCTTCTTCCGTGTACGCATCGGAAACTTTATCTGACGGATGCCCACCAAAGAAGAGGATTCCGGAGGAAATTTTGCAAAGCTCGACTCTGTTCGCCACCATGATGAGTGAGATTCGTCAGTCCCTTCCGCCACGTGTTGCTGGATCACTGAACGTGAGTGATGTTGCCATTTGGTCTTGCGTACTCAGTACACCGTCGATAGCACGGCAGCTAGAGTTGGCTTGGAGTGGGGTATCCTGCTTGGAAGATAGGTTTCGTTTCTTTGACTGTAAAACCGCTGGAATGCAATGTTGAGGGTGTCACCGGAACTGCCGAGGCCCTACTTGCCAGCTATATGGGGAGCCGGTTCCCTTCCAACACGTTGCTCGTTTTTTAAATAGTATTTTGACACTCATCTTAGTTACATGCAGCCTTTTAACACTTCGGAAGGAGTGTTTTCACCTTTAAACGTACAAAGGTTGGTTGCATGCACATCCTACGGGGGTAAAGAATAACATGCTGCTGTTGTTATTATGGGCGCTAAATGACTTATACTGGTCGATGCGCCCAAACCCCCAATTATCATCATCTGCTGCTGTACCGTTCCCCCATTCTTTCAAAACTGAACCACGCGTGTGTGATGCGAGGGGTGCTGAAAAGTTCATGGGTTTTGGAAGAATAAGATACCGGAGGGCGAACTCATTATTGTTGACGCCATTAGCCGTGAATGTGCATAAAGTGTGTCGTGAACCACCCAATAAGCAAACAATAATTGGTTGTAGTTTTATTATACATACTCCCCTCTCGGATTCACACATTTATTGCAGCGGTGCTTCAGTTTTTGCTAAGCCCTACAAAAGTCGGAGGGAGCCAAGCCAAGCCAAGAGAGCGGATGAATGCCAAGGTCTCGTAATTTTCCGTATGGTATCGTTTGCTGTGCGTGCTGGTGCATTGTCACTCTGATGCGCTTCCGATCTGCGTTCGGGCATTTTGACACCCACTTCGCGGACAGCTTTCTCATGTCCAGCATGTTGTGGATGATGTGGCCTTTCGCTGGAAATTCCCAGATTCTCAGCTATGACTTCGGCTGAAATCCGGCGGTCCTCGAGAATCATGACGTGCACAGCGTCTGCTTTGTCCTCCGTGGTCGCTGAAGTTAGCTGTCCCGACCGGGGTTCATCCGTGACCTCGAAATGACTAGTCCGGAACCTCAACACCCAGGTTTTCATTGTGGAGTATGACGGGCAGTCGTCCTTTAAGACTTACTTTGTCTCGCTGCGGATTTCCGCTGCTCCTTTTCTTTGCAGGAAAAGAAACGTCATGACCGCTCGTCCTTCATTTTGCCAAATTCCGCTATAGAACGGCCATCATGTACGACACCTGTAAAAAAGGACAAATATATATGGCATACAATCATGCCTTTTTGTACATCGTCACACTAAATAGTTGACCTACCTAACCTGTAAGAATAATAGCCTCATCCTTTCGCGACACCTTCAAAGCCAGGAACTGTTCAGCACACCCTCGTACATGACAGCAAATGCAACAAGCAAACGCTCACTGGATCCGATGTGCCACTGGGCGCGCCGCATGGTGATTGGCACTTTCCGCACGCTTCACCTTCTGGGAACCTTCTGGCTGAAGCCCATGAGCTGTCACTCGCTCCACCGCGAAATTATCGGTGTGCGCTATGCCTGTAAGTTACGCCAACTGCGGCCATTCCACTTATGCTCACGTGTTCTCCCACCACTTGAGTGGATCGTTCGGTGGATGACGCATTATACATGACACCCCTTTGCGTTGGGATATGCGTTTTTAGAAGGAAATTGAGATCCGTTTGAGGGAAGTTACGTGGGTGAAGATTACACAAGTGCCCCCTTGGTAGACCACCCCTCGGACAATAAAAATGGCATGTTTAAGAGCGCGTATGTTGCACTGCACAACCGTATACCATGTGCTCCAAAACACCATCCGACGGATATGTCCCGATATATACAGATGGATCCAAAACTGATATCGGTGTTGATAGTGCATTCGTTACTCGTCCTCTGTGAATATTGTTCTCCCTAGCACCCTGTGCTAGCATAGGGTGGGATAGTTAGCGCTTAGCTACATTATACCAAATGTCAAACACGAAATATGTTAACCTCTAAACATATTGCCCCCGGGAAAATATGCACCTTTATGTGCTTATTTATTGGGTTTATTTTGCAATTTACCCACTTCCACTAAAAGCTGATTTCCACTACTGCGTACATTATTCTACAAATGTAAGTGGATATTTTAGCCTTGGCGAGCGTTTCTCTTGATTAGTTTGGGTCCACCTGGAAATTAAAATACGCGGTGCTGGTCAAATGGGAAGCGAACATTAGGCATTGATCCAAGCATCTATGTGACGCTGGTGCAGGTAGTACAGGGAGGCTAAAGAAGGGAAGGAGAACATTGCAGAAGCAAGCAAGTAGAAGGAGATGGGACACCAATGAGAAACGGTGGGACTTCACCACCTCCGATCCCATCAGGAAGAATACACATTGGGGGTGGGGCGTGCAGATGGGACCAAAGTAACAGGAGTACCCGAGGAACAAAGGGGTACCAGCCTGTACAAGTACCAGTGTGACCAAGAAACGCTGCTTACGAATTCTGCGGAGTATGACAATGGTGTGAACTTCGTCTTCCAGGAGCTGCTTGGATTGGATAAGCCCGCCAGGCAAATATCCTGCAGAGTGCAGACTGTGTTGGGCTTCTCGAGCACCATGATCAGGTTGGGCATCAAAGAGAGAGAGAGGAGAGGACGAGTAGCCTAGGGGTAAGTTGCTCGTCTCACAATCGAAAGGTTGTGAGTTCGAGCCTCACCTGTCGCTACTCTTCGCCCGCGACCAATCGGCGTGAGAGATTGGCGACGCTACATGACTCAACCGTCGATGTGTCGTAAAACCAATAACCAACCAACCAAAGAGAGAGAGAGAGAGAGGAAGATCGAGCTGAAAATAGTGTTGTCCAAGTTCATTATGAGCATGGAGCTGGACGGGCGCGAATGATCAGTTCTGGTCGAAGCGCTCTAAAGCCCAAATAACTAACTAACTAACATGAAGCTGGAAAGCCGGAATGGGAGCCGGGCCGGACAAACTGTGGATATGAAGCTGAAGTTGACCACCTAGGAGTGCAAGCACATGTCTTGGAACTACTTCGAAGTGTTATACCACTATCTGGATCGGTGAGAGGTGGAGAGGACCATGTTCATTTGCAAAGACCGCAGATCAGCTGCCTCATTACGCCGTCGGGTGTGCTACTCGTAGCTACGACCGTCTGGAGTGCTTCCTGGCAACCCGCTCTCACATCTCCAACAAACTGGAGTGCCTGGAGAGGTAGCTTTTCAACCTGCCGCAACTTAATGTGATCATCGCGGCCTTCGCTCTGCTCGGAACACACCCAGTCGAGTCGTTCTACTCTTGCACGATCGCTACTGGGGAAACGCACACGGAGCTGAAAACCTTTAACCGGAACCTCTACACCAGCTGGAGGCAGTGCAACGTGGACAATTCTTTTGTCCTGCTTGATAAGCCATAAGTCCGAAGCCTAAAGCCCGTCCTCGGACTTGATAAGTCCGAGGACGGGCGTGTCCGAGGACGTCGTCATCGCTGTGAACGGAAGCTACGGGCCGGCCGTGTTGCAGTTCGTGGTGGAGACGACGCCGGAACACAGGAAGATGTTATGCTTCTGATCAACACGATGCTGCTGGAACTGGGAGTCGCGCTGACACTACGTGCTGGGCAAGACCTTCCCCCATAGAGTTCCCGGTGGAGGAGCAGGCCATCTTGCTCGACATGGAGCGGCTCACGAGCAGGGCTGACCTGCGGCTGCACCAACTGCAGATGGTCTCGGCAGGAAGCTGTTCAGTCATCCTCAGGAAGATCCAGCGTGAAAGAGAGTGTTGAGAGAGGCCAACAATGGGCCCTCGTTCAGGTTGTTTGATGAGGCGGTGGAACTAAATAGGAAGAGGGAACCGGGGCGGAGCAGGATGTGAAGTTGAAGGAGAACGACATGAAGAAGCAGGAGTGGCCGTGACCCGAGATGAGAAAGTACTAGTCACGCTGGAGACGTTGAAGCCAGTCAGTGCATATAATTCATCAATGCATAGGAAGTGAAGAGATGTCTGAAGTAGTTTCTGCTGGAAAAACGAGGGGGCGGTGAAATCAGATGAGAATGACGAAGGAGGTACAGTCCGCCAGGAAGTCTTTCACCATGTTCACCAAGTGGACCCTCTTCGTCAATGTCCAGATCAACAGATGTGGGGACGCAGGAGGCGGGACAAGACTGCACCAGAGTTTGGAGAGGGTTGGATGATCTACTTGGTCGGAAGCCAGACAGAAGTATCTTGGACTAACAGGACTTTACAGATAGCCTCAGGGCGCTCGGTCCACTGGTGGAGTGAGACATCAAAGAAACCGTGGCCGATTTAATGAGAGGAAATGCCTGTTTAAGTTGCCGGAAATGTATATTGCTGTAAAGTTTTCATGTTGCTTCCTTTTCTCGTTGCTTTTAGTTAATGAGTGGTGTGGCGAGAGAGGTAGATTGACAAAAGTGATATATCTCATCCGAAATGAAAGTTGTTTCCGTTTGTTCGCGAAAGAGTGGGAGGGGTGGACTTTTTCGGATTTGAACATATGTATTATAAACTACCCATGTAATGACCTACACATCAGAGCTGGTCACCAACATCAAGGTGCTTACCTCTATTGAAGTGGAGCCGGGATGCTTCGCATGCCATTTTTACCGATTCCCTCAGTTGTCTGAGTGTTAAATAGTTTAATAGTTTCACCGACCCGATCCCATTACACGGAACGTTTTATCACGTCTCAGATCGCTTGCTCAAGCCGGTAATGCTATTGTCCCCTGATGGATTTCGAACCGCGTGGGGAACGAATGTGCGAATGCTGCTGCGTAGCGAACAGCACAGGCCCTGTGCATGCGGCCTATGTACTTCAGGAATGGCCGATGCGCCCTAAAGCCCAAATAACTACTTCAGGAATGGCAGCACGGCCGGATGTCGGGCAACACACTGAGAGCGGCTGAGCCATGTCCTGGAGAGTGGGCTCGTCCTGCTGAGGGGACGAGGTCGTACTGTGCCGCCTACGGCTGGGGCGCAGTGATAAATTATTCGTGAAATAGGGTGGAATATACCACTTTCTGAACACTCAACATACATATCCTTCTCCAAGAAATATCGACATCCTGCTCCTTGGAACCTTCACCATCAGCTTGAAGTGCCTACACCATGATCTCAAATTTGAGTAGGGCATCAAAAGCATTTTAAATGACACTAATTCAATGACAAATTCCGACATCCTACTGTGCTTGTTTTGACATCTCACACCTAACGAAAAAGCATTATTTTCACCTTGCTGGAGCGCACCTATCAAACACACCTCCATCTGCTTTGTCGATGGTGGGGGACATGCCAAACTGCTTTCATTGTCGAGCGCCGCTGTCAGTGCATCACGTTTTGGTTTCCTGTCCCGTACTGGCTGACGATCTAAGACCCTTTTTTGCACTCGTCTAGTCCCTCGCACACCGCGATCTGTTGGGCAGCTATTCGCACGTGGCTGCTTCTGGGAAGCGTTTTCGCTTCGATGTGAACTTCGGAACGATTTATGCCCGTCACTGGCATGCAGACTTGCGCTCGACTCGAGTTGAATTGAGAATCGGTTCATGAATCAAACGTTTTTGGGATGAGTCGTGAATTGAATCGATTAATTTCCCGAAAATGTCTTGAGTCGTGAGTTGAATCACATATTTCCAAAACAAATGAGTCGAATCATGAGTCAATCATTCAAATGTCACGTGTGGACAGTGCACACTGAATCATATGGCTCATGAGTCTGACACCACAGTCGGACTTGAATCAATTCAAATGTCTGCCTGTCTGAGTCGCGAGTCGAATCACATCTCAAGATCTATCTGAGTAACATGCCAGTCGACTAAAAACTTCTAATCGAGCATCGAGCACTAGTCTGCTGACATGCAGTGGGAGCTTTGAGCCATCTCCCTATACTCTGAAGTTCCCAATACTAAATGTGCTTACACCTTATGCACCGTACTTCTTTGGCACCTCGTCGTCTTCGTCGTCATATCTTTTTCGTCTTAAGCTGTTTATCTAGCATAGCTATATGTCCACCGCATTGCGAACACAGTTGACGCCCCTGATCCCAAGTAACGAACCAGGAGGTAGTATTAAATGAATAAATGTAAATCTGCATGGGAGATCGTTCTCAGTAAGTGCCACAGGGTTCCGGTTCAGGTAATCTTCTCTTTATCGTCCTTGTAAACAACATTAAGGTAGTACTGAGGAAAGTGTGCTGACGACATCGAGCTGTTGGGAATGGCTTATTACAATAGTGACGAATATATCGGCATTCGCCCGGGTTTGGAGAACCAAGCAAGTGGGCTAGTAAATTCCAGATTGATTTCAACTAAGTCTATTCAACTATTCAACTATTCATTGTGGTCAGGACGTGGAACATTGAGCTGAAGTCTGTGCTTTTGAAGAGGGAAATGAATGTATGTGTATTCGTTTCAAGAGACTTCAAAGAAAGAAAGATGACACAGCTAGGAACAGGGCGATTAGACTGCTGAAATCATTTAAGAAAACTAAAATATGAAAGCATGAAGCTATCTCAAAATTTTACTTTGCCTATGCAGGACCGAACTTGTAATATTGTGCACATGCATGAAGTTCTTGCCTATAATTTTATATAGGTATGCCAGAATGAGTGCAGCGCAAAGCTGCTAGCTTTACCAGTGGACTAGGTAATTTAGAACATGAGCAGGAGCTTATGATATTGAGTCATCCATCACTATCGCTTCACTATTCCCGATTTTTTAAACTGATATCAGCTGTATGTCGACGTGTGGGGAAATGATGTTGTTATGGGCGCCATGACCTAGGCCTATGTGACCAATGCAAAGTATGCGCCCTCAAAACCTAATGACATAAAGACATAAAGACACAAAATATTAGTGCAACTATGAGCCACAAGGGCCCTTCTTGGTTGCACTCTGTACACTGAACCAGTTGCCCACCAAATCTGTCAATCAGCCCTCCCTGCAATACTGAAAAGCAAGCCCTCTATTCTTATAATGATTGTCTATGATGTTTTTAAAGATGTTCAATGTGCTGCTACTGACGATGTTTTCTGGCAGCTGGTTCCAGTGTTCTACTACCCTGTTGGTGAAGAAAGTTTGCCTTAACCTTGTTCTGCTGTGGTTAACTTTGATTTTGAATTTATGACCTCTAATTGCATCATTTCTGTTGAATTCAAACATTTCCCCAAGGTATCCCCTCTCCAGACCATGGACAAATTTAAAGACCTCGATGAGATCTCTCATAGGTACTTTGACTAACATGACTGGACTGTTGTGCGAAGCTTCGGGCCCGTCAGGCTCATGCGCTGTCTCCTCGCCAGCTCTATGCAACGTTGGCAACGTGTTGAAGTCCATTCACCCACCCATGTGAACGCGTGTTTCTCGCCTCGCTCTCCTTTGAAAAGGTGCATGCGGGGAGGGGCGGATTCCGCTCCCCTAAGACCTCGGACACTACTGAAGCTAAAAATACGTAGTTTGGAAGGGACAATTCGGTTGCAGTGAACTCCCTGCAGTACAAATTTAATGACACATGGTCAAATGAGGTCCAGATGGCCCGCACGCCTCGCCGCAGCACCGACAACGCCTTGTGACCTTGGAGTCTAGACATCCAGTAGGTGCATTTTGCACCCCGTAGTCCTTATAGTTAAAAACGGAGTTAACATTTTGTTTGGCATGTGATGACCTTATGAATTTATAATGTAGTCACCAAATGTCATTGAAATATCCCTTCCCCGTTTGGGAGATGTAGAACAAAGGGGAGGAGTGGGCGGATCCTCCCCCTCACCTGGGTACGCGTGCTAAGCAACAGTGTGCGTCGGTAACGGATGTAGATGATGTGAAGGTAAATGCTTACAATGATCGTCGTTCGCTCGCCTGACATGCTCATTGGAAGTAACCATCCGTTGTCGATGTGGTTCACTCGGTAGGACGTTGAGCTGATGACTAATACCGTGGGTCCAATTCCCACACCCTGCGGAATCACTGAGCCTACCAGTCGGCGTAAGATTGGCGGCGCCACCTGACCTAACAGTGGAATGCGTCGTAAACGAACGTGTGGTTCGCCTTCGAAAACAATCGCCACCCTCACTTGTATGTCGACTGTAAATGTACGCATCAGAATAAATTGCGCAGTGGTGGCGAAGCATCTGGCAGCCTCATGTTTCGGTTTTGTTTCGTCTACGCTGGATTAATAGTATCACCTGGATTAATAACTGGATTAATATGAAGTTGGTGTGGCGCTTGCGAGCTAAACCACGTTCAGCCTCCATTATATTTGCTTTGTTCGTGTATTGCGTTCTCTGTCTCCTGTTGTGTCCGATTCCACAGCTTGTTCTTGAGCCGTGGTGGCCGTGGCCGTGGCCGTGGCCGCGAAGTGTCATGATTGTTCTGTTCACCCTAACTCGCCAAATCCACCACCACCGACGGTGGCGTGCTCACTTGCTGCTTTAGAAACTCCCGCAAGCCCTTAATGCTGTGTGGACATCGGGCACATATCCATCTTCGTGGCGAGAGGAAATTATAGTGTCCATACGGAAACCAAATAAAACTGGCAAGGCTCCACTGCATGCCGATCCATTTCGCTCACTTATTTCCTATGTTGGTTATCGGAGGAAATGGTGAATGTTCGGATGATTTGGTTTTTAGAGCACAACAATCTCATTCCTATGATAAAGTGGCAAAGTGGTTTCCGGAAACACCTCAGCAAACTTGTTCCATATTTTAACACTGAAACCCACTGTACGCTCAGTGCTTATGAAGCGCCACAATACAGTTGCAGTATTTTTTTTTTGTTACGTTGGCGGCGCATATGATACGACATGGCGTTACGGAATACTGACGAAGTTACACGGGTTTCAGAGGTTCCATGAAGTTCTTCCTGACCATTTCTTTCCTGCCGGAACATTTCGTGTTAAAATAGGCGGCTCCCACTCTGGTTCGTTTTCGCAAGTTAACGAAGTCCCACAGGGAAGCGTACTGTGTGACATTGTTTCCTATCGCTATCAATGATGTGGGTACTTCACTGCTAACTTCCGAAGGAAAGGCCCTATTTGTGGATTATTTCGCCGTGTGGTGCTCTTAACACTCGCACGTCCGGCGGTCCGCGCCAACTTCGCATGTCCGGGGGCAGACGTCTGCCCCCCTAAGATCTCTAGAATTATGCTAGGTGGCGACAAACGGAAAAAAGCGTTGGATAGCTGGTGACAGGTTCTAACGAAAGTGTCCGGGTCATTTTTGTTCTCGCTCAGGTCAATATTCAGGTCACTGGGCTGTCATAGGTCAAATTCGTCCAGATCGGGTGGGACTCACAGATATTGACACATATCTCAGGACCTGTAACAGATAACAGCAAACTGCGAAAGCTATTCGACAGTCCTTGAAATGTGCTATCGACAATAGGCGTTGTGATGTAATGTCAGGTCAACCGAAACTATAACCTCAGGTCAAGGTCATGAAATAGCCTAGGGAAGGCATGTAATGTATCAATCGACACGACTTGGCGGTACAAGCATAATAACGGTAATTGTAGCCTTCTAGCTCAATGCAGTGCGATATAATGCGCATAAATGCGTGGTGATCTCAAGTGACCTCAGATGACCTTGGTGAGGCCACGGAGCAAAAATGTCAGCGGTAACACTGAGCATAGCTTCCAACTACATGCCACAACCGTTGTGAGATCATTCCAAGAGCAAATATGTAACCAGGAGACATTTGTATATTTTACCATAGCACTATAATGAGGAAGCGTTGTCCGCGACATGACCTAAGGTCAATAATACGAAAAAAACGATATACATATTATGGTCCCTGATGAGATCATGACGTGTTATAAGTTTGAAATCAATCGCCCAATTATTGTGGAAGTTATGCCACCTAGAACTCCGAGTGTAGTTGAGTCACTTCGCCTGACCTGGCGACCTGACCTAAGATGATTCAGGGTTAAAAATGAATGAGGGCATGCGGAAACGACTAATGAGCAGCCATGTGAGGTTTGGCCTTGCTAACTCGATTAGTATGGCGGCAAATTATGAAAAAAACCGCAGAGGGGCAGATGTCTGCCCCTCCCCCCGGACGTGCGCGGGTTTAACATTGCTCACACGGTAGAGGAAACTCCATGTGGCTGTCCGAAAGGTGCAGGATTGGTGTGCTAAAGGAGGTATCGTGTCCGTCGAAAACCATCTGCCACTTCTGTCGCAAATGCTCTTGCACCGAACCTGTGATTATGCTGAACGGACGTCATATTCCACTCAAGCCAGCTGCCAAGCCCCTAGGTATGTAGATCGACCGCCGACTGACATACGGCACCCACATTAACGACCTTGCGCACAGAGACTGCAGATGATGAGCACTGTCTTCAGATGCTCCTATGGAGCAGCCAGATATATCTTGTTTTCTATGTGCCGATCGCTCGTACGCTCCAACATCGACTATGAATGTCTTGTGTATGACGGAGCGTGTGCCCTAACGAAACACGGTCTCGACGTTATCCCCAATACAGCCCTTTGTATTGCTGCAGGAGCATGATCACCGGTCGATAGTTGATGGCCTAGACTGGCGAATATCCTCTTGCGCCACGCCTTGCACTCTTTGGAAATAGATACGATACGAATGTGAGGGCGCACAGAACCGAAAACATCCAGCCTATCAATGGATATTGTCCAGGCAATGACTGCCGCGTCAGTCATCCCGTAATCGGCGCGGCTTACCTTTTGGCGCATGGCCCGACCTCCCGTAAATGCAACATTAGACGGGGCTCTGTGGCACGCGCTGTCACTCCGAACATCACCCCTTGGCAGGTTGTCCCGGTACAGACTGCAGACATTACTTTGTCGTGTTCAAAGAAGGGGATGTCAAGAATTTAGCATGTTGGCGTTACAAAAAAATGCACCAGTACCGTAAGTTCTCTCGCATCTACGCAGAAGGCTTCAAGTCCCCTTCTGGAGTGGGGTGCGTGTGCGTTGGTCGACACGATATTCGATATTGATGTTTACCGAATCAGACGTCAATTTTTACTGCTGAGCTAGCTTTTTGCAAGGTCTATTATATCCAGAATGGCCATTCCATAAATCACATGGTTTTTACTGACTCCTTGAGCGATCTTTGGGTAAGGAAGTCTTTAAACTTGTATAACAGGCTTGTCCAAAAGATTATATGCGTCTCCAACTGGTATCACAAATTAATATCTGGAGAAAATATGGTGTTTTGCTGGACCCACAGCCATGTTGGAAACGAAGCTGCCAATATAACCGCTAAGCACGCTGTCATTGATGGCTGTGAAGTTCGCCTACCTTTTTGATGGGCGCTACATGACCAATGTAGTCGATGCGCCCTAAAGCCCTAATAACTAACTTCGCCTACCTTTTCCGCCAAGAGATCATGGGCACAAACTGACCTTGTTGTTGACGTGCCCCTAAACACCAAGTCATCATCATCATCCGCCAAGAGATCTATGCCACTTTATAGTATCATGCATACGGTCCGAATGGAAACAAGCCGGCGCCTCCAAACCCAGCAGGCTGAAGGTTATAAAGCCGACATTACGAATGTGACAATCCTCATGTCAGACGTCGTGATTAGAAGAAATAGCGCTGTACCGATTGAGGACAGGGAATGCCTTCACGACACAGCTGCAGACTGACAGGTGATGGCCGACCTTTATGCCCACGCTATTTTGACCGGCTTGCCGTTCATCATGTTTAAGTAGGTTGTTTACTTTTGGAACATCTACGACGCGATATTTTATGACTGGTAAACACCGACACTTACCGTGTGCTACTAGAAATTAGTTCTTGGGTAGTATCGTCTGGGAACATTTTTACCTTCCTTCGATAAGAACGCTTTGATGTTATATACCGCCGCCCCTGAGGATTGTGAATTACTGACTACTGTAGGAGCATGATAGTTTGTCTGCAAACGCCGTTATGCGCGCAATATGACCTCGGCAGTCGACGCGCGCTGGACCCCCAACCGAACCCGACCCGACGTGCGATATGAAATTGTGCTGCTCCCGCTCGCAGCTTCGGACGCGGCCCTCCGTCCCGGCTGTGACATTGTGCACCAGACGCTCTCATCGGTCCCGGCTCTGACATTGTGTCTCCGCAGCGCCAGGCGCCCGTCACGGTCCCGGCTCTGACATTGTGTCCGCCCGCAGCGCCAGAGTCCCGGCTCTGACATTGTGCCCGTCCGCAGCGCCATGCGTCCGCCGCGGTCCCGGCTCTGACATTGTGTCCGCCCGCAGCGCCAGAGTCCCGGCTCTGACAGTGTGCCCATCCGCAGCGCCAGGCGTCCGCCGCGGTCCCGGCTATGTCAGCGGTCCGTCCGCAGCGCCAGGCGTCCGCCGCGGTCCCGGCTATGTCAGCGTGTCCGTCCGCCGCGCGTCCCGGCTCTGACATTGTGTCCGTCCGCAGCGCCAGGCGCCCGTCACGGTCCCGGCTCTGACATTGTGCCCGTCCGCAGCGCCAGGCGCCCGCCTCTGACATTGTGTCCGCCCGCAGCGCCGGACGCCATTTTGCCGGCCGGAAGTGGCGCCGACGCGTTTGTGGCTTACTCGGAGGGCCGGCTGCGCTGTCTGCTGTGCCCGGCCGCGTGCCAGCGCACCTACGCCAGCCGGGACTCGTACCGGCACCACCTGGAGTCGCACACGGGCCGCACCACGTGTCCGCGCTGCCTGCAGGTGTTCAGCACGGCCAGCAGTCGGCGGCGACACATGGCGTCCGGCCGCTGCGTCAGCGCGCGCCGGCCGCCGCCGCTGTCAGAGGCTGGACACGCGGCCGCCGACAGCGAGTGACCCGGTGCGCGCGACCGTGAGAGTGCCGGCGCCGTCGCGGCCGGTGCTGTGGTCCACCCTGCCGCCGCGACGGTGACCTGCGGCCGAACAGTGCTCGACGTCAGGTGGTCGGGGACGTGCCGTGGCGACTGCGTCTAGTTCCAGCGGACGGCTGTGGCCGAGTATCAACCACTGCATGTCAGCGGTTGACATTCGGCCCGATGTAATCGGCCGAAATGTCCAGCCAATCAGACCGCATGCGGCTGCTCGCCTGGTGGTCGCGCGGTGTTCGCACGTCACGTGGCTTCGGCGTTTTCGTGCGCAGATGGCGTGGCACGACCATCTAGGAAGCAAGAACATCTTGCCCAAATTGAAATTTTGTGATTTAAAGGGCATGACTTCTTGTGTAGTCATGGGAACCGAGGTTGAAAGTAGAATTTGCGCCATGCATGTGCCCAGAGCACTTGAAAGAGTACGATGTTTGGTTCTTGTTCGCCAGCGCTCTTTACGAAAGGTTCTTATTCATCTGTGTTCGATGTGAATTACATGAATAGTGTCCCTGAAGGACCAATTGAAAAATTGCATCCGTGGGTACAAACGCCATCTGGTAGTCGGCCCTCCCTAAAGCAGCAGCGACCGCCAACCACCCACCACCACCAAGCATTACCATCAACCACTACCACCGACCACTATCACAAACCACCAGCCACCACCGCCATCTAATTTGCTTGCACCAACCAACACCACCGTGCTTGTGCGTGTGCACTGTTGTATACGCCGATTACGTCCTGGCGTGTGTGTGCCGTTATACACATCGGTCCTGTCTTGGCGTGTGTGCGCCGTTATACACACCGGTCCTGTCTTGGCGTGTGTGTGCCGTTATACACATCGGTCCTGTCTTGGCGTGTGTGTGCGCCGTTATACACACCGGTCCTATCTTGGCGTGTGTGTGTGTGCCGTTATACACACCGGTCCTGTCTTGGCGCGTGTGTTCCGTTATACAGATCGGTCCTGTCTTGGCGTGTGTGTGTGCCTGTGTATGTGTGAGCATCGTTGTATACACCGATCACGTCCTGGCGTGTGTGTGCCGTTATACACACACCGGTCCTGTCTTGGCGTGTGTGTGTGTGTGTGTGTGCCTGTATGTACGTGTGTGCCGTCATACACACCGGTCCTGTTTTGGCGTGGGTGGGTGTGTGTGTGTGTGTGTGCCTGTGCTTGTGTACTGTTATGCACACCGGTATTGTCCTGGTGTGTGTGTGATCCGTACAGACGTGACGTGTGAGATGTATTTCTAACACATTATCTCGTCTGCGCTGTGCGCTGTAACAATACGCAGTCTCACTGCAGTATCGTGTTGTAACGGCGTCGCAAGAACCGCGATGCCCTTCACGGTGCTGCGGGAAATATTTAGTCGGTACACGCTCGAGCAGTCCAATTTCATGGACGGAAGCGACTGGAAGTGAGTTAGCGACCTGGCGACCTGAATACTTTCATCTCGATTAAGCTTTGTTGATTTTGCTTGCCTTCGCTCCGCCATTTTTCGCATCTTTTTTGTAGCGTAGTGTCCTGTGACACCGCCATCTGCTCTAACGTCACTTTCCAAAGAATCTCAACGCAAATCCAATTTATAGCACACAATTTTAACATTGATTTCACTGTATTTCTCATTCCACATTATCTTTGTTGTTGTGGAACAATGAGAAAAATAATTGAAGACGATTATAAAAAGTAGCGAGGTGCCCATATTAAATAAAATGTGATACAAAATCGGTGTAATATATTTCTGGCATGACCCTTCTTCGAAGACTCCGAAGAAGAGTCGTGCTAGAAATATTTTAGACCGACTTTTTATCCTATTTTAATTAGTATGAGCATCTGGATTCTTTTTAGAAGCATCTTCAATTCGACTATGCTCAACACAGCTCTCCGCAACATTAAGAACAGAGAATTGCCGGCGATCAGTTCGCTTGCATCGTTTATGCGGCAGTGCCGTCGAGTTTTGTGCTGTGTGCATCAAGGGAATGCACTGCGGCTGCCGCCGCCCGTTATAGGCACATTGGTTGCCATCAGTACCCTCCCGGCATGCCATGCTATGTGTAGTTCGCCCTCCCCGTTAACTGTGAGCAACGGATAGGGGGATGAGTTGCCTATGGGTAAGTTGCTCGTCTCACAATCGAAAGGTTGTGGGTTCGAGTCTCACCTGTCGCTACTGTTCGCCCGCGACCAATCGGCGTGAGAGATTGGCGACGCTACATGACCCAATGGTCGATGTGTCGTAAAACCAATAACCAACTATGAGCAACGGATTGGTTACGGAGTGGCGTGCGGTTGTTTCTCGCCTCAGTGACTCGTTTAAGAGAGGAGTCTTTCGACACCGGTGAAGAGAGTGCATGCTGTGACTTGGTAAGGCAGTGCAATGTGTTTTTCATATTTGTTTCTTGTTACAATTGAGCAAGGCCGGCGTCGGCTTTGGATCGCCGTCTGTTGAGCTGAGCTATCGGCCTTGGTGATTGCCCATCGTGAAGCCGACGCACATATGAACCTGGATGGTGGGCTCGCGTGCGCTGCTGCTGCATCGTATGTGATCCTCCAAACACATAATTGCTGGTGTTCGGGTGTTCCGGAAATACATGTACGCTTCGGAGACACATCTCCATGCAAGGTGTAGATTCTGTGTAGAAAAAAGAACCATAATGACACACCAGGACTCTGGTGAACAGCATTTAGGGGCGTTCTTCAAAAGTAATGCTCCGCTTTGGCTTCCAAATGTATGTGGTATCGTGAATCCAGAACACGAACACCATGGCACCAACGTCTCGGTCGGGCACCCTGAGCCCAGAACCAAAAGCCCACCGGCGTGTGTTCTGGTACGCTACAGGAATGTCAAAACTGGGCCATCATGTGGATGAGGCCATGCTCGGAAAGTTCTTCATGTTTGTTTGAATCTGCGATGTTATATAATCAGCTGGAGAGCGTACTCTCCTCCGCATTTCCCTCGAGGATCGCCAGTGGATCCCATCACGCCCCTTGTTTGCTGCCTTGTGTCGATGTCGGCTGTCACTGATTCGCGGTGGGGCGGCGGCTGGCGCTGGACGCCTTCGCTTCCAGGCTCCTCCGGAGTCTCGGCAGCCCAATCGGTAGGGCGTTGGACTCTTGGTCGCAGATCGTGGGTTCGAATCCCATGACCAGGAGGATTGTCGACTTCGCCCTCGACCGATTGGTGTGGGAGGTTGGCGACGCTGCATGACCTAGCAGCTGAATGCGTCGTAAGCAGTGGTTCTCAAACTAGGGGTCGCGAGCAATCATCGACTGTGAATTAACCCGACACAAGGAACGAAATACAGAACACTATAATAAAAAATACAGAATGAAGTCGCGGTGCGATGCTCCGGGTACACAGAGGTCGCCACATACAAATGTTTGAGAACCATTGTCGTAAAGGAACCCAACATTCGCACCTGCGACATCTATACTCACGGTGCCGACGCGTTGTAAAGACACCTTAGTTATTTGGGCTTACGGACGCATCGTCTGCGTTGGTCATACAGCGCCCAGTTGTAAAGACATCCAAAGTCCTTGTACTTGCAGGTGCCTCGGACACGACCTCGCTCGCGGCGCCGGCGCCACCCGCCGCCTCGTCGCAGTGGGCGCGGCCCGAGCTGGTGGCGTGCGAGACCTGCGGCAAGCGCTACACGCCCGGCTCGCTGCTGCACCACCGCGCCGTCCACCGCGGCCAGACCACGTGCGCCGTGTGCGGCCGCGTCTTCATGAACATGCAGACCAAGCGGCGGCACGAGCTGCTGCACCGCGCCGCCGGCGGCGGCACCGCCTCCGGCGACCTGGCCTGAGGCGCGCGCGCCGCCTGCGGAGAGGCCGGCGGTCCGGGGCGCGCGCCCACTCTGACACCCCCGCCTCTGAGGCGACGAGTAGTCTAGGGGTAAGTTGCCCGTCTCACAATCGAAAGGTTGTGGGCTCGGGTCTCTAGCCTGTCGCTACTCTTCGCCCGCGACCAATCGGTGTGAGAGACTGGCGACGCTGCATGACTCGACGGTCGACGTGTCGTGAGGCCAACAGCCAGCACCACCCCCGCCTCTGAGTCGTGTGGCTCGCGCACGCTGAGGCGTGTCGGCCGTGGGCGAGTGGCTGGCGCTGATCAGGTTGCGCGTCGAGCGCAAAACGAAGAGCACGTGGTGTTGACGGCGCCGAAGTCGAACCGTCGAACTGCATCGGCGCCAGCTCATCCGTGCTGCCTCTGGCTTCCAGTTTTCCACCCTAACAGTTCAGCATGTCTTGGTTGCGTGTCCCAGACTTGCCCAGGAACGAAGACGACATTTCGGACGCACTTCAGTCTCGTTACGGGACTTGCTGGGGGACGAGTCGCCGTTTATTCAAACGGAACAACTCTTTCGCTTTATCTGAGAAATAAAGTTTTATGTAGTGTATGCTCCCCACTAACCCCTTGCATAGTACGTGGTAGGACTATTACGTTCCAATTTCTATCTCGAACGGAACTCGTTTTGAAATGTAGTGTATGTGACTAGCCTTCGCTTAGTCAATACCGTGTGACACACTATGTTATGGGCGCTGCATGACCACTGCAGTCGATGCGCCCCTAAGCCCCAATAAACAAACCAGTTTTCCACCGGGGTGGTGCGCCGCGCTATGTTCGTGTCTCTTCTTTTTCTCGTGTGCAGTTGAGGCCAGACAGGGCAGTGTCGTCGCGCTGAGTGTGCAACCGTTTGGCGGCGTTTGCTGTTGCTGCCGTCGGTGAGAAGGTGACCACGGCGGGTGCTGATTGCGGTTCTTGCTCGTGAGAGAGGTGTCGGTGCGACAGGTGCCGATCGCTCTGCACTGGAGCGTTGCTAACTACCCGTGCTCGTCGCCGGGCAGGTGTACTCGCGGAACGAATTTCGTGCATCCCATGCCGTTTCATCTTACGTAGGTGGAACTGTGTGAACGCAACAGGAAATCACATCTCAAGCCGAACACATTGTATGGAGTAATAATGCGGTGCGGTAAATAGTACTCCACTCATTTTAAAAGGTACATTAGATCCAAAACGACACGATGTATATATACGTATTTATATATATATATATATATATATATATATATATATATATATATATATATATATATATATATATATATATATATATATATATATATATATATATATATATATATATATATATATATATATATATATATATATATATAGTGACACATGGTGAACCATGTGCCATTGTGTTGTGTTGTGTTGTGGTGCGTTCCTTCCAAGTGTTACACTTGACACCAGCTCCGCTGCGGCAGTGTGGACGGCAGGAACGGTTGGACTTTTAGGTCCATTGTACTCCGAGCACCCATAGGCTCCCATGCCTCGTGTTATATTCGTAAACAAAGGGGGTGTCACTAACTCCTCCTCAATGTCAGAGTACATTTTACAGCATGTTGTACAACATGTTACGTGTTACAACAGGTTGTATATGTTATGTAGTCTGCTTACCAGTCTGGACGCAACACAATGTGCCCTAAATCGCAACTCATCATTATCGTGGTGTCTCTTTCGGTTTCACTGTTTCACTGATGTTTCTCCAGTTTCACTGTTCCACTGATGTCTGCTTGCGCTTGCTCTTTCTGTTTCACCGTTTCACAGTTCCATTTCGCCGTTTCGCTGATGTTGCTTGCGTTACGCTGTTTCGCTGACGATGTTGTGGGCTCAATTGCGCGTTGTGGCTTCGGGACAGCTGTTTCGCTTTCTCTCGGATTCAAGGGTTGGAGCGATTTGCACACCTCGTGGACATGTGGCACTGAAGTGATTTGTCTGTCTTTTGAAGTCTCGCATACTGCTGTTCGCATGAATCCTCTTAAGTTATCCATCTAAAATTGTTATGGGCGCTGTATGACCAACGCAGTCGATGCGCCCGAAAGCCCAAATAACCAACCAACTATCGTGGTGTCAGTATTATTTGCTTTAGACGTGTTACCGAAATGCATGTGTAAGCGCATACGGTTTGCGCATAAATGCATACGGTACGGTGGAGTGCACGGTGGCCATGTAAGCGAAACCTTAACTTAGTCTGAAATTGTGGAAGCGAACTTGAATTGAGCGGGCTATTACCTTCCAGTGAAAGTGTGTTGGATTGCAGTGCTGGGCTCAGTGAATAGAAGGCCACCGTTCGTGACACCTCAGGCACGATAGGCTTCCGTAGGAGCTGATAGGTACGATTAGGTGAACAGAAATACAAATTGTCACCGTTCGCGACGTTTTCCTGTCGTAGCTGTTGTTGCTGGTGGAGGTCGGATTCACAAACGTGCTTGTGCTCTCTCCAAATCACATCCACGTGAGATGCGATGACTTTACCGGTCCATGGCGAGCAGAGCTGGGTGGCAGCCCCTGAGTTGTCTGCGTAGCCTCTGAATAGACATCGTACCCTCAGCCCACCAACCGATTTGATGGTACTACGCTAAGCGATAGAAGGTGACGTAAACACCGGAGTTTTGCGGCGTCGTAGACGTCCCGACACGGTCGGTCCACCGCCACGACCCTGACCTGACCTGACCGGAGCGGACGGCTGACCTCGTTCGGAACGGGCGGCCGGCCCTGATCTCCCCAGCAGGCCGTCGGCCGAAAGCCCAAAACACGGCGGCATGAACAGCCGAGTCCTGTGTTGGCAGCACTCTGAGCCATTCCGGAGTGCTGAGGGCCGGCACTCCAACACTGCGCACTCCGACACTGCGCACTCCGACAATGAGGGAGGCGCAGGGTCGGCTCTCTGCCGACTGAGCTGCCGGAACGTGCAACGTCCGAAAAGGACGGATGTGTGGATGTGTTGTCTCTCACGACACGCCAGCAGCACCCGAAGGTGGTCTCTGAACGTTCAGATGGTTTCCGAGTTTGTCCAGTTTCGGCACTAATGTTGATACCTTTGGTTGCTGTTCCTCACAGCTTACGAAGCCTTATCGAATGTTACTGACGGCAAGAAATAATGCACTATAACACATTGTGGACAATTTTCAAGTGGTGGCCAACTGGGCGAAAGATGAATTGATCATGCCCGGAAATGATCAATTATGGTCGATGCACCCCAAAGCCCAAATAGCTAGCCAACTGGGCGCTGGATGACCAGTAGAGAAGCAGTTAATGCTGGAGCATGTGATGTAGCAGAATGTTGAGCAATTAATGCGCCCTTAATCACATAAGCCCTTAGACCAGACCATCAATCAACCAGCTAACAGCCAACACGGCCGTGTCGCGCGGCCACCGGGCGAACGGTGGTTGTTTGGAGCTTGACGCACAAAGCAGCCGAGGCTATGTGGGGCCGCCTGCCTCTCACCCTGACAGAAAGGAGGAACACCGTGGAGAATCGAACCCCGTACCGTTGGCATGCCAGACGCTCAGCTTAGCCACAGCTGCCGATGTCCCAACGAGGGAACGGCGGTGTTCATGCAGAAATGACGCTCCCACGTTGCGCTCAATAAAACGCATGGTTGTGTCGATGTTTTCAGTCCGGGTGGAGGCAGAGACTACCAGCTTGATCCCCGTTGCATCCTGTATGGTTGTCACGCAGGAAATGCTGCCTTTCCACCTGCATGCCGTTGAGTATCTGGTGCGAAGAGCCAGATATTCAACATGTACAGCGGCTCTCTCCGTCTCCGTCTCCGTCTCCGTCTCCGTCTCCGTCTCCGTCTCCGTCTCCGTCTCCGTCTCCGTCTCCGTCTCCGTCTCCGTCTCCGTCTCCGTCTCCGTCTCCGTCTCCTTCTCCGTCTCCGTCTCCGTCTCCGTCTCCGTCTCCGTCTCCGTCTCCGTCTCCGTCTCCGTCTCCGTCTCCGTCTCCGTCTCCGTCTCCGTCTCCGTCTCCGTCTCCGTCTCCGTCTCCGTCTCCGTCTCCGTCTCCGTCTCCGTCTCCGTCTCCGTCTCCGTCTCCGTCTCCGTCTCCGTCTCCGTCTCCTCTCCGTCTCCGTCTCTCGTCTCTCGTCTCTCTCTCTCTCCTCTCTCTCTCGTCTCTCTCTCTCTCTCTCTCTCTCTCTCTCTCTCTCTCTCTCTCTCTCTCTCTCTCTCTCTCTCTCTCTCTCTCTCTCTCTCTCTCTCTCTCTCCCCCCCCCCCGTCACTGGCGAGCACACGGGATATGGCGGGCAATGCACTGGACTGGCGGGAGTTGCGCTGACGGGCGCGCCGCCGTCCGGCGCGCGCGACGCCAGGTGAGCGGCGTGTGACGGTGGCGTCTGCCGCAGATGACCGGCCCGGGCTGGTGGCGTGCGACGTGTGCGGCCGGCGCTACACGCCCGGCTCGCTGCGCCACCACCGCGCCGTGCACCGCGGCCAGACGGCGTGCGCCGTGTGCGGACGCGTCTTCATGAACATCAACACCAAGCGGCGGCACCAGCTGCTGCACGGCGGCGACACGCCGGCGGCGGCGGCGGCGGCGGCCTCGCTCGGCTGCCCGGTGCCGCCGCCGCCGCCGCCCGGTCGGCACCACTGCCTGTGAACTCGTTCGCGTTCGTCGGGCTCGCTGCTGTCGTGCGCCGGCTGCAGCGACGGTCTGCAAGGCGGCGCGACGCGGAAGGTGGCCGACGGCGGGCGGCTGGAGAGTTGTGTCTCGGCGGTGTGCCGCGTGAAGGGTGCTGGTTGTGCACGTGCCTGAGGCGGGCCGCGCTGCCGGCCCGAGGAGGAAGAGCGCAAGTCCCTTGTGCAACACAACACGCCTCTGCCCGCAGGCGGTTGTAGTGCATAAATGTGCAATTGAAATTTGACACACTGTGGTTGTCACCTATTCGCATTGGAACCGGTCAGAGCCGGAGGTGAAAATCGCACTAGCCCAAACGGGACATGAGCTTTTCTTCCTTGGTGCGGCAGGGCGACGTTGACGTGGTCTTCTGCGACGCTGCCGATGTTCTTGTTGCTGCGTGGCTGCTGCGACGGCACCGTGTGCCCCCTGCTCTGCCGCAGCACGGCGGCGTGGGAATGTACGGCGGGTCTGACGCTGCAACTGGCGCTGCAAGGCACACGGCGTTAGTTGTCACGCGGCTTGCACCGCACGCTGTGCTAAGATTCCCGTGACGCTCGTCATGGGCGCTGTACGATTCCCGTGACGCTCGTCATGGGCGCTGTACGATTCCCGTGACGCTCGTCATGGGCGCTATACGATTCCCGTGACGCTCGTCATGGGCGCTATATGATTCCCGTGACGCTCGTCATGGGCGCTGTACGATTCCCGTGACGCTCGTCATGGGCGCTATGCGATTCCCGTGACGCTCGTCATGGGCGCTGTACGATTCCCGTGACGCTCGTCATGGGCGCTGTACGATTCCCGTGACGCTCGTCATGGGCGCTGTACGATTCCCGTGACGCTCGTCATGGGCGCTGTACGATTCCCGTGACGCTCGTCATGGGCGCTATACGATTCCCGTGACGCTCGTCATGGGCGCTATACGATTCCCGTGACGCTCGTCATGGGCGCTATGCGATTCCCGTGACGCTCGTCATGGGCGCTATACGATTCCCGTGACACTCGTCACCAGTGGAAGATCGTCGTGTCGTAGATGCTCCGACGCGGTCGGTCCGCTACCACCCGGACTCGAATGCGCGGCTGACCCTGACCTGAACGGGCGTCCGACTGTGACCTCTCCAGCTGGCCGTCAGTCAAAAGCCCTGGACAGGTACGGCGTGGCCAGTCGAGTGCCGGGTCGCCAGCACAGCGGGCAAGGGAAGGGAAGCACATGGAGCACACAGGAAGAGCGTACGTACGTCGTTACCTGCACGTGTGGGCGCCACGTGATGTGCACGTGGTGTAACACGTGGCGAGTTGGACTGGTCCGTTGCGCCTTGGCTGAAGAAGCCCTGGTTAGATGTGCTGTTGGAAGTGAGTGAGGAACAGTGTCATAAAATTACTTAACTGTTAACTGTGTGGTTGAAGAAAGAAGTTGCTTGGGAATAGTGAAAGATTGGAAGAAAATAAAGGATCGCCACTTAAGGATTTAAAAAGCGGAATGCCTTTCACTTCAGTCGCATGCATTTTACATTTTTTAGCAGTCGTGTGTATACTGACTGTCCACACATGTGGCAAAATGGTAAAAACCTAAGACAAGGATGAAATAGCACAATTCCATTAACTGTGAATTTCCAGGCCACATCGTCAATTATTTTACACTGATGAGGTACCTGCCGTGTATGCTGAGAGGCACACCGTTGTCGCCGACACTGGCGCACTGCAGCGAATTTGAGGTTGTGACTTGTTGGAGAGATCGGGACCGCTACAGCTGACCCGGCGTTCGCCGCTGTCAGCGAGCGGTAACACTGCGTGTTGCGCAGTCTGCCGGTGTACATTTGTGCGTTGTTGTGAGCATTGTTTGCCTGGAATACACTCTCAGGACACGCTGTGTGACGCTCAACAAAGCGATATCGCCGCTGTGTCCGTGAAGCAAGACGTGTGGTCTTCTAGCGCCGGTCCGGTCTTCTTGAAAGCGGGGTTGTTAATTTGAACGGCAAGTCCCACCTTGTTGACCAGCAAATGCTGTCTAAATTAGGGCTGTCGACAGCGAGTGCAGATGATGGCAACATGTTTGGCCTGAGCGCCCTTAAGCTCAACTCTGATGACCTCCAGAAGCGTGACAATTGCTCACGCGCTTATCGTGGCACTGCGACGAAAATGCACAAACTTTTACGAATGCCTTTCTTTGAGTTATGCGTCATGTGGGATGCTAATAGTTAACTGGAAATTTAGCTGTTATTGTACTCCATTATTGTTGTTGTACTCTGTATTTGACGTGTCGGGAGGGATGTGAAGTTCGCTTGGGCAGTGTGGGGTGCTAATCACATCTATAGGCATTGATTGGAATAGTTGAAGACTATCCAAGACGCCTGATCTGCCGTAGTACAACAGTAAACCACCAGCAACGAGAGAAAAAACGTGGAGAGAGAGAGAAGGAGGGGGGGGGGAGGGAGAGAGAGAGGGGCCGCACGCTCGGTCTCTCGGCCACAGGCAGGTTGGCCTGAGACCAGCCTACCATGACATCAAGTTTCGCTGAGATCTACGTCCCATCAGCTATGCCACACCAAGTAGCAGCGCGCTCCCCTTTTGGCGAAGAACTTCTGTCGGTGGGACTGCACCGACCGGTCGCGGGTTGGAGCCACTGTGCCGCTATTGCGAAGTCTGTCTTAGGGGTCAACTGTTGTACACGGTATTGCACGAATAGGAGAATAAAGAAGTATCGGCAATGAAGTGTTCTTCCCAACTAGAAAGAAATCGACCGAGCCGTTCTTGCGTTTTTCCCGATAGAAACACTGGAGTGAACGCTAGATGTTAGAAATCCCTTGATGCACATCAAACAGTGTTCAGCTTCTTCTAACATGTGACTTTTAGCTACCTTTTGCGCGTGCCTTTCTGTTTTCGTTCGTTGTTTCAGCTGTAGGTAGGATAGGCGTGAGCTGTCCGAAATATCATCTATGTTGTTTGAGCATGAGCAATGCAAGGAAATATGTTAAGCCATTTTCACAGAATGGATAATATGCGTGACTAACATCTAGGAAACACTTTCCAACGTTTGCTCAGTTAATTTGAATACCCACATCACACTCTTGCCTTTAGACTTTCTGATAGCACTCGTGGAGTTGGCCGGTGCACGAGCGATGGTAGGCTTTCTGTCAGCGTACCGGCGGCAACCCCGTCACCGGCACCCGCACCTCATCAGTAACGCCACCCGCACCTCATCAGTAACGCCACCCGCACCTCATCAGTAACGCCACCCGCACCTCATCAGTAACGCCACCCGCACCTCATCAGTAACGTCCACCCGCACCTCATCAGTAACGCCACCCGCACCTCATCAGTAACGCCACCCGCACCTCATCAGTAACGCCACCCGCACCTCATCAGTAACGCCACCCGCACCTCATCAGTAACGCCACCGGCACCTCATCAGTAACGCCACCCGCACCTCATCAGGTTAACGCCACCCGCACCTCATCAGTAACGCCACCCGCACCTCATCAGTAACGCCCCCCGCACCTCATCAGTAACGCCACCCGCACCTCATCAGTAACGCCACCCGCACCTCATCAGTAACGTCACCCGCACCTCATCAGTAACGCCACCCGCACCTCATCAGTAACGCCACCCGCACCTCATCAGTAACGCCACCCGCACCTCATCAGTAACGCCACCCGCACCTCATCAGTAACGCCACCCGCACCTCATCAGTAACGCCACCCGCACCTCATCAGTAATGCCACCCGCACCTTATCAGTAACGTCACCCGCACCTCATCAGTAACGCCACCCGCACCTCATCAGTAACGCTACCCGCACCTCATCAGTAACGCCACCCGCACCTCATCGGTAATGCCACCGGCACCTCATCAGTAACGTCACCCGCACCTCATCAGTAACGTCACCCGCACCTCATTAGTAACGCCACCCGCACCTTCGTCAGTAACGCCACCGGCACCTCATCAGTATCGCCATCGGCAACTCGTCAGTAGCGCCACTGACACTTCGTCAGTAACGTCAGTAGGTGGAGAATGCTTTTTTGTTGTAGGGGGGGGGGGGACATTGCAATTTGGAAAGAGTGCCATGCGTTTCAAATAAGACTTGAATGGGTTTGTCGAAGAATCCCAGAGAACCGAGGGGTTTCAAACATATCTGTTGAATGGTTTCATCAAAGAACTGCTGAGAACCAAAGCGTTCCAAATAAGACCATTGAATGGATTTATTAAAGAAGCATTGAGAACGAAAGCGAATCTCTACCAAAAGCAAAGGACGGTAATACTTCTGATGGATTATGATGCAAGAGCATTTGGATGGATGACTCGAACATGTAGACACATATTTGATGATTCCAGTGGGGTGAGTCTGCAGGCACTTATTTGAAGAAACCGGTGAAGTTAGTAAGAAACAACAATTAGCTGGAAAGTTCAACCGTCTTATGTTGCAAATTACAGACAATATGGCGGTTTGCGGTGAGGTACAAAATGGCGGCCTGTGCTGAGGTACAAAATGGCGGCCTACGCGGAGGTACTCACCACAAGACTGCAGAAGACGACATCGACTACAAGAGCGTGATGGCAGGGCATGCACTACGGCACAGCGACCCAACAATCAGTCGACAGCATCTCCTCTAGTTCTCACATTCCTGTCGAAATGCCTGACGTTTTCACGAGCAATCGACAAAACATTCCTGAACCATAGTTCAGGCTCGAAGTGTGGAGCGTTTAGCATATGGAGAGATGTGGAAACATTCCTCTGATCACTGTCCTCAGCGGTGCTCTGTTTGTCCTTTGTCCTCAGAGGTAAGGATAAACAGAGCACCGAGCTCTCGCGCTGCTATAGCCTAACAGCTGGAGCCGCTGACGAACTGTCTTCAGCCAATGAGTTCCGAACTGGTTGAAGCATATCACATTCTCAGTAGTTGTAATAGCCTTGCTTCCATGACAGGTTTGTGTTGGGATTGGATTTCCACAATGAATCGAATCCGGATTGCAAGGAGCGTTTCCACGACCATTCGCGAGAAAATCAGGATTACAGATAGGATTTCCGAATCCGGATTTCGTGGGAAATACCGGATTTGGTGACAGTTGCGGCGCACTTGTGACATTTCTCTTCAATACCCAAAAACGTTTGCGGTCCCTATCGGCCTATAAAAGCGTACGGCAAACAGCACAGGCGAATTTCCGTGTGTTCTTCGAACCGAACAGCCATGTTCGTAATACATGTGTATTTACGCCTGCTAAAACGAGCGCGCTGAATTCCGAACACGGACTTAATGGGTATTTTAATCCCAGGATTCAGGCATTTTAGCGGTTATACTTGGCAGGGGCAGATCCAGTGATTATCTTTGGGGAGGGGCCATATGTCCTGGGAGGGGTCTTCGGCGGAAAACTTCGCTAATTGGGGAGGGGTACACTGGAGCATACCGAATGGACACTTCGTCCCCAAGGGGATAATTTTTTATCTGAGAGATGCGTTTGTAGGTAACAAATTTGTTGAGCATAGGGTAAATAAATCTGTAATGGAGTATGATCGGAAAATTAAATAGAAACCTAAAAACAACAAGCCGAGCCGAAACATCAAGCCAAAACATGAAAACAAATAAAGCTAGGGAACGAAACATTTGTAACTTTTCTGACATCGGGCAGCAGCCGCCTGCTCTCATCGTAAAAGATGTAAGTGCAACCATATACACCAGCAAAGCTTGTTACGTTGTTACCTACGTGCAGAAAGCAAGAACGGAAAAAGAACATCACGGGCACAGAGAAACAAGACTTGTGTTCAGAGCGCATGGCTATGGGCTCAGCCACGGAAAGATGACGGGGATAGCTGGGGGGGGGGGCGTGTGATCTCCGAGGTAGGAAATGTCCTTCACATTTTTAATAGTGACGAATTGTCCCCCTCAATTTGTTTTGTGGCACCCCAAGCCCTAGCTGTAAAATGACTGTGTACGGTCGTCGCTAGGTTCCATTTAACCATTTCTAAGTATATATATATATATATCTATATATATATATATATGCCATGTATGTATATATATGTGTATGTATGTATATATATATATACACTATATATATATATATATATATATATATATATATATATATATATATATATATTCAAGATAATCACCAATTAACGGGCTTCACAGACTATCTGTTATTTAAAATATCCGAGCCGTACAGCATCAAGCGTTATAAATTTTGCTTCCACGCCCTTCTTGAATAGCCTTCTACTTGTGTTTTCGCTTGGGGGAAAATTGTGCTCTGCAAGGCATGAAAGTTGCATTATCACAATGCTTTATACGTATTGATTGCTTTCCCCTGCAAATATATCAATATGTCAATAAACGTGACCCTAGGTATCTTTTGGCATCTCTAAGGCCATGGAGGGTCGTCTTAGGCAGCATTAAGCGCCTTACACTGGTTCGTCAGGGAATTTGCGTAAGTTTGATTCTTGTGACGAAAAATGTAAGAATCTAGGTAGGTACATGCAATCAGAATACCAATGTTCGGTCAGTTCTTTACCTGGTGTTTTCTGATGTGATTTGAATGAATTTAACGTTCATTTATATTGGAAACAAAACCTTGCATGGTGTCAGCAAATGAAGTTAAAGTTCTGATGTTTGAAAAAAATGTCTTCATTTCACCAAGAAAAGAAGTTGAGTATCATTAAAAAAAGCACGAGAAAGGGTGTTTGACAACACAGATACATGATATCCCCTCTGAGCAAATTGAACACAATATGGAGCGTGGAGAAATGGGTTTCGGGTGGGATAATACAAAGTATAAAATAACTTGTGAATTTGTTTTTTGAAAGGTTTTGAAGTCTTGGACTTTATTTTTCCAATGCAATGCTAATGAACATTGTTAACATTTTGTGATCACTCATTTTGCAGGCAATATATCACCAAAATTAATTTTTTTAAGTGAAATAACATGCAATATTAGTTTTAAATGATGTTAAACTTCTTTTTTTAAATAGCATAACATGAGCTAATCTAGACTTTCTTTCCAGATTGCTTTCCAGAATGTGTGGAAATTTCCCATTTTTTCCAACTTTAAAATATAAAAGAAAATATCAGAAAACAAAATCATTAACAAATTGGAAAGCTTTCATGCAGTTTTTGTCTAAAATTTGTTTTTGTATTTGTATCAAATTTGCATCAAATTTGTAATCAAATTTGGCTCCCTTATTTCCAAACTCCAAAAACGTAATCTAGGTAACGAAACCTAAACCCTTTGATTGCACCATGGAGGTAAGATGTGTGTTAAGCTTGTCTCGTGAATACCTTAAAGCATAATAATGCCAATTATTAAAACTTTTTGTTAACTTTCATAACCTATCTGTATGATGTTGACTCACCTAAATGCTACTTATCTTGGATTGCTTGTATATGGCTATTTCAAAAGGAATTTTTGGAGGACGAAGTTGCTAAGTAACCTTGAACAAGCTAAGTGTATCCACTAGTTCTCAAATTGCGCTCAGGGCTTTTATTGCATAAATACCCTGAAATCGTGTCCATAAATCATGGATATCATGTCCAGAGATTTCAGGTGAGGAGGATCTATCCAAGTTCAGGAAATCACATGCAGGAATTTGAAATAGACAATGTACTTACTCCCATGATTGCTGTAAATTTGGATTGAGTCACTTCTTATGCAATCTGGGATCTTCCCTTCTACATATCGGTGGTCGAGCACGCACGTTTTTTTGGGGGGTGGGGTGGGATACACTTAGCAGAATACAGAATACTAAGAAACAGAATACTGTGAAGCACAATGGGAAGATTTGTGCTTCACAGTATTCTGTTTTTTTAAATATATGTTTAAAATATGTCGTTCATGAACATGATTGAAATGATGTGACCACCCATTTCTACCGGAAATTCTTCATTTGCTTTTCAAAAAGTTTTTTATTTTAAAATATATTCCTTAAGTAAGAAATCTAATTTTGGTGGTATAAGTGTGGACAAAAAATATTTACGAGACTCGTTTGATCACTTGTTTCATCTTCATAAAGCAAACAAAGGTGACTAGCTTGCTTGATATATTTTTTTAAGCTCGAAATTTTTGATTAAATATAGCGCACTTTTTATTCTTGTATTTCAAAAGCAGGTTAGTCTTTCCGGTCATATCCTCACACCCCGTCTCGGGGAGGGGTGTCGATAGGTACACCCCTCTAATCTCCAAACTAAGCGTTGCACGAAAATGAAAAGGCTGTCATTGGAAAGCGCTCGACGAGTAGGGCCGGACGCCATCCCCAGCATTCCTTCCCCCAAAAAAGTTTCGCTACTGGGGGGGCCTAGGTTTTCACAACTTACGTCATGTTTTTAGCTTTGGTGAGTTCATTTTGGGGGAGATTTGGAGACAAAATTATTTGGAATGAGAAAATGAAAACGAAATTGACCATACAATTTTTGGTCACCGAAAAGTTGGTTACCCGAATTTTTTTTTCTTCATTTAACAATTTTCAAGTTTTCTTGATTTTTTTTTCAATTGAGTAGGGCGGACAGAAAACCATTGTTCGAAGTCAACTTGCTCCAATAAAAAAAATCTTACTTTGGCTAGACTGTTCGATTTGAACTGTAATGGGCAAATATGCAAAACAACTAAGTAATCAAAAACGGAAGGAGCTTTTTTAATTCCTCTGGTGCGTTTTGTTTGCATCCCTGAAGATAAACAAACGCTGAAAGTTTCACTCAAATACCTGTATCGGCCATAATATCTGTATATCAGCCACTGTACTGATCACGGCGACATGTCGCCCACTGTACTGACCACTGTACTGACCACGGTGACATGTCACTGTACTGACCACGGTGACATGTCGCCCACTGTACTGACCACTGTACTGACCACGGTGACATGTCGCCCACTGTACTGACCACTGTGACATGACGCCACTGTACTGACCACGGTGACATGTCCCCTGTACTGACCACGGTGTACATGTCGCCCACTGTACTGACCACTGTACTGACCACGGTGACATGTCGCCCACTGTACTGACCACTGTACAGTGACATGTCGGCCACTGTACTGACCACGGTGACATGTCGCCCACTGTACTGTACTGACCACGGTGACATGTCGCCCACTGTACTGACCACTGTACTGACCACGGTGACATGTCGCCCACTGTACTGACCACTGTACTGACCACTGTACTGAACCACGGTGACATGTCGCCCACTGTACTAAGTACATGTCGACCACTGTACTGACCACTGTACTGACCACGGTGACATGTCGCCCACTGTACTGCCACTGTACTGACCACTGTACTGACCACGGTGACATGTCGCCCACTGTACTGACCACTGTACTGACCACGGTGACATGTCGGCCACTGTACTGACCACTGTACTACGGTGACATGTCGGCCACTGTACTGACCACTGTGACCACCGTACTAACCACGGTGACATTCGCCCACTGTACTGACCACTGTACTGACCACTGTACTGACCACGGTGACATGTCGCCCACTGTACTAACCACGGTGACATGTCGCCCACTGTACTGACCACTGTACTGACCACCGTACTGACCACGGTGACATGTCGCCCACTGTACTGACCACTGTACTGACCACTGTACTAGACCACGGTGACACTGTACTGACCACTGTACTGACCACGGTGACATGTCGCCACTGTACTGACCACTGTACTGACCACGGTGACATGTCGCCCACTGTACTGGCCACTGTACTGACCACGGTGACATGTCGCCCACTGTACTGACCACTGTACTGACCACTGTACTAACCACGGTGACATGTCGGCCCACTGTACTGACCACGGTGACATGTCGCCCACTGTACTGACCACTGTACTGACCACGGTGACATGTCGCCCACTGTACTGACCACTGTACTGACCACTGCACTGACCACTGTACATGTCCACTGTACTGACCACTCGACACTGACATGTCGCCCACTGTACTGACCACTGTACTGACCATGGTGACATGTCGGCCACTGTACTGACCACTGTACTGACCACTGTACTGACCACGGTGACATGTCGGCCACTGTACTGGACCACGGTGACATGTCGCCACTGTACTGACCACTGTACTGACCACGGTGACATGTCGCCCACTGTACTGACCACGGTGACATGTCGCCCACTGTACTACCACTGTACTGACCACGGTGACATGTCGCCCACTGTACTGACCACTGTACTGACCACGGTGACATGTCGCCCACTGTACTGACCACTGTACTGACCACGGTGACATGTCGCCCACTGTACACCACTGTACTGACCACGGTGACATGTCGCCCACTGTACTGACCACTGTACTGACCACGGTGACATGTCGCCCACTGTACTGACCACGGTGACATGTCGGCCCACTGTACTGACCACTGTACTGACCACGGTGACATGTCGCCCACTGTACTGACCACTGTACTGACCACGGTGACATGTCGCCCACTGTACTGACCACTGTACTGACCACGGTGACATGTCGCCCACTGTACTGACCACTGTACTGACCACGGTGACATGTCGCCCACTGTACTGACCACGGTGACATGTCGCCCACTGTACTGACCATGTACTGACCACGGTGACATGTCGCCCACTGTACTGACCACATGTCCATGTACTGACCACGGTGACATGTCGCCCACTGTACTGACCACTGTACTGACCACGGTGACATGTCGCCCACTGTACTGACCACTGTACTGACCACTGTACTGACCACGGTGACATGTCGCCCACTGTACTGACCACGGTGACATGTCGCCCACTGTACTGACCACTGTACTGACCACGGTGACATGTCGCCCACTGTACTGACCACTGTACTGACCACGGTGACATGTCGGCCACTGTACTGACCACTGTACTGACCACGGTGACATGTCACTGTACTGACCACGGTGACATGTCGCCCACTGTACTGACCACGGTGACATGTCGGCCACTGTACTGACCACTGTACTGGCTACGGTGACATGTCGGCCACTGTACTGACCACGGTGACATGCGCCCGCTGTACTGACTACGGTGACATGTCGCCCACTGTACTGACCACTGTACTGACCACGGTGACATGTCGCCCACTGTACTGACCACGGTGACATGTCGGCCACTGTACACCACTGTACTGACCACTGTACTGACCACGGTGACATGTCGCCCACTGTACTGACCACGGTGACATGTCGGCCACTGTACTGACCACTGTACTGACCACGGTGACATGTCGGCCACTGTACTGACCACTGTACTGACCACGGTGACATGTCGGCCACTGTACTGACCACTGTACTGACCACGGTGACATGTCGCCCACTGTACTGGCCACTGTACTGACCACGGTGACATGTCGGGGAGGCACCTCCCGTGGTCCGCCGGGCTGGTGAGGCAGCGCTGTGGTATCGCCTGTGACTCGTCTCTCGTGGTCTGTCACATAGCGCGGTCACGTGACATGTGCAGCTGGGCTTTGAAAAGTATGTCCGTCAACTGTGAGAGGTCACGTTGAGTTGTGTGCACAATGTTTTTTGTTGTTTAAATCAAAAATTTAATCCGAATTGTTGTTGGGGTGGCTTGAGGAACCAGGGTTCTATTGCTAAGCAGAGCTTGTTGCGTGAACCCTGGCCCCACCACCCGATCCATGAACTCCAGTTCAACGGCAGAATTTAGACCGAAAGTTTAACGTGCCGCCAATGCACCGACACGGCCGCTCGGTAGCTGGTCCCCGGCCTTATCGGGCCAGCTGCCAACCGACACTCCCGGCCGGGGGCTAAATGCGAGCGTGCGAAGCGACTCGAACCATGTGTTTGCCAGTACAGGGGAGACCAGTGCAGGCCAGCGCTCTAACCAGCTGAGCTACCGGGGCGGCAAATGTTTGAATGTAATATTGCAATAGGAGCAGCTCTCTTTTGTGTTTGTTGCTACTATGGTGCAGACACATATCCTATTTGACTGGTAGCTCCCTCAAGGAATCCGTCATCACCTGCTTGGGCGACGCTCTCATTGCTTGCTTTTAATTTGCACATTGCTGCCCCGAACATAAAAAAGAGGCGCTTATGTCACTCGCTTTCTTCTTAATGGTTGTAAGCTTGTTGTCAAGCATACAAGAGAAGCCACACATTTTATATGCGCAGGACTGTATAACCAGCCGGAGTTCATAACCACGAGACAGCAGTGTTTTCATCAGGGGTGGATCCAGGAATTGTTCTGTTTCTCTGGAGGAGCGCCACTTCTTTGGAGGGGTGCCACTGTACTAGCCTGGGGGGCACTTTTTCCTATCGGAAGGCTGACTTTACCTATCGGAAGGGTGGCTGAAAGCTTAGGGCGATGTGGGGAGTGCACTTGGGCCTTCCCGGAGGGGCACATGTTTCTCTCAAAGGGGTGTCTGATTGAAAATGAATTTGACTGATCCACAGCGGTGACAAATGCAACAAGTGTGCAATTCGATACACAGCGGTGACCAATGAAACAGGTTTGCAATTCAGTAGAAAAACAGGAAAACAGTGTGTGTCCGCGTGTCCATGTATTTTCGAGCCTGCCACCATATGGTGGTGTCGGCTGTTTCCCGGTGGGTGTTTGTGGTGTTACAGAGTTGTGCTGGTTTTCGGTGAGGGTGAACGGGTATGGTTGGTTGTTGGTTTCACGACACATCGACCGTTGAGTCATGCAGCGTTGCCAATCTCTCACGCCGATTGGTCGCGGGCGAAGAGTAGCGACAGGTGAGACTCGAACCCACAACCTTTCGATTGTGAGACGAGCAACTCACCCCTAGGCTACTCGTCCCCGGGTGAACGGGTATGAGGAGTATCGCGTATGCTGCGTGTATCTTCAGTGAGGCCTTCGGTGAGGCGTGCGCAGGATCTCTACATCCCATCCTGAATATTTAACATTCCTGGATGATCAATATCAAACGGTGCTTTTTGAACACATGCTCACGTTTCACTTATTTATCAACGCCTTCTGACTTGTGTGTGTGCATGTGGGCGTTTGTGTGTGTGTGTGTGTGTGTGTATATGTATGTGTTATTCGCTGTTTTGGTTGTATGTGATCGTGGACTGTGCCTGAAATATCGTCGAACTTCTACCTGGACTTGCGTTTGCGACCTATTCTATTGTTTTCCTTCTTACTGCCTGCACTTCATGCAAACGCGGAGTCCTTCAAGAACAGAAATGGACAAATTTCATGTCGGGAAAGGCGGTATTTTTTTTCAAGTTCAACGAGTTATTTTTAATTTTAAAGACGATGGTGGCATTTATTCATTTTTTAAATCTCTAAATAACTTGCCGATTCAACAATTCAAAGAAGCGCCCCAGAATACGTCGCTTTGTGATTGGCCAAAATACCTGTGACGTCACATATGTAGAGTTCAGCGATGATTGACTGCTGCCCATTACATCTTCCATTTGGGACGCTGCTTGTTCGTAATAATCGCGACAGTTTTAGTTTGGATCACGTCCGATCGTGAGGGGTAAATTGATGTTTGCCGCACAAACGTGTGATTGTGTCTGCGTGTGTGTGTGTGTGTGTTGTTCGTGTCTTGGTTGTATGTGATCGTGGGCTGTGCCTTAAATATCATCGGATATCTACCTGTACTTGCGCTTGTTACCTATTATAATGTTTTCCTTCTTACTGCGTGCTCTTCATGCAAACGCGGAGTCCTTGAAGAACAGGAATGGACAAGTTTCATGTCGGGACAGACAGTTTTTTTTTTCCAAGTTTCACTAGATATTTTTAATTTTAAAGACGATGGTGGCATTTTTTTTAAATCCCTGAATTACTTGAACAATTTGTGCTTTCCTTGGGAGTGTATATATTGATTTGAGAAGTTTGGCTTGACAACGGACATTTTATCTTCCATTTTTGTGAAAACTTCCGCAGCATATAATTATTATATATATATATATATATATATATATATATATATATATATATATATATATATATATATATATATATATATATATATATATATGTGTATTATATAAAAAATATATAAAACCCCCACTGTATGCTTTTTACAAAGGTGGGAACTTGTTAGTATAGATCTTGTTGGAAACATGGATGTCCACGAGCCTTCCATATTAGCATTAAGTGAAGAGAATTTACATTTTCTAGCTGACCGCAGGATGCTGAATATGGCAAGACATTTGGAAAATTAGTGCTTTAAGGTAATTTTTTAGTTCTTGGAATTTCTTTTTTTCCAGCGCAATGTTCATAAATGTGGTCAATATGATGTGGCTACCCGTTTTTGCTGCAAGTGCATACTTTTCAATTTGCTCGCAAAATAACACCAAAAATGGCTTGGAGATCGGTAATATAGCATACAAATAATGCAAAAAAAAAAGATATTGTGGCATAGCCTAACCTGATATAACCTGGCCTCCCATGGAATAAAAAAGAGCAGAGGTTAAAAAAATGCAAGCAAGTTATGCTCCAAGAAATTGTACTCGAAAAATCGCACCTGATGTAGCGTGGCCTCAACTTTCTTTAAGAAGAAATTGGCTTAAAAATACACCATTTTCAGGATTTAAAAAAAAACTGACCAAGCCTGACATAGCCAAACCTAAACACTGATTCATGCGTGTAAAATGTATCCACAATTTGTCTTGTGAATACCTTAAGCCACAATAATGCTAGATTGCCATTACACTTGGAAAAACACTGCAGAAACCCCAGCAGTAGTATACTTGTCATGCTCTTTCCAAGCTCAACAAAATTCCATAATATGCTCTACATTCCATGTAGTTAGTTATTAGGGGTTTAGGGCGCATCAACTGCAGTGGTTATACAGCGCCCAACTACATTCCATGTAAAAATTAAGCCATTAATATGCTAAACCATCACAATACGCATGTGCTGCATCTCAGTATGCTTGCCCACATATTTTGTCAACATATGATCTGCAATGTGTAATATACACAAATTCAAATAAACTTGGCATAATATCCATTGATAATTTCCCAAGCACTGACATTGGGGTGCAGCTTGCAGTTTACCCCACTATGAAATATAAATTATGGACCTATGCATAATCAGCTTCTGTTTTGCTGTGGGGAAGCTATGGTGTTTGTTCAGCTAAGCCACACATAATTTATGTCATTGTCTTTTCAATTACACACCAACGTGACCGTTAATGTTAATGATACACACTATGATCCCGTCAGTCATACACACCAACGTGACCGTTAATGTTAATGATACACACTATGATCCCGTCAGTCATACACACCAACGTGACCGTTAATGTTAATGATACACACTATGATCCCGTCAGTCATACACACCAACGTGACCGTCGGTGCCGATGGCACCGACGGTCACGTTGGTGTGAATGACTGACGGGAGACCAGGGACTAATGAGACCGTCAGCACACGTCACGTCACGTCACGTTACGTCACGTGACGGGCACCGAGACGCCGGCTGTCAAGACATTGCCACGCGCTCGTGTTGACCCGCCTGACGCACCTGCGTTTCAGGCGAGTACCCGTGCGGCTTCTGCGGGCGCCTGTACCGCACGTCGGGCAGCCGGCGCGCGCACGAGCGCGTCCACTCGGGCGGCACCGTCTGCCACCTCTGCAGCTCCACCTTCGGCAAGATGGGCAACCTGAAGCGCCACCTGGTCACCCGGCACGGCCTGGAGGACCGGCTGGCGGCCGAGGTGGTGCGCCAGCGGGCCGACGACGCGGCGCGACTGGAGGCCGCGCAGGCGGACGTGCAGGCCTCGCTGTATGCGCCGTGACCCTCCTCCGACCTCCGCTCGTCCGCTTCCTCAGCGGTGCAGGCCTCACCGTGTGCGCCGGGACCCTCCTCCGACCTCCGCTCGGCAGCGACCCCAGCAGTTGGCACGTGACGCCGGAATCCACAGCCATCGTTGGCCACGCCGACACTGGCGGCATTGTGCCGGCGTGGTAGACGGGTGTTGCGCCGCGCTTCGATGCTCCGCGACCTGTCGACCATGGATCGCCGAACCACGTCGGCGTTGGCGCGGTTCGTCCGTCCGCCCGGCTTTGGCGCGGTTTTTCGGTGTGGTCCGTGTGTCCGCACCGCTAGCAGCGTGCAGTTCGCGTGCCCGCATCGCTAGCAGCGTGTGGTCCGTGTGCCCGCATCGCTAGCAGCGTGTGATCCGTGTGTCTGCATCGCTAGCAGGGTGTAGTTCGCGTGCCCGCATCGCTAGCAGCGTGCGGTCCGTGTGTCCGCATCGCTAGCAGCGTGCAGTTCGCGTGCCCGCATCGCTAGCAGGGTGTGATCCGTGTGGCCGCATCGCTAGCAGGGTGCGGTTCGCGACGCGTTTTGCGAGGAGGCCGGTGTGGCGCGCGCGCCGCCGCACCGCCGGCGAGGCTGTATCCTGTGAAGAGGCCGCGGCCGATGCTGCTCCATGTCGGGCGGTGCTCCGCTTGTGGTGGCCGCCACGTGCAGCTCCTCGGGCCGCCCGGCCTGCGCCGGGACACGGTGGCCCGTGGTGGATGCACCCGCCACGCGTTCGGTCGTGGCCGCCCGGCAGCCAGAACGCGAGCATGTTCGTCGCGATCGGGGGCGAGTGGTGTGGTGGTGAGGTGCCCGTCTCCCAACCGAAAGTCCGTGGGTTCGAGTATCGCCTGTCGCTGCTCTTCGTCTGCGACCAGTCGGAGTGAGATGTTGGCGACGCGGTGTGACCCGGTCGATGCGCTGTAGAGCCAGTCGCCAGCCTTGACGATTGGTCCCGGCGGAGAAGCTCGGTGTTGTGTGGTTTGAGCAATGCACAAGTTTCAGGAGATGGGTTTTTGGTTGCGAAAAACTGTAATAATACTTCGTGTACAAACTGTTTTGTTTTCGTCACAGGAGAAGCATTTACAGCATAATTGAGTAACACCACTTGGAGGCTGCCATCGATTTAAAAACCTCGTAGCAATGACGTCACATAAGTGGTGGCCTCGAAGCTGCCAAACCTGAAACACAGAGGGAACCACAAGGAATACGTTGGATCTTTTTATGCGAAGTTTTTCGACCGACTCGCGTCACGGATACCAAGGCGAGAGCTTGTGATGCTGAAATGTTGCCAGTTTTTACGAAAATTGGAAGCTTCGAAAGGTAGGAAATATGTTATGGCGGTAGTACAGGAACTAACATTTTTGTTTCAAATCCGGCGCAATGCGGTGCGTACAAACAGCAAAATGTTGTAATATGTTTATGGGTAAAATGAGTAAAATAATGAAAAAGACAATGATAAAACTATGTGGGCTTAGCTGAACGAACAGCATGGCTTCCCAAACTGTTGATCCCTAGTTCCATAATTGGCATTCCATGGTAGGGTAAACTGAAAACTGCATCCCAATGTAAGTACTTAATAAATGATCATTTAATAGCATGCCAAGTTTATTTTAAGTTGTGAATATTGTACATCTTACATAACATGATTGGTAAAATATATGGCCAAATGCATAGAGATGGAGTTGAAATTCACATGTGTATTGTGATAGTTCAGCAGGCGCCGACGCATTCCTTCAAGCAGTATTGTGATGGAACAGAGTGGGTAAGATTCCTGCTCCAATTACTGTAATACATTAATGATGTCGATGAGGATATTGCAAAAAGGGACTGCTATCAAATGACATATTACACGGTGATTTTTTCCTATACGCTATGGATTTTAGACAAGGTACACATGATTTCAGGTTGATCGTTACATGGAATACTAGGCACGTTGTCGAGTTTTATCCCGTCTCGTCTCGGTGGGGGGGGGGTCTTCAACCGCCCCCCTCAGGTTTTTCGCGGACAGTGAATGAACGGCGCGCGGCAGCGCGCCAAAATTTTGCATACCTTTTCCCACATCAATTTGGCATGCAGTTTCAACATTTTGAAGTCAGGTCATCTAGGGTCAACGAGTTAGTCAAGGTCAAGTGCGGTCACCTCCAAAAAAGTAAAACCATTCGTCACGCTTTAACGGATACAGATATTTTAATGAAACTTTCAGGGTTTGCTTATCTTTAGGGATGCAACAAAACGTACGAGAGTATTTTTCCCCCTTTTTGACTACATATAAATCTTGCAGATTTGCCTATTGCAGTTCAAATCGAGGATTCTGGCTAAATTAAGCACTTTTTATTAGGGCAAGTTGACTTCCAACAATGTTTCTCCGTCTGCTCTACCCATTAGAAAAGTAAATTAAGGAAAACTCGAAATCTCAAAATTAAAAAATAGAAGAAAAAAAATTACTTTTGGGGAGCCAAAAAATTTGTATGGCCCAGGTCGATTTAGCTGTCCTTTTCTGATTCCAAATAATTTGTTTTCATATATCCACAAAATGAACTCCGCAGAGCCAAAAACATAATGTAAGTCGTGAAAAGTCTTGAAAATCTAGTCCCTATAGTGATGTCACTGTTGGGGGAAAATCGTTTTGCGGGTGGACCCGGACCCTATTCATCAAACGCTTTCCGATGACACCTCTTTCGTTTTCGTGCAACGCTGAGTATGGATTTTAGAGGAGGTTACTACCCCCCCGCACAGAGACGTGGTGTGAGGATCAGACCGGAGAAAAGGCGCGGGTTAATTATGTAGATCACTTGCAGGGATATACACATTGTGCTTGTGTAGCAGTTGATGCAAGCAATTATCGGTATGTGTAGGCAGACATGATCAGCTATCTGCAGACGTGGGTATTCACGATACAAATTTTGCATACATTTTACCTGCATGAAGCAAAGTGGTTAGTTTTTGCTATGTCAGGTTTGGTTGGGGTTTTATCTTGAAGAAAAATCGATCCTAAAGATCCACGCCATGTTGTATTAGGTATTTTTAAAAGTATTTTTAGAGAAACAAATTGCTTGAAGTTGTTGCATTTTTTTCGATTATTTTTTCCATTGGCGGTTAGGTTATGTCAGGTTAGACTGTGCTGCGCATTTTCCTCTTTTTTCAATTATTTTTATGTTACGTTATCCATTTCCAAGCCCACTGTTGGTGTTAATTTGCAAGCCAGCTGAAAAGTATGCATTTGCAGAGAAAGCGAGTGGCCACATCATGTTGACCACATTCATGAACATTGTGCTGGAAAAAGAAATTCCAAATATTCAAAAATTACATGGCACAAATTTGCCAAATGTCTTGAAATCTTCACCAAGCTGCAATCAGCTAGGAAATGTCAATTATCTTCACATGATAATACGAAAGGGACATCCATGTTTCCGACAAGATGGATGCCAATAAGTCACAGTTCCCATCTTCGTGAACAAGAAGTATGCTTCTATTCTCTGGGAAGTTTCACAAAAGTAGAAGTAAAATCACCGTTTTAAAGTTGAACCTTGATGTGAAAAATGTTCATATTCACACTTCTGAGAAAAGTGATCTGGTTCTCGTCCCCCTCTCATCCTTAGGCGTGCCCTCGCCTATCAAAGTACTCGTACTGCAGTGGTACATATATATATATATATATATATATATATATATATATATATATATATACATGCATATACATATACATATATATATACATTCATATATATATATATATATATATATATATATATATATATATATATATATATATATATATATATATATATGTATGTATGTATGTGTATAGATATGTTCGTTGAAGCAAGCGAGGCCACCAGAGATCAGCGAACGGTCTCGGCGTGCAAAGTCACTCCACACGGTCAGTCGCTCGAACTTGTCAGGCGTCGGTAGGCCGACAAACACTGTTTCTGGCTTACTTACACCTGCATTTGTATACATTGGCACACACAAGAATGATAGCGTCGTTTTCTACGATCCACTTGCCCTTGACGATCGGATGTGATCCAAGCTAAAACTGTCGCGATTATTTCCAACTGGCAGCCTCCCATAATGGAAGATATATGGGCGGCAGTCAAGGATCGCTGAGCTCTACGGACGTGACGTCACAAGTATGTGAACCAACCACGAGGCGTGGCATTCTGAGGTGCTTCTTTGAATTATCGAAATAATTTGGGATATTGAAGAAATATATTAATGCTAGCATCGTCTTTAAACTCATAAATTACCAGTGGGACATAATGGATGCGCCCTAAAGCCCTAATAAGTAACTTACTAACTAGTGAAACTTGAAAAGTACGGCCTGTTACGCCATGAATCTTGTCCATTGCGAATAAAGCGGCGGCTGTGTATGATTGGCACGCGAACAAGAAGACATTCACCATTCAAGATGCACCGGCTGATGGTGATCTTGACCATCAGTACCAACCCAGCGCCGGGTGAATAACGAATGCATTGCTCCCGTACTTCCATCAATGGCGTGCACGAGCTGCGTGTGTTCTGAAAGTAGATCGTATGAGCCTCACCCTGTTCGACTTGTACTCGCTCTCACATGCGCCAAGGGGACGAGTAGCCTAGGGGTAAGTTGCTCGTCTCACAATCAAAGGGTTGTGGGTTCGGGTCTCACCTGTCGCTGCTCTTCGCTCGCGACCAATCGGCGTGAGAGATTGGCGACGCTACAAGACTGAACTGGCGATGTGTCGTAACCGATGACCAACCAACCAATCACATGCGCCATTGTGCCGGCGGCGACCCGTCTCCCGCCAATCACACGAGTCATTCGTGGCGGGTGCTCTGTCGCTGGCGAGGTTCATGTGCTCCGAATACAACCTATTCGCTGCATGACCTCTGCAGTCGATGCGCCCCTAAACCCCAATATAGCCTATTCTGGCCTCCGCCTCTGCGGTGTTGTGTTCACGCGTGGGAATCTCGATTGCGTGCCTCTGCGAGGTCAACGCGAGGCTCGCGACGACGTCAGCACAGTTTTAGTCCGACGAGCTGATCCGGACCTGGACGACTCGGTGTTCGGGATGTCGATGTACAGGGCTGCAGGGGTCCTCATGGGTCCCGCCGACTGTAGGGGTGTATGACCTGGATGACTCGGTGTTTGGGATGTCGATGACCAGGGCTGCAGGGGTCCACGTGGGCCCCGCTGACTGCAGGGGTGTATGACCTGGACGACTCGGTGTTCGGGATGTCGATGACCAGGGCTGCAGGGGTCCGCTGACTGCAGGGGTGTACGCAGGTGCCTGGTACGTGGCGGCTCCTGTAGGTGTCCTGCGTGGCTGTGGGTCGCTTGGCCTCTCGGTTGGCCATGTTCGTCAGAGCCGAGCCTGCCGATCTGTCCGTGTACACCGGCCGTCCCCGCTGCCCGGCAGCACTGCACAGGTTTGTGCGATCCGGAGTCGGCTGGCGTGTCTGAACTGGCGCCAATTTCCGATGTATTTTACAAACAAACACGCACGCACGCACGCACGCACGCACGCACGCACGCACGCACGCACGCACGCACGCACGCACGCACACACACACACACACACACACACACACACACACACACACACACACACACACACACACACACACACACACACACACACACACACACACACACACACACACACACACACACACATACACACACACACACACACATATATATATATATATATATATATATATATATATATATATATATATATATATATATATATATATATATATATGTATATATATATACATGCATATACATATACATATGTATATACATTCATATATATATATATATATATATATATATATATATATATATATATATATATATATATATGTATGTATGTATAGATATGTTCGTTGAAGCAAGCGAGGCCACCAGAGATCAGCGAACGGTCTCGGCGTGCAAAGTCACTCCACACGGTCAGTCGCTCGAACTTGTCAGGCGTCGGTAGGCCGACAAACACTGTTTCTGGCTTACTTACACCTGCATTTGTATACATTGGCACACACAAGAATGATAGCGTCGTTTTCTACGATCCACTTGCCCTTGACGATCGGATGTGATCCAAGCTAAAACTGTCGCGATTATTTCCAACTGGCAGCCTCCCATAATGGAAGACATATGGGCGGCAGTCAAGGATCACTGAGCTCTACGGACGTGACGTCACAAGTATGTGAACCAACCACGAGGCGTGGCATTCTGAGGTGCTTCTTTGAATTATCGAAATAATTTGGGATATTGAAGAAATATATTAATGCTATCATCGTCTTTAAACTCATAAATTACCAGTGGGACATAATGGATGCGCCCTAAAGCCCTAATAAGTAACTTACTAACTAGTGAAACTTGAAAAGTACGGCCTGTTACGCCATGAATCTTGTCCATTGCGAATAAAGCGGCGGCTGTGTATGATTGGCACGCGAACAAGAAGACATTCACCATTCAAGATGCACCGGCTGATGGTGATCTTGACCATCAGTACCAACCCAGCGCCGGGTGAATAACGAATGCATTGCTCCCGTACTTCCATCAATGGCGTGCACGAGCTGCGTGTGTCCTGAAAGTAGATCGTATGAGCCTCACCCTGTTCGACTTGTACTCGCTCTCACATGCGCCAAGGGGACGAGTAGCCTAGGGGTCAGTTGCTCGTCTCACAATCACAGGGTTGTGGGTTCGGGTCTCACCTGTCGCTACTCTTCGCTCGCGACCAATCGGCGTGAGAGATTGGCGACGCTACATGATTCAACTGGCGATGTGTCGTAACCGATGACCAACCAACCAATCACATGCGCCACTGTGTCCGCGGCGACCCGTCTCCCGCCTACCGCACGAGTCATTCGTGGCGGGTGCTCTATCGCTGGCGAGGTTGATGTGCTCCGAATATAACCTATTCTGGCCTCCGCCTCTGCGGTGTTGTGTTCACGCGTGGGAATCTCGATTGCGTGCCTCTGCGAGGTCAACGCGAGGCTCGCGACGACGTCAGCACAGTTTTAGTCCGACGAGCCGATCCGGACCTGGACGACTCGGTGTTCGGGATGTCGATGTACAGGGCTGCAGGGGTCCACATGGGCCCCGCTGACTGCAGGGGTGTATGACCTGGATGACTCGGTGTTTGGGATGTCGATGTACAGGGCTGCAGGGGTCCGCTGACTGCAGGGGTGTATGACCTGGACGACTCGGTGTTTGGGATGTCGATGACCAGGGCTGCAGGGGTCCGCTGACTGCAGGGGTGTATGACCTGGACGACTCGGTGTTTGGGATGTCGATGACCAGGGCTGCAGGGGTGTACGCAGGTGCCTGGTACGTGGCGGCTCCTGTAGGTGTCCTGCGTGGCCGTGGGTCGCTTGGCCTCTCGGCTGGCCATGTTCGTCAGAGCCGAGCCTGCCGATCTGTCCGTGTACACCGGCCGTCCCCGCTGCCCGGCAGCACTGCAGAGGTTTGTGCGATCCGGAGTCGGCTGGCGTGTCTGAACTGGCGCCAATTTCCGATGTATTTTACAAACAAACACGCGCACGCACGCACACACACACGCACACACACACACACACACACACACACACACACACACACACACACACACACACACACACACACACACACACACACACACACACACACACACACACACACACACACACACACACACACACACATATATATATATATATATATATATATATATATATATATATATATATATGCGAGTTTTCTTCATCACGGGGCGTTCATGTGCTGTTGTGTCGTCCGACAGTCTGCACCAGGGTCAGATTGTGGTCTGACACCCAGTATCAGGGTCAGACTGTGGTCTCACAATAAACATCAGGGTCAGCTTGTAGTCTGACAGTCAGTATCAGGGTCAGACTGTGGTTGCTGAGGCGCGAAGCATCCGGACACACGATTTCGGTGGAGTTATTTGCTCCAGAGTGCGACTCTGCAAAGTCTCACCGTCTGTAATACAGTTGAGCACCCGAATGTGGTAGTCTAGGGTAGTCTCACGGCTTGCGGTTGTGTCTAGGACAGTCGTGCTGCTGGCAGCTTGATCTGCATGGTGGCCACGTGTCTTGGGACAGCACGCAGGGTGTTCTCGCAGCTGCCTGTTGCGTCCATAGGGTGGTCGCTCCTGACGTAAGGCACCGGCCGCTGGGGTCCGCGCAGAAATGGCGGGCCATTACTACCCCATGGTGACTTGTCATGAGAAATGGCGGGCCATTACTACACCATGGTGACTTGTCGTGAGAAATGGCGGGCCATTACTACACCATGGTGACTTGTCATGAGAAATGGCGGGCCATTACTACCCCATGGTGACTTGTCATAAGAAATGGCGGGCCATTCCTGCCCCATGGTGACTTGTCATAAGAAATGGCGGGTCATTCCTCCCCATGGTGACTTGTCATAAGAAATGGCGGGCCATTCCTCCCCATGGTGACTTGTCATGAGAAATGGCGGGCCATTACTACCCCATGGTGACTTGTCATAAGAAATGGCGGGCCATTACTACCCCATGGTGACTTGTCATAAGAAATGGCGGGCCATTACTACCCCATGGTGACTTGTCATAAGAAATGGCGGGCCATTACTACCCCATAGTGACTTGTCATGAGAAATGGCGGGCCATTACTACCCCATAGTGACTTGTCATAAGAAATGGCGGGCCATTACTACCCCATGGTGACTTTTCATGAGAAATGGCGGGCCATTACTACCCCATAGTGACTTGTCATAAGAAATGGCGGGCCATTACTACACCATAGTGACTTGTCGTGAGAAATGGGGGCCATTCCTGCCCCATGGTGACTTGTCATAAGAAATGGCGGGCCATTACTACCCCATAGTGACTTGTCATGAGAAATGGCGGGCCATTACTACCCCATGGTGACTTGTCATAAGAAATGGCGGGCCATTACTACCCCATGGTGACTTGTCATAAGAAATGGCGGGCCATTACTACCCCATGGTGACTTGTCATGAGAAATGGCGGGCCATTACTACCCCATGGTGACTTGTCATGAGAAATGGCGGGCCATTACTACCCCATGGTGACTTGTCATGAGAAATGGCGGGCCATTACTACCCCATGGTGACTTGTCATGAGAAATGGCGTGCCATTACTACCCCATGGTGACTTGTCATGAGAAATGGCGGGCCATTACTACCCCATGGTGACTTGTCATGAGAAATGGCGGGCCATTACTACCCCATGGTGACTTGTCATGAGAAATGGCGGGCCATTACTACCCCATGGTGACTTGTCATGAGAAATGGCGGGCCATTACTACCCAATGGTGACTTGTCATGAGAAATGGCGGGCCATTACTACCCCATGGTGACTTGTCATGAGAAATGGCGGGCCATTACTACCCCATGGTGACTTGTCATGAGAAATGGCGGGCCATTACTACCCCATGGTGACTTGTCATGAGAAATGGTGGGCCATTACTACCCCATGTTGACTTGTCATGAGAAATGGCGGGCCATTACTACCCCATGGTGACATGTCATGAGAAATGGCGGGCCATTACTACACCATGGTGACTTGTCATGAGAAACGACGGGCCATTACTGCACCACAATGACCACATAGACATGGACGGGCGCCTACGTACACTTGGCTGTGTCTTGGGATGATTCGCGCATCTACGTTTCTCGCCCACTTGCATGACACGTCCAAAGTGGAGTCGGAACGAGCCTCTGACGAGTGGAAATAAACGTGTCGCTTAATGGTGATCGCGTGTGGTGAGTGGTGCTTCCTGTCAGACGGGACGCGTGCTCAGAGACAGGGCAGCTGGCGCCACCCCAGCCACCACGGTGACGAGCGACTCTTCCCCAGACCAGACTGGGCTCAGAGGCAGGTCGTCTAGCTGGCGCCACCCCAGCCACCACGGTGACGAGCGACTCTTCCCCAGACCAGACTGGGCTCAGAGGCAGGCCGTCTAGCTGGCGCCACCGCAGCCACCACGGTGACGAGCGAGTCTTCCCCAGACCAGACTGGGCTCAGAGGCAGGTCGTCTAGCTGGCGCCACCGCAGCCACCACGGTGACGAGCGACTCTTCCCCAGACCAGACTGGGCTCAGAGGCAGGTCGTCCAGCTGGCGCCACCGCAGCCACCACGGTGACGAGCGACTCTTCCCCAGACCAGACTGGGCTCAGAGGCAGGTCGTCCAGCTGGCGCCACCGCAGCCACCACGGTGACGAGCGACTCTTCCTCAGACCAGACTGGGCTCAGAGGCAGATCGTCCAGCTGGCGCCACCGCAGCCGCCACGGTGACGAGCGACTCTTCCCCAGACCAACTGGGCTCAGAGGCAGGTCCCAGCTGGCCCCCACCCACCACGGTGACGAGCGACTCTTCCTCAGACCAGACTGGGCTCAGAGGCAGGGCAGCTGGCGCCACCGCAGCCACCACGGTGACGAGCGACTCTTCCCCAGACCAGACTGGGCTCAGAGGCAGGTCGTCCAGCTGGCGCCACCGCAGCCACCACGGTGACGAGCGACTCTTCCCCAGACCAGACTGGGCTCAGAGGCAGGGCAGCTAGCGCCACCGCAGCCACCACGGTGACGAGGACTCTTCCCCAGACCAGACTGGGCTCAGAGGCAGGTCGTCTAGCTGGCGCCACCGCAGCCACCACGACAGCGACTCTTCCCCAGACCAGACTGGCTCAAGGCACTCCACCCAGCCGCCACGGTACGAGCGACTCTCCCCAGACCAGACTGGGCTCAGAGGCAGGTCGTCAGCGGCCCACCAGCCACCACGGTGACGAGCGACTCTTCCCAACCAACTGGGCTCAGAGGCAGGCAGCTGGCGCCACCCAGCCACCACGGTGACGAGCGACTCTTCCCCAGACCAGATGAGGCAGGTCGTCGGTAGCTGGCGCCACCCAGCCACCACGGTGACGAGCGACTCTTCCCCAGACCAGACTGGGCTCAGAGGCAGGTCGTCCAGCTGGCGCCACCGCAGCCACCACGGTGACGAGCGACTCTTCCCCAGACCAGACTGGGCTCAGAGGCAGGTCGTCCAGCTGGCGCCACCCAGCCACCACGGTGACGAGCGACTCTTCCCCAGACCAGACTGGGCTCAGAGGCAGGTCGTCCAGCTGGCGCCACCGCAGCCACCACGGTGACGAGCGACTCTTCTCCCAGACCAGACTGGGCTCAGAGGCAGGCAGCTGGCGCCACCGCAGCCACCACGGTGACGAGCGACTCTTCCCCAGACCAGACTGGGCTCAGAGGCAGGTCGTCTAGCTGGCGCCACCGCAGCCACCACGGTGACGAGCGACTCTTCCCCAGACCAGACTGGGCTCAGAGGCAGGCAGCTGGCGCCACCGCAGCCACCACGGTGACGAGCGACTCTTCCCAGACCAGACTGGGCTCAGAGGCAGGTCGTCCAGCTGGCGCCACCGCAGCCACCACGGTGACGAGCGACTCTTCCCCAGACCAGACTGGGCTCAGAGGCAGGCAGCTGGCGCCACCGCAGCCACCACGGTGACGAGCGACTCTTCCCCAGACCAGACTGGGCTCAGAGGCAGGTCGTCCAGCTGGCGCCACCGCAGCCACCACGGTGACGAGCGACTCTTCCCCAGACCAGACTGGGCTCAAGGCAGGTCGTCCAGCTGGCGCCACCGCAGCCACCACGGTGACGAGCGACTCTTCCCCAGACCAGACTGGGCTCAGAGGCAGGTCGCCAGCTGGCGCCACCCCAGCCACCACGGTGACGAGCGACTCTTCCCCAGACCAGACTGGGCTCAGAGGCAGGTCGTCCAGCTGGCGCCACCGCAGCCACCACGGTGACGAGCGACTCTTCCCCAGACCAGACTGGGCTCAGAGGCAGGTCGTCCAGCTGGCGCCACCCCAGCCACCACGGTAACGAGCGACTCTTCCTCAGACCAGACTGGGCTCAGAGGCAGGGCAGCTGGCGCCACCCCAGCCACCATGGTGACGAGCGACTCTTCCCCAGACCAGACTGGGCTCAGAGGCAGGTCGTCTAGCTGGCGCCACCGCAGCCACCACGGTGACGAGCGACTCTTCCCCAGACCAGACTGGGCTCAGAGGCAGGGCAGCTGGCGCCACCCCAGCCACCACGGTGACGAGCGACTCTTCCCCAGACCAGACTGGGCTCAGAGGCAGGGCAGCTGGCGCCACCCCAGCCACCACGGTGACGAGCGACTCTTCCCCAGACCAGACTGGGCTCGAGGCAGGGCAGCTGGCGCCACCCCAGCCACCACGGTGACGAGCGACTTTTCCCCAGACCAAACTGGGCTCAGAGGCAGGGCAGCTGGCGCCACCCCAGCCACCACGGTGACGAGCGACTCTTCCCCAGACCAGACTGGGCTCAGAGGCAGGGCAGCTGGCGCCACCGCAGCCACCACGGTGACGAGCGACTCTTCCTCAGACCAGACTGGGCTCAGAGGCAGGTCGTCAGCTGGCGCCACCCCAGCCACCACGGTAACGAGCGACTCTTCCCCAGACCAGACTTGGCTCAGAGGCAGGTCGTCTAGCTGGCGCCACCGCAGCCACCACGGTGACGAGCGACTCTTCCCCAGACCAGACTGGGCTCAGAGGCAGGTCGTCCAGCTGGCGCCACCGCAGCCACCACGGTGACGAGCGACTCTTCCTCAGACCAGACTGGGCTCAGAGGCAGGTCGTCCAGCTGGCGCCACCGCAGCCACCACGGTGACGAGCGACTCTTCCTCAGACCAGACTGGGCTCAGAGGCAGGGCAGCTGGCGCCACCGCAGCCACCACGGTGACGAGCACTCTTCCCCAGACCAGACTGGGCTCAGAGGCAGGTCGTCCAGCTGGCGCCACCCCAGCCACCACGGTGACGAGCGACTCTTCCTCCAGACCAGACTGGGCTCAGAGGCAGGTCGTCCAGCTGGCGCCACCGCAGCCACCACTGTAACGAGCGACTCTTCCTCAGACCAGACTGGGCTCAGAGGCAGGTCGTCTAGCTGGCGCCACCCCAGCCACCACGGTGACGAGCGACTCTTCCCCCAGACCAGACTGGGCTCAGAGGCAGGTCGTCTAGCTGGCGCCACCCCAGCCACCACGGTGACGAGCGACTCTTCCTCAGACCAGACTGGGCTCAGAGGCAGGGCAGCTGGCGCCACCGCAGCCACCACGGTGACGAGCGACTCTTCCCCAGACCAGACTGGGCTCAGAGGCAGACCGTCTAGCTGGCGCCACCCCAGCCACCACGGTGACGAGCGACTCTTCCCCAGACCAGACTGGGCTCAGAGGCAGACCGTCTAGCTGGCGCCACCCCAGCCACCATGGTGACGAGCGAGTCTTCCCCAGACCAGACTGGGCTCAGAGACAGACCGTCTAGCTGGCGCCACCGCAGCCACCACGGTGACGAGCGACTCTTCCCCAGACCAGACTGGGCTCAGAGGCAGACCATCGACTGTGCGCCACTCCGACTGCGATGACTCAGTAAGTAGACACATTCTGTGTACATTTTGTGTACATTTTGTGTACATTTTGTGTACATTTTGTGTACATTTTGTGTACATTTTGTGTACATTTTGTGTACATTTTGTGTACATTTTGTGTACATTTTGTGTACATTTTGTGTACATTTTGTGTACATTTCGGGATGGTTGGCTGCGGTGCGGGCGCTCCAAAGCCGCGGTAACCAGCCGACGACACGGCTGATGATTCATGAAGGGTTTGCGCCTTCTCGCACCCGTAGCGCGGCATTCGGCCCCACTGGGGCGGGGATGGCCGAGTGGTTAAGGTGTCGGGCAATGGGTATCAAAGGTCCCGGGTTCGACTCTAGCGCCACTCAGGACATTTCCCAATCCCGCGGCCCACCGGCGAAACAGTGTGGGCGGCGCCATTAGCCATGAATGTGCATAAAGTGTGTCGTGAACCAACCAATAAACAGCATTCAGCCCCACTCTCTTGTCGTCTTCTCCATCGATTGTCTGGCGAATCGAGCAGCGCAGGAGGTTGAGACTCGCCCTGCCGATCTGTAGGTCCGGAAGGTCAGCGTGATTGTCTGCGGTCGAAGTGTTCCTGTCGAACTGTTCCGGGAAGAGCATCCGCATCTCGGTGTGCGTCGCCCTTCGCTGCTCCCTTGATGGCAACACTGGTATGCCGACAACCGACGGGTATGCCGACCCCGTCAGCGGCGCTGCTCCCTTGATGGAAACACTGTGGGCTGGAATCCCACAACCGACGGGTGTGCCGACCCCGTCAGCGGCGCTGCTCCCTTGATGGAAACACTGTGGGCTGGAATCCCACAACCGACGGGTGTGCCGACCCCGTCAGCGGCCCCCTTAAAAAACCCAAACACCCGGGCCCCTTGAGAAAAATGGGGGGAACCCACAACAGTAGGCGATGGACGCTAGAGTTCGGTGGCGCCATGTCGCCAAGCGTTCGAATTGGTCGTCAGAGAATCCGGCGTGTTCGCCTCTGCATGTCTGTGCTGTTCAATGTTCAGCCGGTTAGTTGATGTTTCCAAGTCGGCTCATGTGATGGGGGGGGAGCGAAATATCAGGAATGTCGCCGTTTAATGTTTATTCTTCCCATGCAAATGGAAGTGTTTTGGTTGATGAAATAGGAAAAGCCACTTGCATGGTCTCCTGTTGATACGCCAATGCCCGGGAGCATTGCGTGCCAGCCCTGATTATGAATGCAAGCCCTTTATCCACATCCTTTTCTCTATGAACGCATCCATACTATCCCTATTCGTTGTGTTCGATATGTGCGTGTGCTGTGCACGCTGCCTACCAGCACTAACTTGTCTACCCTGTCTGAGATACTACATCTGATATTCTACTAAACTTGGGTGTGCCCGTTCTTTAGCTCTGCCCTGTACCTACCCGCTGCCGTTTGACAGTGAGTTGCTGTGGCCAGTGCTGTGACGGGCGGTCTGTCCCCAGCTGAGCGACGACGATGACGTCACGACGGCGTCTCCAGCCGCTGACGTCAGCACGGCGCTGCCAGCGCCGGCCACGCTGCCAGTCGGCCGGCCTGGCTGTCGGTCAGTCTGGCCGAGTCTGGCCAGTCTGGTGGCTGTCTGGCCAGTCTGGCCGAGTCAGTCATTTTACTGGTGGAGGGGAAGAAGTGGGGCGCCGATGTCAGTGAAAATCACACCTATGTTCTGTGTGCGGTGTGGGCTACTCTGGTCGAATCGTCTCGGTGTTGTGTCGACATCTCTGTTGTCTGTGCCATGTTGGTACGTCTGTCCACTGTGTTGTGTCAACATGTATGATTGCTGTGTTGTCCTCCGTTACCATCTGCATTATCGGTGTTGTGTTGGCAGTATATCTATTCTGCGTGTTATGCTCTACATAACTGCACTGTACCAGTGCCTCTGTTCCCTGTGTGATGTCTGCTCACTTTGTTACGCCTCTTCACCGTGCCAGGGCCCGTGTTCCCCGTGCTATGTCTTCTGCCTGCTCACTATGCTATGTCTCTTTATTTGTTGCGTCCGTTCTTTATGCTGCATGGACACTTCTGCTCCATGGGTTGCGGATGTTCTCTGTGTTGTGTCAACGGCTGTGCTCTGCTCTGTGGGGACGAGTAGGCTGTGGGTAAGTTGCTCGTCTCACAATCGAAATGCTGTGGGTTCGAGTCTCACCTGTCGCTACTCTTCGCCCGCGACCAATCGGCGCGAGAGATTGGCGACGCTGCGTGACTCAACGGTCGACGTGTCGTAAAAAACAATAGCAAACCTCTGCTCTGTGGATGCTGTCTGTTCTGTGCATGGTGAGGGCACGTCTGTTCCTTTGCGAGAACACTCGTGGACATCAGAGCGCTGTGGAGACAAGCAAAGTTGCAACAAGGCAAGCAAAGCGTTGTGAGGGCCCTCAGAGCGCTGTGGAGACAAGCACAACGTTATGAGGGCCATCAGAGCGCTGTGGAGACAAGCACAGCGTTATGAGGGCCATCAGAGCGCTGTGGAGACAAGCAAAGTTGCAACAAGGCAAGCAAAGCGTTGTGAGGGCCATCAGAGCGCTGTGGAGACAAGCAAAGTTGCAACAAGGCAAGCAAAGCGTTGTGAGGGCCATCCGAGCGTTGTGGAGACAAGCACAGCGTTATGAGGACTATCAGAGCGCTGTGAGGACCATCAGAACGCTGTGAGGACAATCAGAGCGCTGTGAGGACCATCAGAGCGCTGTGAGAACCATCAGGGAGCTTTGAATACCAGTCTGATCGGACGCGAAGAGATTGCCGCACAAACTATTCATACTCATTTGTTGTTGACATTTTTTTTCCGTGCTTCGCCGTTATATATATTTATATATATATATATATATATATATATATATATATATATATATATATATATATATATATATATATATATATATATAGTCCTAGCCGGAGCTAGTGCTCGGCGGTGGTGGTGGCGACTTCAGCCGGATTTCCGTGTAGCGTCACCCGTCGGTCAGACCGAATGGTCGTGTGGTGGCGGAGGCTAGGTCTGGCCAGCGGTCCTCAAACTGGACGGCCAGCGGGTCTCGAACCCACAGCCACTCGCTGACGAGGCAGGTGCGTGGTCATCTTTGGTGACCATCTCTTGTGACCGGGACCGTCAGACCGTCGGACCGTCGTGGTGATCATGTGCAGCACGGGCGTGGCCGACTCTGCCGGACGGTGAACTCTGATCTTTACCTGGTGTGATGCATACCTTTTAAGATGTCATGGCAGCGTGGATCGTGATCATTGTTATCGCATCGTGGGTGGTGTGCCTGCGCCAATCTAACCTAGCCTAACTTTGGCTTAATCTAAACTGAATTAACCCAACCTAACCTAGCCTAATCTAACCTCAACTAGCATAAGCTAATCTAGCCTAACCTAACCTATTCTAACTTAACACACTCGCACTTCCGGAGGTCCGCGCCAACCTCTCATGTATGTAAGGGGGCAGATGTCTGCCACCAAGATCTATAGAACTGTGCTAGCTAGCGACAAACGGAAAACGGAGTTGGATAGCTAGTGACAGGCTCTATCGAATGTGTTTCGGTAATTTTTCGTTCAGGGCAATATTCAGGCAACTGGGTCATCATAGGTCAAATTCGACCAGATCGCGTGGGACTCTCAGATATTGACACATATCTCAGGACCTGTAACATATAGAAACAAACGGCGAACGCCATTCGACAGTCCTTGAAATGTGGTGTCGGCAATAGGCCGTGTGATTTAAGGTCAGATCAACCGAAACTATGACCTCAGGTCGAGGTCATGAAGTAGCCTATGGAGAGCATGTAATGTATCAATCGACTCGTCTTGGCGATACAAGCACAATGACGGCAATTTCAGCCTTCTAGCTCAATGCAGTGCGATATAATGTGCATAAATGTGCTAGTGATCGCAGTTGACCTCAGATGACCTTGGTGAGGTCACTGAGCACAAATGTCAGCGGTAACATTGGGCATAGCTTCCAACTACACGCCACAATCGTTGTGAGGTCATTCCGAGAGCAAATATGTAACCAGGAAACATTTGTATATTTTACCATAGCCCTGTAATGGGGGAAGCCATGGCCGCGGCCTGACCTCTGGTCAATGCTACGAAAAAAGCCGAGATATATATTATGGTGCCTGATGAGATCATGACGTGTTATGAGTTTGAAATCAATGGCCCAATTATTGTGGAAGTTATGCCACCTAGAACTCCGAGGGCCGTTGGGTCACTTCGCCTGACCTGGTGACCTGACCTGAGATAACACAGGGTTAAAAATGTATGAGGATATGCGGAAATGACGAGTGAGCAGCCATGCGAGGTTTGGCCTTGCTAACCCAATTAGTATGACGGCAAATTATGAAAAACCGCATGGGGGCAGATATCTGCCCCCGGACGTGCGCGTGTTAACCTAGCAGAAACGAACCTCAGTTAACATAATCTAACCAAGCCTAATCTAGCCTAACCTAGTATAACTTAGCCTAATCTAACTTCACGTAATCTAACTCCACCTAACCTTACTTCACCTAATCTTACTTCACCTAATATAACTTAACCTAACCTCACCTAACCTACACTCAACTAGCCTAACATAACCTAACCTATCCTAACCTAGCCTAACTTGTACACGGTGCGCCCACCGTGTACAGCCACAGGAACCCCAGCTTGAATACAGAGGTCCTCAACAGGAACCCCAGCTTGAATACAGAGGTCCTCAACAGGAACCCCAGCCTGAACACAGAGGTCCTCAACAGGAACCCCAGCCTGAACACAGAGGTCCTCAGCAGGAACCCCAGCCTAAACATGCCGCGTGCCCCCGCAGGAACCCCAGCCTGAACCCAGAGGTCCTCAACAGGAACCCCAGCCTGAACACAGAGGTCCTCAGCAGGAACCCCAGCCTGAACCCAGAGGTCTTCGACAGGGGCGTGTTGAAGAAGCTGCTCGGTAGGCAGCCGCTGACCAAATGCGACTGGATCATGCTGGTACAGAACATCTACACCTACTACAAACACCTGGCAGAGTGAGTGTTAGCATATATGCCTACTACAAACACCTGGCAGAGTGAGTGTTAACAGCTATGCCTACTACAAACACCTGGCAGAGTGAGTGTTAGCATCTACACCTACTACAAACACCTGACAGAGTGAGTGTTAACAGCTACGCCTACTACAAACACCTGGCAGAGTGAGTGTTAGCATATATGCCTACTACAAACACCTGGCAGAGTGAGTGTTAACAGCTATGCCTACTACAAACACCTGGCAGAGTGAGTGTTAACAGCTATGCCTACTACAAACACCTCGCAGAGTGAGTGTTAGCATCTACACCTACTACAAACACCTGGCAGAGTGAGTGTTAGCATCTACACCTACTACAAACACCTCGCAGAGTGAGTGTTAACAGCTATGCCAACTACAAACACCTGGCAGAGTGAGTGTTAGCATCTACACCTACTACAAACACCTGGCAGAGTGAGTGTTAACAGCTATGCCAACTACAAACACCTCGCAGAGTGAGTGTTAGCATCTACACCTACTACAAACACCTCGCAGAGTGAGTGTTAACATCTATGCCTACTACAAACACCTGGCAGAGTGAGCGTTAACATCTATGCCTACTACAAACACCTGGCAGAGTGAGCGTTAACATCTATGCCTACTACAAACACCTGGCAGAGTGAGCGTTAACATCTATGCCTACTACAAACACCTGGCAGAGTGAGTGTTAACAGCTATGCCTACTACAAACACCTGGCAGAGTGAGTGTTAACATCTATGCCTACTACAAACACCTGGCAGAGTGAGTGTTAACAGCTATGCCAACTACAAACACCTCGCAGAGTGAGTGTTAGCATCTACACCTACTACAAACACCTCGCGGAGTGAGCGTTAACATCTATGCCTACTACAACAACCTGACAGATAAAGTGCTCCCATCTGCATCCACGGCAAGCACCTGATACTGTGAGTGATCGCTTGTCGGCAGTGACACTGCTCAGAGGCGCAGCCAGGGGTGGGGCTGGGGGCCTGCTCCGCCCCCTTAAGAATGAAATGTACACTTGATCAAATGAGAAATTTTTAGATTTTCATGGCACAAAACCTGAAATTCTCTTCTTTTTATGTTTTTTTCTCGCCAGGGCCCCCACCCACCCCACCCCCAAGAAGATCCTGGCTGCGCTGCTGCAGCTGCTTGTGCCTCGATTAGAGTGACGATATTCGGCAGCTATGCTTCACTCCTGAATGCTTGGATATTGGGAGAGCGTTCCCTGCGTTCTTTTCATTCTCACCTGCCACTAACATCCTATGATCCCGTTTAAAAAGCTGGTGCAGGGGACGAGTAGTCTAGGGGCAAGTTGCTTGTCTCACAATCGAAAGGTTGTGGGTTCGAGTCTCACCTGTCGCTACTCTTCGCCCGCGACCAATCGGCGTGAGAAATTGGCGACGCTGCATGACTCGACGGTCGATGCGTCGTGAAACCAATAAACAACCAAAGAGCTGGTGCACTCTCTAACATTGGGACCAGCATACCCAACGCTACCCATAGTCCGCGACACCGCATCCACACCCTCATTCATGCTGTACATTCTCTGACACTGCGGACGAGTGTTTTTTTTCACCGATCACAGCGAGCCTAATTTCACGGGACCCGGCGCCGTCAAGAACACCTGCCACGCCCCCTCCCCCCTTCAGAGGGACGAAAAGGTTTTAAATTGACTCTTCCCACGCACTGCCGTAGGCGTAACGTTCGCTTTCACGAAGTTTCAGGCACGTCCCCCCTCCCCTTCACTGGCGATGGCGACGCCGATGATAGGCAGGTACATGTTTTTAATACTGTCTTGGTACGTTTCGCACGGTTCGCACAAGCAATGCTACGTAGCGTGCTACATTGTAGCATTGCTTGTGCTTTCGAAGAGGTGCTATATCGAAACGTCGGTAGCGTTTTCTAATCATAAGTGCAAGCAGGAGTGCCCGACTATATGACATGTCATATGTTCGCCGCTTCGTTGCTGTCACTAGCAGTTGCCACGGTGCGACATCCAGCTGCCATGGTGCAACATGCAGCTGCCATGGTGCAACATGCAGCAGTCATGGTGCAACATACATTCATTTGTTTTTTTACATGTCTACAAAAAGCATTACAAGCAGTCCGAGTCCAGATTCATGTGGGACCCGGGCCCAGGGACCATAATAGTGGCGACACACGTTCCACGGTGCAACATGTAACTGCCACGGTGCGACATCTAACTGCCACGGTGCGACATGTAGCTACCACGGTGCAACATGTAGATGTCACGGTGAAACATGTACCTGTCATGGTGCAACATCTGTCACGGTGCAACATGTAGCTACCACGGTGCAACATATAGCTACCACGGTGCAACATGCAACTGCCACGGTGCAACATGTAACTGCCACAGTGCAACATGTAGCTGCCACGGTGCAACATGTAACTGCCACGGTGCAACATGCAACTGCCACAGTGCAACATGTAGCTGCCACGGTGCAACATGTAGCCACTACGGTGCAACATGTGACAGCCACGATGCACCATGTAGCTGCCACGGTGCAACATATAACTGCCATGGTACAACATGTGACAGCCACGGTGCAACATGACAGCCACCTTCCATGCACGCCCGCTGAGCCTGCTGCCGTTTTTTTTTCAGCCATATATCTGGCGGTTGGTACAAGCAGATGGTGGCGTGCACCATCGACGAGTTCCCCTATCTCAGTATGAGCGCAGGCACAGTTTGTCTGGTACGGACGGCCATAGGTATAGTTAGCGGCGGTAGGGGGAGACGAACTTGTCACTTAGTTTGTCTGGTACGGACGGCCATAGGCATAGTTAGCGGCGGTAGGGGGGAGACGAACTTGTCACTTAGTTTGTCTGGTACGGACGGCCATAGGCATAGTTAGCGGCGGTAGGGGGAGACGAACTTGTCACTCAGTTTGTCTGGTACGGACGGCCATAGGTATATTTACGGCGGTAGGGGGAGACGAACTTGTCACTTAGTTTGTCTGGTACGGACGGCCATAGGTATAGTTAGCGGCGGTAGGGGGAGACGAACTTGTCACTTAGTTTGTCTGGTACGGACGGCCATAGGTATAGTTAGCGGCGGTAGGGGGGAGACGAACTTGTCACTTAGTTTGTCTGGTACGGACGGCCATAGGCATAGTTAGCGGCGGTAGGGGGGAGACGAACTTGTCACTTAGTTTGTCTGGTACGGACGGCCATAGGTATATTTATCGGTGGTAGGGGGGGAGACGAACTTGTCACTTAGTTTGTCTGGTACGGACGGCCATAGGTATAGTTAGCGGCGGTAGGGGGGGAGACGAACTTGTCACTTAGTTTGTCTGGTACGGACGGCCATAGGTATAGTTAGCGGCGGTAGGGGGGGAGACGAACTTGTCACTTAGTTTGTCTGGTACGGACGGCCATAGGTATAGTTAGCGGCGGTAGGGGGAGACGAACTTGTCACTCAGTTTGTCTGGTACGGACGGCCATAGGCATAGTTAGCGCTAGGTTAGTTAGCGGCGGTAGGGGGAGACGAACTTGTCACTTAGTTTGTCTGGTACGGACGGCATAGGCATATTAGCGGCGTAGGGGGAGACGAACTTGTCACTTAGTTTGTCTGTACGGACGGCCATAGGTATAGTTAGCGGCGTAGGGGAGACAACTTGTCACTTAGTTTGTCTGGTACGGACGGCCATAGGCATAGTTAGCCTAGAACAACTTTCTTATTTTGTACGGACGGCATAGGCATAGTTAGCGGCTAGGGAACGAACTTTCACTAGTTTGTCTGGTACGGACGGCATAGGCATAGTTAGCGCTAGGGGAACAACTTGTCACTTAGTTTGTTGGTACGACGCATAGGTATAGTACCGTAGGAGAACTTGTCACTTAGTTTGTCTGGTACGGACGGCCATAGGCATAGTTAGCGGCGGTAGGGAGACGAACTTGTCCTTAGTTTGTTGGTAGACGGCCATAGGCATATTTATCGGTGGTAGGGGAGACGAACTTGTCACTTAGTTTGTCTGGTACGGACGGCCATAGGCATAGTTAGCGGCGGTAGGGGAGACGAACTTGTCACTTAGTTTGTCTGTACGGACGGCCATAGGCATATTTACGGTGTAGGGGAACAACTTTCACTAGTTTGTCTGGTACGGACGGCCATAGGTATAGTTAGCGGCGGTAGGGGAGACGAACTTGTCACTTAGTTTGTCTGGTACGGACGGCCATAGGCATAGTTAGCGGCGGTAGGAGACGAACTTGTCACTTAGTTTGTCTGGTACGGACGGCCATAGGTATAGTTACGGCGTAGGAGACGAACTGTCACTTAGTTTGTCTGGTACGGAGGCCATAGGCATAGTTAGCGGCGGTAGGGGAGACGAACTTGTCACTCAGTTTGTCTGGTACGGACGGCCATAGGTATATTTATCGGCGGTAGGGGGAGACGAACTTGTCACTTAGTTTGTCTGGTACGGACGGCCATAGGCATAGTTAGCGGCGGTAGGGGAGACGAACTTGTCACCAGTTTGTCTGGTACGGACGGCCATAGGCATAGTTAGCGGCGGTAGGGGGAGACGAACTTGTCACTCAGTTTGTCTGGTACGGACGGCCATAGGCATAGTTAGCGGCGGTAGGGGGGGGGGAGACGAACTTGTCACTTAGTTTGTCTGGTACGGACGGCCATAGGCATAGTTAGCGGCGGTAGGGGGGACGAACTTGTCACTCAGTTTGTCTGGTACGGACGGCCATAGGCATAGTTAGCGACGGTAGGGGGACAACTTGTACTAGTTTTTGGTACGACGGCATAGGCATAGTTAGGAGGTAGGGGAGACGAACTTGTCACTCAGTTTGTCTGGTACGGACGGCCATAGGCATAGTTAGCGGCGGTAGGGGGGGAGACGAACTTGTCACTCAGTTTGTCTGGTACGGACGGCCATAGGTATAGTTAGCGGCGGTAAGGGGGGGGGGCGGCGGCTTTGTCACCTAATTTTCAGCGGCGCTCCTTCCGACTGGAAAAGACACCTCTACAGAATGTTTGGGTGCTTTCCCACTTGAAATGTTCAGCCAGAGGCTCTGAGCACAAAAGTCACCCAGCAGAGGGCACTCCAGTTTTCCCTGTCGCCCCTACCCCCGTGCAGACGGCCCCATGCGAACACGTGTCGCGCTGTGCGACATAAGCACACCGCAGTCTGGGCCGATGCAACTGAAGGAGCGAGTGGTTTACATGCTGTGACGGCGGCCAGACGAGGTCTTCCACGCTGTCGCTCCGGCCAAGCAATGGTGAAGGCCCACGTTCCAGCTGGGACTTGTGCACACAACCAGTTCGGGAGCCAACTCCACGGCAGCTCCGAGAAGCACAACTGGACGGAGCCTTTCCAGGCTAGTACCATCCCGGTCAGAGTTTCTGGATCAGTCCCGGACTACGAAGCGAACTGACCACGAAGTATGACCTCCCAGACTACAGACTGTGAAGTTGCTTTTCCTGTGGGACTAGGAGCTGCTGGTTGCTCTTTTCACTGGCCTTGGCTGTATTTCACGAGACAGATAACTTCGTAATTGGACGACGACTGTACCGATGGACGTTTCCCTATTGGTGGCGGCACAACTGGTCAATCTGACATTTGCCAGATTTGCCAGATTGCCGACATCCACAGGACACGACACCACGGGCGGATCCAAGAACATCCATGGGAGAGGGCCACTCACCTGGAGGGGTGACATTTTCTCTGAGGATCACCACTCCAACAGTTTCTGAATGCCGAAAGCGTCTTGGCTGAAGAGTGGGATGGATGGGATGGGTGCACTCTAACATACTGGAGTGTCTTTCTCTCAAGTGATACCTATTTATTGAGATGCCTATGCCTGAAATATCAACTCCATGAGGAGGTAGGGTGCACTAAAGCCTCACCGCAGGGAAACTGCTCCTGCTCAGAGAAGCGCCATCTCTCCATGGGGAGGGGCATATGAACCCACTTATCCTTGTCCTTGTCGAGTATCTGAAAGGATTTCCTGCGACCAAGTGGCCAGGTGAGCCTGTGCATCTTCCAGGCGAACCTGCTACCGCTTGGGAGGTGGAGGACTACGGCCCCCTCAGCTGCCTGACCGTGCCGTGTTGTCGTGGTGAGAAACATGGACAACATCGCCGCCACCACCATTCCCGTTCTCGCTGTTATCGGTGGGTATTTGGTGACTGAATCTGCCACTACCGTGACCTTTGACATCTTGGGTGGGCTTTATGCACGGCTCCAGCACCGCACGAGCGCTTACTCAGACTCAGCTGCCCCTGTGACGTTTGATTCCATTTCCTGATCCACAAATCCGATGGCAGCGACTGTGGGTCGGCGACGTAGAGGCCGCGGCGCTGGCGACGCTGGCGCCATCTGGGCCAACGGTGACGCGGCCGACAACTTTCCAACAATACTCGTGCAATTACCGAGGAAGACAGCCGTGGAATTTGTGCCGAAGAGCAGATGAGGACTTGTTATATGTCTCCATTGGTCATCTACCCGCACCATGTTGATGCCTGCCTGGCTGACGAGCCGTGACGTGTGAGGAAGCCACTAATGAAAAACTTGAATCTCACAATGCGGCATTTTTTGTTGGGGGGGGGGGTCATATTTTTGACGCCATATTTTTAATCAACAAGAACGATCACTGCAACCGAGCCTTTCCAAAAAAAAATTGCGAATAAAAACGGTCACCCTGACGTGCGCGCACGTGCGTACTAATGTGTGAATCTTGTCACATATCTCGGCGACTCACGCGCTCATGACGTGCTGCAGCCCAGGTGCTGTCGTCGTCGGCGTGGCGCCACTTTAACCCGCGCTTTATGGTCCTAGTCGATTTCGCTGTCCTTTCTTTTTCCGAACATTATTTGTTCAGATATCACCCAAAATGAACTCCCCAGAGCGAATAGCATAATGTAACATAAAGTGAAGATCTAGGCCCTCTAGTGACGTCACTTTTGGGGGAAAAAAATTCGAGGGTGGTGTCGGGCCCTACTCGTCGAGCGCTTTCCGATGACACCTCGTTTTCGTGCGACGATTAGTTTTTATTTTAGACGGGTTCCTGTCACCCCCTCCCCCATCCCCCCCCGAGACGGGGTGTGATGATCTGACCGGAGAGGCTTTAACCCGGACTTTAACCCGGGTGAAGACAGGATCTCCTGACTATTGTTCAGTGGTTCTGTGCCCATCGACCATCATGGTCGCTATTTTCGCCAGTTTCCAGCCCAAAGCATTTCCGACACAATGCCCAAGAGAGGTCGACAACATAGCCGTACACGGTTATTCGTAACCGGATATTATTATCATTTCATCCTTGGGAGCAAAAGTAGCAACTTGGTCCACTGCAACACGCCATCTGGTGACTCGACTCAGGTGCCACCAGCCGACTCGTGCGAGTCACGTGTCATGATGTCATGATCACGTGACTGTTGCAGTACTACAGCCCTCAGTCCTCAGTCCTCGATCCTCAGTACAAGGGGAGGTGCAGGGGCCAGTGGGGCATGCCCCCCCCCGTCTGACCAGAAAAGGCGCCCTATCGAGAGGCTAGAGTACCCCCTCCCCTCCAACCCCGTTCAATTGACTTCAACGAAAAGGTTCCTCTCACGTATGCCAGGCATCCCTTGAAGGGAAAATGAGTCACTTCAGTATACTCGAGTTCCACCGCCACCTCCCCTCCCCCAGTCCAACGGATTTTCAGCCGATGCTCGAGAGACTCCCGCAGTGGCGCCCTTCCAACTAGGTGGCATCCCTCCCGAAGGATGCCTGCCGTATGAATATTCCCGGCTACGCCCCTAAGTCCCACGCGTCATCCTCGTCCTTTCCCTCGAACCTCCTTCGCCTGTTGTTGGCGGCCCCGGGGCCCACCAGTGAGGGCGTCTTGCACCATCGCCACCGGCGGCTCGAGCTGTGAGGACAAACAGAAGACGTTCAACATATATTATATCTGACGTCACATGTACATCTGACGTCACGATATGGAAACATAAAACGAGCTTAATACATACATTTTCATGTACGGAAAGTTGGATTACCACGTTGTTCTCTGAAAAAAGGACAATTTGTCGAGCATAATCTGTAGTTTGCAAATATTATGCTGCATTACTCTTCGAGTGTGCCACGGTTGGATAAATTTATCGAGTTTGCCTCATATGGAATGCTTATGATTCTCATAGTCCGGATTGAACAAGAATGGTGTTCGAACAATGCAGAATAGTGAGTGAATTTTTGGAGGAATGTTCAGCGGGGGCGGGGGTAAAAGGACAGAGGCAACTTTTTTTTTCAGGCAGCAAAAATGTTCCCATGATATGGGACTACATTCCAACAGTGTGAGATCGGACCCAATTTCCTCATAGACGAGAAGGTGTCTGAATTTTCTAAAGCTGACAGCCTTGGAAATTTCCCGAGGTGTGGTGTGGCCGGACGAAATAGAAAACGGTGGGAATCGATGGCAGAGGTTGGGGGCAAAACCAATCCGCAGACGGAACCAGTTCGCAATGTACTTCTAGACCTAGCCACGCTCAATCCCAGAATACCACTGCAGACACGACACCGCTGCATCAATAGCACATCAGTGACACATCAATGACATCATTGACAAAATGGTGACATACCAGTGACACATCAGTAATACACTAGTGAAGTAACAGTGGCACATCAGTGATACGAGTGTGGCAACCGTGACGCACCAGTGACGCATCAGTGACGCATCAGCGGCACATCATTGACACATCAGTGATGTCCCAGTGAGACGTTGGTGACACTTCAGTGATGCATATGTGACATTAGTGACGCGTTGTGCCCTACCAGTGACATGGTAGTGGCGTGACATTGGCACATCAGTGACATATCAGTGACATTGATGTGCCACATTTGTGGCATATCAGTGACACATCAGTGGTATATCAGTGGCACACGAGTAGTACATTAGTGACCTACCAGAAACACATTGGTGATACATCAGTGGCACATCAGTGATATTTTAGTGACCTACCAGATGCACGTCAGTGGCATATCAGTGACCCATCAGTGGTGCATTAATGGCGTGTCAGTGACACATTAGTGGTATATTAGTGACCTACCAGTGAAACATCGGTGGTGCATTAGTGGCGTGTCAGTGACACATCAGTGGCATATTAGTGACCTACCAATAACACATTATAACCTATTATATACACAGGGAGTACCTGTTTGACGTGCCGCCCGTGCCGAACTGATTGACTGCTCGACTTTCTGTATTTGTTGGGTATTCTGTGATTTTGACCCTCTTTTTAACCTTTTGTGCTGTGTTGTTTTATCTATTTGAGGCGATGTCGTAATAGCCACAAGTCAATTGTGGATGACCTCAATAAAGTCTGTCTGTCTGTCTGTCTGTCATCAGTGGTATATTAGTGACCTAACGGTGACACATCAGTGGTGCATTAGTGGCATATCAGTGACACATCAGCGGTATATTAGTGACCTACCAGTGACGCATCAGTGGTGCATTAGTGGCATAACAGTGACACATTAGTGGTATATTAGTGGCATACCAGTGACACATCAGTGGTATATTAGTGACCTACCAGTGATGCATCAGTAGCATATTAGTGACCTACCAGTGACACATCAGTGGTATATTAGTGACCTACCAGTGACACATCAGTGGTATATTAGTGACATACCGGTGCCACATCAGTGGCATATTAGTGACCTACCAGTGACACATCAGTGGTATATTAGTGACCTACCAGTGATGCATCGGTGGTGCATTAGTGGCGTATCAGTGACACATCAGTGGTATATTAGTGACATACCGGTGACACATCAGTGGTATATTAGTGACCTACCAGTGACACATCAGTGGTATATTAGTGACCTACCAGTGACACATCAGTGGTATATTAGTGACATACCGGTGCCACATCAGTGGTATATTAGTGACCTACCAGTGATGCATCAGTAGCATATTAGTGACCTACCAGTGACACATCAGTGGTATATTAGTGACATACCGGTGACACATCAGTGGCATATTAGTGACCTACCAGTGACACATCAGTGGTATATTAGTGACCTACCAGTGATGCATCAGTAGCATATTAGTGACCTACCAGTGGCACATCAGTGGTATATTAGTGACCTACCAGTGATGCATCAGTAGCATATTAGTGACCTACCAGTGGCACATCAGTGGTATATTAGTGACCTACCAGTGATGCATCAGTGGTATATTAGTGACCTACCAGTGACACATCAGTGGTATATTAGTGACCTACCAGTGACACATCAGTGGTATATTAGTGACCTACCAGTGGCACATCAGTGGTATGTTAGTGACCTGCCAGTGATGCATCGGTGGTGCATTAGTTGCGTATCAGTGACCCATCAGTGCCACATTAGTGACGTGCCGGTGACACATCAGTGATGCAGCAGCGGCACCCAACGGCACATCAGGGACGCATCAGGCACAGCTGACGGCGCTGACTTCTCCACTATCTACAATTATGATTCCCCCAGCCGGCGAAGGGACAACTGAGGAGACTTGTCTCCGTCCCGACGCACTTCACGTCATCCATGTAGAAAATTGCCCGATGCACAGTCTGGCAGCAGCGTGCCACTCCCCGCCTGCAACAGGAGACGGTCGTCACAATACGACACGTGACTTGGCTCGGACCCGAGCCAGCGGTCGCCCCCCCCCCCCCTGTGGAGATCCAGAATCCGGCCCTGGTCATTCGCTAGACGTCCTTCTGTTGGAGCTCCCGCCATATCCGCCTGGATTTTTGTTTGTTTGTGTACAAAGCTCTGCTGATGCCCCCGGCGATTGGCATAGTGAGTGCGCCATATACTTCAGTTTCTCCCTGAAGGCTGCCCTCAGGTCGAAGTAATTGCATGTTTGATCATGGTCCTCAATCGGCATCTCCGATATTTTCGGTCCCTAGCTGTAGCATTGCTCACGCTTCCCAACGATATATGTCCTCCAACGCTATCCACGCTGTTTGAGGAAATTAAAATTGTTAGGTTAGCAGCCGGAGGCTCAGAAGGAAAGGGGAGCCAAAACTGATGCCAATCTACAGGCTACATCGAGAAAAAGAGGGAAAACTTTGGTGTGTCTGAGCGAAGATGTTGATGGTTTGTGCAGTGGTAACCGAGAGGTCAAGGGTCACGGGTAACTGAGATAAACATCATTTTACAAATTTTCATGATTCTGTACCTTATTTTGTGGTGCAATTTTCCGATATATAGTGATGGAACAGTCGTGAAAGTGAATTAGGGTGAAAGAAAGAATAATGTGTCGATGTGCCCTTAGACATAACCAAAACTCCTTTTAAAATGTGATTAATTGTTCGATGAAACTAGTTTACCTCGTATACTACAATAGTTTTCCTCATCTGCTACATCTAGCAATTGCGCTGTGTGAAGAGAAGAGGTCTTAAACCGCGCACGTCCGTGGGGGAGGTAGATATCTGCCCCCCTCCGGTTTTTCCTCATTTGCCGCCAAACTAATAGGGTTAGCAAGTCCAAACCTTGCATAGCTGTTTATTGGTCTTTTCCGCATATCCTCATACATCTTTAATCCAGGTCGCTGCCATGGCTTCCCCATTATAGGGCTATGGTAAAATATACAAATGTTTCCTAGTTACATATTTGCGCTCGGAATGATCTCACAACGGTTTTGGCATGTAGATGGAAGCTATGATCAATGATGCCGCTGACATTTTTTCTCAGTGACCTCACCAAGGTCTCTGAGGTCACCTGAGATCACTACACATTTATGCGCATTGCATCGCACTGCATTGAGCTAGAAGGCTGAAATTACCGTCATTGTGCTTGTATCGTCAAGACGTGTCGATTGATGCCTTACATGACCTCCCTAGGCCTTGACCTGAGGTCATGAATTCATGACCTTGACCTGAGTTTCGGTTGACCTGACCTTAAATTGCACCACCTATTATCGGTAGCGCATTTTAAGCACTGTCGAATAGCGTTCGCCATTTGTTTCTATCTGTTACAGGTCCTGATATATGTGTCAATATCTGAGTCCCACCTGATCTGGTCGAATTTGACCTATGATGGCCCAGTGACCTGAATGTTGACCTGAGCGAGAAAATGACCGAAACACTTCGGATAGAGCCCGTCCCAGCTATCCAACGCCGTTTTCCGTTTGTCACTAGCTAGCATAGTTCCAGAGATCTTAGGGGGCAGACATCTGCCCCCCCCCCCCGGACATGCGAAGTAGGCGCGGACCGCCGGACGTGCTAGTGTTAAGTCCTGGAATGTATGGCTAAGAGTCAGACATTGATATATCTATTTTATAACTTCTAACATGGGATATTCCTTAGTCCTTGTCATTGTAGAGTGGGGAGGGGTTGATTCAATCTCCAACGTTTGTCATGGACAGCTTACAAACCTCTCAGCGAAATCATTGAGATTTTCAGCATCCCATGGGGCATCATTTTCGCAACATTTGGCAGCACAAATAATTGGGTCATGTCATTACATTTCAAGCACAACGTAACTGCGGAAATTGGAGCGAAAAGAACAGACATGTCCTTGGGAATATGAAGACTTCCCAGCACCGATGCGACTTCGACACGATCGTCATCGTGCGACGAACCGACGGATCTATGGGACATATCACCGATATATCGGATATATCCGATATATCGGTTGTATATATATACCGATATATCGATATATCGGATATATCCGATATATCGGATATATCCGATATATATATATATATATATATAAATATACATATATATATATATATATATATATATATATATATATATATATATATATATATATATATATATATATATATATATATATATATATATATATATATATATATATATATATATATATATATATATATATATATATATATATATATATATATATATATATATATATATATATATATATATATATATATATATATATATATATATATACCGATATATCGATATCACCGATATGACTCATATATCGAATATATACCTAACCGACGGATATATCATTAACGATCCTATCGGTTACTGCAATGCTTTTTTGACAAGGCAGCACAACGGGAGAAACTGGTCAGATGGTCATCGTGAAATGTTCGATGGTGTTGTTTTCAGCTTCGGGGGCCGCAAATGATCAACTCCGGTCGATGCGCCCTAAAGCCCAAATAACTAACATCTTCGGCAGTTAAGTGGCGGGCCAAAAGTGTGTGGCTGGATGGTGATGTGTGGCTCGTGTGGTCACTACTGACGTCATGCTTCGGCTCTGAGGAGATCATTTTGGGGGAATTTCAAGAATCAAATAAGAGCGGCCATTGTCCCTAAGTGCTTGTCCACCCAACAATGCACATCTTATTTTGCCCTTCAATTAATTTTTTTGCATTTTCGATTGCTTAAAATTTTTATTTTGCTAATGGTTACAGCGCACGAAGAAACATTTTCAAGGAAATTTAGCCCATAAAAAGTGCTCAATTGAAAAAGAATCTTGAATTGTAGCTCTGTCGGGCAAATATGCAAAACACATGTCATAAAAACACAAAAAATCAAATATTCCTGTGGTGCATATTGTTGCGTCCCTAAACACAAGGAAACGGTCATAGTTCATTCAAACATCCTTAGCAGTTAAAGTATGACAATTGTAGCTTTTTCGAGGTCACCTCACTTAACCAGGTCTAATCCGGTGTCACCGGAAGACCTGAGCTAAAAATGCTCACACCAGATACGAAATTGATTTGGAAAAAGGTATGCCAAATTACTTCGCGCTGCCACACGCTGTTTTTTTTTTACTATCCGCGGAAAACCTGGAGGGACAGAAAAAGACCCGCCCACCCAGGTTGTTATTCATATTGACAGATGAATAACAGCCTGGTATACATTGATGAGTAACAGTGGTATACGCTGCGCCGGCCTTGTATACACTGCGCAGTGTATACCATGCCGCGTCGCCCTGGTATGCATGCGCAATGTATACCACGCTGCGCCGGCCTTGTATACACTGCGCAGTGTATACCACGTCTCGTCGCCCTGGTATGCATGCTCAGTGTATACCACACCGCGTCGCCCTGGTATGCATGCTCAGTGTATACCACACCGCGTCGCCCTGGTATGCATGCTCAGTATATACCACGCCTCGTCGCCCTGGTATGGATGCTCAGTGTATACCACGCCTCGTCGCCCTGGTATGGATGCTCAGTGTATACCACGCCTCGTCGCCCTGGTATGCATGCTCAGTGTATATCACGCCTCGTCGCCCTGGTATGCATGCTCAGTGTATACCACACCCCGTCGACCTGGTATGCATGCTCAGTGTATACCACGTCTCGTCGCCCTGGTATGGATGCTCAGTGTATACCACGCCTCGTCGCCCTGGTATGCATGCTCAGTGTATACCACGCTGCGCCGGCCCTGTATACACTGCGCAGTGTATACCACGCCTCGTCGCCCTGGTATGGATGCTCAGTGTATACCACGCCTCGTCGCCCTGGTATGCATGCTCAGTGTATACCACGCCTCGTCGCCCTGGTATGGATGCTCAGTGTATACCACGCCTCGTCGCCCTGGTATGCATGCTCAGTGTATACCACGCCTCGTCGCCCTGGTATGGATGCTCAGTGTATACCACGCCTCGTCGCCCTGGTATGCATGCTCAGTGTATACCACGCCTCGTCGCCCTGGTATGCATGCTCAGTGTATACCACGCCTCGTCGCCCTGGTATGGATGCTCAGTGTATACCACGCCTCGTCGCCCTCGTATGCATGCTCAGTGTATACCACGCTGCGCCGGCCCTGTATACACTGCGCAGTGTATACCACGCCTCGTCGCCCTGGTATGGATGCTCAGTGTATACCACGCCTCGTCGCCCTGGTATGCATGCTCAGTGTATACCACGCCTCGTCGCCCTGGTATGCATGCTCAGTGTATACCACGCTGCGCCGGCCCTGTATACACTGCGCAGTGTATACCACGCCTCGTCGCCCTGGTATGCATGCTCAGTGTATACCACACCGCGTCGCCCTGGTATGCATGCTCAGTGCATACCACGCCTCGTCGCCCTGGTATGCATGCTCAGTGTATACCACGCCTCGTCGCCCTGGTATGGATGCTCAGTGTATACCACGCCTCGTCGCCCTGGTATGCATGCTCAGTGTATACCACACCGCGTCGCCCTGGTATGCATGCTCAGTGTATACCACGCCTCGTCGCCCTGGTATGGATGCTCAGTGTATACCACGCCTCGTCGCCCTGGTATGCATGCTCAGTGTATACCACGCCTCGTCGCCCTGGTATGCATGCTCAGTGTATACCACGCCTCGTCGCCCTGGTATGCATGCTCAGTGTATACCACGCCTCGTCGCCCTGGTATGGATGCTCAGTGTATACCACGCCTCGTCGCCCTGGTATGCATGCTCAGTGTATACCACGCCTCGTCGCCCTGGTATGCATGCTCAGTGTATACCACACCTCGTCGCCCTGGTATGCATGCTCAGTGTATACCACGCCTCGTCGCCCTGGTATGGATGCTCAGTGTATACCACGCCTCGTCGCCCTGGTATGCATGCTCAGTGTATACCACACCGCGTCGCCCTGGTATGCATGCTCAGTGCATACCACGCCTCGTCGCCCTGGTATGCATGCTCAGTGTATACCACGCCTCGTCGCCCTGGTATGGATGCTCAGTGTATACCACGCCTCGTCGCCCTGGTATGCATGCTCAGTGTATACCACACCGCGTCGCCCTGGTATGCATGCTCAGTGTATACCACGCCTCGTCGCCCTGGTATGGATGTTCAGTGTATACCACGCCTCGTCGCCCTGGTATGCATGCTCAGTGTATACCACGCCTCGTCGCCCTGGTATGCATGCTCAGTGTATACCACGCCTCGTCGCCCTGGTATGCATGCTCAGTGTATACCAGGCCTCGTCGCCCTGGTATGCATGCTCAGTGTATACCACGCCTCGTCGCCCTGGTATGCATGCTCAGTGTATACCACGCCTCGTCGCCCTGGTATGCATGCTCAGTGTATACCACGCCTCGTCGCCCTCGTATGCATGCTCAGTGTATACCACGCTGCGCCGGCCCTGTATACACTGCGCAGTGTATACCACGCCTCGTCGCCCTGGTATGCTGCTCTGTGTATACCACGCCTCGTCGCCCTGGTATGCATGCTCAGTGTATACCACGCCTCGTCGCCCTGGTATGCATGCTCAGTGTATACCACGCTGCGCCGGCCTTGTATACACTGCACAGTGTATACCACGCCTCGTCGCCCTGGTATGCATGCTCAGTGTATACCACGCCGCGCTAGCCTGATGTACACTTCGCTGCATTTTGAATCATAACCAAGTCCTTTTTGTAATTCCTGAACACGTGGTAGCGCGATTATTTACAGTCCACAGTGTGTTTCTCCATGTGCGAAATTTGTAATGTCAAAGGTAACATTTCGAGAATACCTTTTTAGTTATCTCTTCGACTTTAGAATGCTGATATTTCAAATGCTTGTGTGGATATTTTACTTTTTCGATTAAATATTTAAGCAAAACTACCACCGAGCATGTGAATTGCCAGTTCATTGTCCCTCGCTTTCCGTTTACAGACACATATTTTCAATTGTTCGGTTTTCATTTGCGTGCACCGATCAACTTTTTTTTCAAAATGGGCAGACATGCTGTCACGACTTCGCACAAGTATTACCTAGCATGGCCTTATAGTTATTGGCTGGCGAAGGTGCTGGTGTGACAAAGGCGTACTTGATCAAGGGCCACCTATTTCAAGTTCCATGGGAATTTATCGACACGTTTTCAAGTCATCGCGAATATTCGACAGGGAGCAGATTTGACCCCAACCCATCAGACAGTTCCGGGTTAGCGTATCGACATCACACACCGTGTCAGGCCGCTGGATACATACTGAAATCCGAGGCTCCTGCAGATCACTGTGGCATCAGGGTTACCCCATTCGTCATCGCACACGTAGCCCCAGATAGGAACGCCAGCTCTCCTCAGCAGCACGTTCCCGCTGGTGCCGCACAAGGACAGCCGGTATTCGTCTGAAGAAAAAACACGGCGCGCACATCAACACGTGTCACCATCGTCCGGCTCTAGGCATGAATGGTAGTCGGTCGGCCGGCTCTAGGCATGAACGGTAGTCGGTCGGCCGGCTCTAGGCATGAACGGTAGTCGGTCGGCCGGCTCTAGGCATGAATGGTAGTCGGTCGGCCGGCTCTAGGCATGAACGGTAGTCGGTCGGCCGGCTCTAGGCATGAACGGTAGTCGGTCGACCGGCTCTAGGCATGAACGGTAGTCGGTCGGCCGGCTCTAGGCAGAGGTAGTCGGTCGGCCGGCTCTAGGCATGAACGGTAGTCGGTCGACCGGCTCTAGGCATGAACGGTAGTCGGTCGGCCGGCTCTAGGCATGAATGGTAGTCGGTCGGCCGGCTCTAGGCATGAACGGTAGTCAGTCGGCCGGCTCTTGGCATGAATGGTAGTCGGTCGGCCGGCTCTAGGCATGAACGGTACTCGGTCGGTCGGCTCTAGGCATGAACGGTAGTCGGTCGGCCGGCTCTAGGCATGAACGGTAGTCGGTCGGCCGGCTCTAGGCATGAATGGTAGTCGGTCGGCCGGCTCTAGGCATGAACGGTAGTCGGTCGGCCGGCTCTAGGCATGAACGGTAGTCGGTCGACCGGCTCTAGGCATGAATGGTAGTCGGTCGGCCGGCTCTAGGCATGAACAGTAGTCGGTCGACCGGCTCTAGGCATGAACGATAGTCGGTCGACCGGCTCTAGGCATGAATGGTAGTCAGTCGGCCGCGACGGAGTGGCGCGACAGCACACCACGCCAACATGCCAGCCCGGTGGTGCGCCCTGGCGAGAGATTTAACAGTCAAAACTGGCTCTCACCGCCGCCGGGCCGCACACGAAGTGAGGACCGGCCGTGGGACCGCACAATGTTCAGCAGGCTTTTTTTCTTTTCCTTTTTTAAAATAAATTTCCCTACCGATTAATAGGTAGGCAGGAGTGCCCTTCCATACCCCTGCGACCTAATTACGTTAAATTTCAAGGGCTTTGCATTGGCGCGCCCGATAGGCTGGATGGTTTGTGACGTCACGTGCTCACGGACAATGTTTGCTCATCACCAGCGTTATCGTATTTCTGATAGTGTTTGTTGTTTGTTTTTGTTTGTGTGTATACAATGAAATTCTGTTAGTATTGTTTGTTCCGCGAAAAGGAAGAAAACTGAGGAAGTGGTACGGTGATTTGATGGCCGAGTTACGTCACCGAACGGCTGGTCCACCGGAGACGGAAGAGAACACACGGCACAAGTGCGTGCGATACGTGCACGACGTACCTGGTTGGTTGGTTATTGGCTTTTGCGGCACATCGACCGTTGAGTCATGTGGCGTCGCCAATCTCTCACGCCGATTGGCCGCGGGCGAAGAGTAGCGACAGGTGAGACTCGAACCCACAACATTTCGATTGTGAGACGAGCTACTTACCCCCAGGCTACTCGTCCCCCTGCACGACATACCTGATGACGGTGTTCGGAAAGGTGTGGCTGTATGGAAATTGAAAGTGGCGATTTAATACCAAGGACATTTGACTTTAGTGAATTGAAGGAATCGGGCGAGGTAAGGCAAGGTAACATACATTGAAACGTTTGCAAACGTTGTTCGAGTTGCGTCGTAAGCGGCAGAACATCGGTCTGGACTATGTATGACTTTGGGATCACCGGAGGTGTACTTTTGCCTAACTGCTGTTGACCATACTCCATGATGATTCCGTAATTATTTAGCTCAAAAGATACGGTATCGTGTTTTCTTTACGCACTTGACACGAACGCATTCCGAAAATTGCCGATCCTCCTGACCTATCACTGCTGGAAATGACCTCGAGCACCCATGGCATGGTTAGTCAAGTACGATAAATTCCATACGCATGGCATGGTTCGTCAAGTGACGACTACAATTTAACCCACAAAGAATGCAAATGGTTTATGATGACCCTCAGCTGAAACGAACTGTGCAATAAATTGGATGAAAGTGGGAAAATTTGCGAAATTTTGCGATCGAAGAGTAATTTGTTTGCGCAAAATTACCTGTAATTTACAACTTTCAGAATTAGTTTGCTAAATATCATATCACTTACTATATCACTTCAAACCTGCCACAGGAATTGAAACGTCCAGCCGCAGTGCCTTAACCAGCACCGTCTCGGGGGAGGGAGGATCTTCAACCACACAAAAACTAAAAAAGCTAGAATAAAACTGCCAGGCAACAAGACATCCCAACAAAACTTTCATGTCATTTAGCTAATAGACTTATTACAGTAATGACTACGGTGTTTGATGAAAATGGCCAAATGTATTTAATGATACAGCCGGCAGAAGCCGATGACAGTACAGTGTAGCGAATACAGGGGCAATTTCCTGAACATCCCTCCCAAATCTTCCTCCAGCAGCCGTTCCTGGCCAACTTTCCGTAGTGTTGTGTGGCGACATCTAGGCAGCGGACACAGCACGTGAGATATGGAGTGACACCGCTAGAGCGGCGGCCGTGGGATTGGCCGTGGGATTGGCCGTGGGATTGGTACTCTTCGCGTGAGTCCGCGGTGCGCGGTTGTGAGTCCGCGGCGTGCGGTCGGAGCGTGACGCTCCCGAGTGACCCCTGTTCGGGAGTGACCCCGAGTGACCCCTGTGCAGTTCCCACGCGTTTGGCTAACACATCAAGACAGCACACTTTCAGAGTAAGGAAATAGCATCGTAAGTAAAAGAAGTGTTAGGGAAGTCTCAGATAGATGGACTAAGAAGGACGAGCTCAGGACGTGTCGGGATGATTGCCCGAAGAGTGCACGACCTGCAGTAAAAATGCGCAGGAGTACTTTGTGCCATTTCTACAGTACGGTAAGCCAATTAGCGAACCTGTAACAGAGACGGCATGTGCTGCCTCAGGTGGCATGTACACGAACTACTCACAGCCTTGGTGCCGAACTTCGCATGGACATCGGCCACTGCGGCAGCTGCCATAGGCACAATCTCCATTATATGAGCACGTCTGTCCTGCTCCTTTCACTGGAACAAACAGAAACTCGTCAAAATACGAAGCCAACATGCGGTCAACATCGCCAACATTGAGATTCAAACTGGGCAGAAACCAGCTGCAGTTGATTGATAATGATTTCAACGGACGCTGGCTGGTATCACATGCTGCCGTTTTTACCCCGGCAATGCCTTAATGAAGCCCCATATTCATATATAACCACGAAAACGCAGGCCAAAGTCACTGACCGAACATGATCCAGTTTGACCTCTAGTACACTTGTGCATCAATATCAAGTGACTCTTGCTTACTCTGGAATCGTCCTATGGAATCTGGAATCGTCCTACTCTGGACTCCCACGCTACGTTTGAATAGGGAATACGGGATTGGCAAGTCGCAGAGACTCGCAGAGACTTGCTACAATCTTTTCTGAACCAATCGTGACAAGATGTATACCATAAGATTTCATTTCCAGCGAAGTTGCACACCATAATTCGTACGTCGACTTGCGACTGACGAGAGAGAGAGAGAGAGAGAGAGAGAGAGAGAGAGAGAGAGAGAGAGAGAGAGAGAGAGAGAGAGAGAGAGAGATAGAGAGAGAGAGATAGAGGTAGAGATAGAGATAGAGATAGAGAGAAAGAGAGAGTGAGATACCAAAAAAAAAGCAGAGCAAAACTTTCGCTGGTCCACACAAAAAACTATCGCCGGATTTAATGCCACGAAACCCTGTACGGTGCACGCAACACGGAGGTGTGAGACTATGCTCCTGGTGTGAGTATCTGTTCCTAGGATTCCTGGTGCGAGTCTATGTTCCTGGGGTTCATGGTGTGAGACTCTTTTCCTGGGAGAGCTCTTTTCCTGGTCTTCATGGTGTGAGTCCCTGTCCCTGAGATTCCTGGTATGAGTCTTTGTCCCTGTGATTCCTGGTGTGAGTCTCTGTACCTGGGAATCCTGGTGTGAGTCTCTGTCCCTGGGATTCCTGGTGTGAGTCTCTTTTACTGGAATTCCTGGTGGGAGTTTCTTTTCCTGGGATTTATGGTGTGAGTTTCTTTTCCTGGGATTTATGGTGTGAGTCTCCTTCCCTGGGATTCCTGGTGTGAGTCTCTGTCCCTGGGATTCCTGGTGTGAGTCCATCGGGAGTCCAGGGCTCTCGATGACTCCTGCTTCTTGGATGCGGATATGCACTGAGTCCGTACTTGACTCCCATTATTCGGCTGTGGGAAATAAGTGAGCGATACACAACATTTTTTAAATTAACCCGCGCCGTCTCGAGGGGTGTTTTACAACCGCCCCCCGTCAGTTTTTTCGCGGATAGTGAACGAACGGTGCGCGGCAGCGCGCCAAAATTTAACAACCCAAAACGCAAAACAAGAAAATTTTGACAAATGTGACCTAATTTGAACTTGAGGGTACTGACTTTCAAGGTCAATACACTTAAGGTATTGACCTGGAAATTTGCACACATAGAGTTCAGTACCATACCCATCCACCATGCAAACTTTGTTCCTCCACCTTTAATAGGAGCCGAGAGCATGGGAGGAGAGGGCGGATCCGCCCTCCCCACTCCAGTGCGCGTAATTTTCAGAAGCCCTCCATGGTGCGTGTTAAAGAAGAGTCGCCTTCTTCTTCCATGCTGGCTTACAATTTCCGCTATCAAAATGTTCAGAAGAAAAATACTTTTCGGAGGACTTCTCGGCATTACTTCACCTGCGATTCCTAATTGTAATCTGCTTGCTCTGGTGGACACGAAAAATGAACAGCAGAGAATTGCAGGATCCTGAAAGCTGTTAGAGCTAGTCATCTGATATTTTTATTTTGAGCAGTGACGACAGAAATATTGCAGACATAGAGCAGAAACACACACCAGGCGTCTTTCCTGGGCCGATGTCATGTCTTTCTAACCGGCGTATATATTATCCGATATGTCTTTCTCTTTTCCGAATTTGTTAGTAAGCTTATCTGGCCTGACATGAGATCGCGGATTGTTTGGAGGTGGAAGAAACTGGTGTTGTCCAGGTCAGTTGTCCATTGCCAGATGTAACCAACTGAAACACCGGGACTCTGCGACACTGCCGCAGGACGAGTAGGTTGATATGTACTAAAATACTTGTAGAATATGTATTTTCTTGTTATGTCATTCAGATTGTTTCACTGACCTGTCATCTTTCATCGCACTTGTTCGGTGCATAAAAAGTCTTTACGTTTACTGAAATCAAACCTTTTGTCACCTAATTAAGTTTTCGATGGATTAATGATCCTTCCCTTTGCACCAGTAAAATCTTCGCGTGGATGCATGAACTTCCTTCACGCGAATTTTGCCAGAACCGTAGATCATGAAATCTGAGGAAAATAACTGGCGTTGTTGGGAGTCATTATCTTAGCATATTGCAGACATACATATCTGCTTTTCAAAGCCGTGGAAGACGTGCAGTTTTCTCTCCCCATAAGCCGAGCTAATCGGCATATGTAGCGGCATACTGAGTCTGGTCGGCTGCCGGGGCTCAGTTCACACTTTGGGTGGCCGGGGCATCCCGGTGGCATGACCCCCAGGTCGTGTGCTGGAGTGGGGGACTGTCCGTCATCTGCTGCTGCCAGTTTCTAGTGGCGTGTCTCAGCCGTAGTCGGAATGCACGCGAACGTCCATTGCATGTCTCACAACGGAGGAGGTGAGTGACCAAATGCCCAGCGTGTCCCACTGGCGAGGGGCCCAGCGTGGGATCAGTGAAAAGGTGACCAGTGTGTTGGATCAGTGACGAGGTGACCAGTCTGTGGGTGTTCAGTGAAAAGGTGACCAGTGTGTGGGATCAGTGACGAGGTGACCAGTGCCGGGTCAATGACGAGGTGACCAGTCTGTGGGTGTTCAGTGAAAAGGTGACCAGTGTGTAGGATCAGTGACGAGGTGACCAGTGCCGGGTCAATGACGAGGTGACCAGTGTGTGGGATCAGTGAAGAGGTGACCGGTGTGTGGGATCAGTGACGAGGTGACCAGTGTGGATCGTGACGAGGTGAGTGCTGGGTGTGAGGTCCGTTGTGGGATCAGTGACGAGGTGACCAGTGTGTGGGATCGTGAAGAGTTGATCAGCGTTGACAGCACAGTCGTGGATCTCACCAGGTCGACACTGCAGGTTGTCGCGGTTCCAGTAATGTTCGGCACAGACGCACGTGTGGTCGATGCACTCTGCATTCATCGCCACAGCCTGAAACGATGCATAAGAGTCCCCAATGAGGCTGCATGGAAGACTCCAACGGCGTTTTCAGAGAGGTGCCCAGCAAACAGTGCATCAGTGTTTTGTTACATCAGGCTGGTACAGCGATACATCAGTACATTTGGTCTATTACTCCATCAGCCTGGAATAAATTGATCTGCTCTCACTTCCATGGGGTTGAAGATGTCCGTAGGAATAACATAATTTTTAGAAGAAAAAACACATCAGGGATTGCACTGGTAGAAAACAATCACTTTTCAATGAATGCCAGTGATATTTATGTGGTACGCTATGCATGACGTTCTCCTTGTCTTATTCTGATATTTTCGTTCAGGTATCATGCTTAGTTTTCTTTCTTTTTCCTCATTCTTGATTCGTCTCTTCTCCTTGGTGTAGTTTAGGAGATGCATACGCAAAGCCGCCAAATTCGAAATCAGTGTTCATCTTCGCCCTGAAGGGTAGCAGTTTTGGGTATAACTTGGATGTTTCCATCTGGGACGCGAATAATTTGAACATACCTGAGCTGTACCCTATGCATCCAACTCTAGCTTAGCACAAGACTTTAGGCAATTCAAAGAATGCGAACAATTACTCACCCTGACCTGTCCCTGTTTAATGACCTTTGCCAATATTAATTTGAAATTGCATGAAATGTGCAAAACAGGTATATGAAGCTGTTGAAAGTGTTGTGTTCCTACCCTCTTCCTTCGGCCGCTACCCCGGAAGAATGTCAGGATATATTGAATCTCCCCCCCCCCCTCCGACTCCGCGAGGACTGAACACGTGGATGGGAAGTATCATTATAATTTTTGCCATGAGCATCGTGTCGATGGCGATCAATACGGAAAACCGGCTACACATACTATCCCACGCGATCAAGCGCGTTCATGCGTCACGTAATTCTCTGATAAATTGCTTGCGTCCCTCCAAACACAAATAGACGTGTCTTTATAAATACTGATATATTCTGCATCTTCTTTCGAACGCCATCATTATCAATCAATTGACGGAAGCCCAAAACCTGCGTATAATTTTGCGTTTTCAGTCTCCTCACTGACAACACAATTTCAGTCAGTTGAAATGGCCACGCCTCATTTTTTGTCTCGTCACATCCTCCAAGCACGCTCGCAGGACGGCTCCTCACAGAACACGCATCGGAGGAGAGAGAGGGCAGATTCGCACCCGGCATAAAACCCAGGAAACTGCCGAAGCTAGAAGCTCAAGACTTGGCGAGTAGATTTCGGCTGCAGTGATCTCGCTTCGGTATAAATTCCGTGATCCTAGGTCAATGCCTCCAGGGCGAAATGAGGTTGAAATCGGCCGCCTCACCACGCAGCCGCGCATCCCCGCGCTAATGCCATCTTGAGATCCTTTTTTTTAATTTTTAGTGCCTTTAGAGCCTGAACGCTCCCACGGTCGGTCGCCACCACATTCGGTCTAATTTGCACCAACTGCAACTTTTTTTTTTTTTTTTTTTTTTTTTTTTTTTTTTTTTTTTTTTTTTTTTTTTTTTTTTTTTTTTTGCTAATTTTTTTTTTTTTTTTCCCTTTTTACCGGGGGCTTGGACCTAAGCCCCGGTGGCCCCCCCTTGGTCTAATTCCCAACGCCCCTGTATTTACCAACGGATTTCGACACTTTGTTTCGCATAGGATAAGCCATTGTTTTAAGACAGGCATACGACTTCGTTGACGTTCCCCCGCCCGCTTAGGACATGTGGTTAACAAAACCGGAGGGTTGGCGGACCCCCTCCCCTCCGATATACGCATTATGTGAGAGGCTCCCGGCGCACGTATGAATGGCTTTTTCGCTATGAGAACTGTGGAGATGGTTAATTCTATGGATGAGCCTGGTTTCGTGAAAGAGAGCGCCGTAAGAAACGCGGGCAGCTAAAACCTTAGGGGGTTGCAGTGCTCAAATTGTGCTTTCAGCGTGGGATAACCTTAATGACATGGGATCCATGACGTGAACCAAGGTGGTGTTGGTAGACAGAGCTACCCATCTGCGTTGAAATACAATATGTCTAATTCATCGGTTACTTGCTGGCATGAAAGGGGTATTGCTTTTAGCACCCTAGCTCCAGGGGTGGTGTTTCGTAATGAACCAGGTCAGGTGGCCACGGGCTGACTGACAGATGTGTTAATTTTCCACCTGACAGAAGCCCTAGTCCAACACCGGACAGATGCCTAAGTTCCCCCCCAGACAAATGTTCTAATCTTCCCACCTGACAAACTCCCTACATTCCCACCGGAGAGATTCTCCGGCATTCGTACCTGACAGACGATTGGTGATTCTGATCTGAATGTGGCGTGATGATTCACACCCGATTGTGGCGCCATGATTCACACCTGAATGTGGCGCCATGATTCCCACGTAAACGTGGTGCCATGGTCCCTACATTAACGTGGTGCCATGATCCCTACCTGAACGTGGTGCCATGATCCCTACCTGAACGTGGCGCCATGATCCTACCTGAACGTGGTGCCATGATCCCTACCTGAACGTGGTGTCATGATCCCTACCTGAACGTGGTGTCATGATCCCTAGCTGAACGTGGTGTCATGATCCCTAGCTGAACGTGGCGCCATGATCCGTACCTGAACGTGGTGTCATGATCCCTACCTGAACGTGGTGCCATGATCCCTACCTGAACGTGGTGTCATGATCCATACCTGAACGTGGTGCCATGATCCCTACCTGAACGTGGTGCCATGATCCCTACCTGAACGTGGTGTCATGATCCCTACCTGAACGTGGTGCCATGATCCCTACCTGGCAGCTGCTGTCGCTATCGCACTGCAGCCCCAGCTTCTCTGAAAACAGGAGCCGTATGGGTAACTTTTGGCACCTAACCGGCAGCGGTCTTTATCAGCAGTGTTCAGGTACAATGACGGACACGGGGAGCACCACCATCAGCGGTGTTCAGGTACACTGTCGGACACGGGGAGCACCACCTACAGCAGTGTTCAGGTACAATGTCGGACACGGGGAGCACCACCTACAGCAGTGTTCAGGTACACTGTCGGACACGGGGAGCACCCCACACGTGTTCAACACTGCGGAGCACCACCCAGCGGTGTTCAGGTAACGGACACGGGGAGCACCACCCAGCAGTGTTCAGGTACAATGCGGGCCTGTCGGACACGGGGAGCACCACCAAGCAGTGTTCAGGTACACTGTCGGACACGGGGAGCACCACCTACAGCAGTGTTCAGGTACACTGTCGGACACGGGGAGCACCACCTACAGCAGTGTTCAGGTACAATGTCGGACACGGGGAGCACCACCATCAGCAGTGTTCAGGTACAATGTCGGACACGGGGAGCACCACCTACAGCAGTGTTCAGGTACAATGTCGGACACGGGGAGCACCACCTACAGCAGTGTTCAGGTACAATGTCGGACACGGGGAGCACCACCATCAGCAGTGTTCAGGTACACTGTCGGACACGGGGAGCACCACCTACAGCAGTGTTCAGGTACACTGCCGGACACGGGGAGCACCACCTACAGCAGTGTTCAGGTACAATGTCGGACACGGGGAGCACCACCTACAGCAGTGTTCAGGTACAATGTCGGACACGGGGAGCACCACCTACAGCAGTGTTCAGGTACACTGTCGGACACGGGGAGCACCACCTACAGCAGTGTTCAGGTACAATGTCGGACACGGGGAGCACCACCATCAGCAGTGTTCAGGTATATTGCCGGACACAGGAAGCACAGCCCATGCACAGCGAGGGGGTACGACAGGGCTTGTAGCCGGACAGCCGGCTAGTGCGTACTCTCACCATTGTGCAAATAAAACTGGAACGGGTGGAATTGTTTCACAATATCACACGTTACGTTAGCAAAAGCAGGCGATGTTGGTTTGGCGGGTGATAATTGGTCGTGGATGAGATGAGGCAGCAGGCAGGCACAGCCGAGGAAGATAGCCAAGAAAATTACATTTTGTGCCGTTGTTCTACAACAAAGCAGGTCTGGTCATGGTTACGTTTTGCTATTATGTATGGCTAAGGTATGGTGGGTCAGCCGGGATTTCAATTCGAAGTGGAATGTGCAACATCCAAACATGCCAACTCAAGTTGTCAATGACCTAAAGAAGTGTTCAAAGTAGAGGGACTGACCACACAGGTAGCAGGTAGCACGCTTCAAGTTTCCAACGTGTGATCTGACAAACCACATGGACTTCGAAAGAAAAATTAAGACGGCTATTGCTTGCTCCCTCTCAATCGAATAGGGAGACCACGCTTCTATACGCAAACAGAGACTGGAAACTCAACTGATGGGTTTCCGTTCTCAGATGGGACCACGTCATGGCGAGGCGTTTCTAGACCAGAGTGTACCTTACCGGGCCAGCAGTCTGCGTCGTCGTGGTTCCTGTAGTACTCCGGACAGGAGCAGGTGTGGTTGGTGCACACGGCAAGCTCCGAAACACCCTGCAAGGGTGGAGCACATGACACCCGTAATGGCAGAACGCCATCACAAGCGAGCTTCTCGCAATCAGCGGAAGCCAACGGGCGTTAAGTCATTAGTATCGAAGTGTCATTAGACTATGACGTCATTTCCTGAGACATGCTCCGCGCATGTTGATCCGAATACAAATTATGGTCCATTTTGCTGTAGTTGAACAGCATTGTGGCGGCGACGGAGTAAGGTGAGGGGGCGATGTGAGAACCCCCTCGCCCCCAGTTTTCGGGAATGGCCGATGACTGAACGGTGGAGTGGGATGAAAGTTGGGGAAGTCTCGTCATCTCTTCGACATTTATATGGAAAATTGTTCATACAGTATCGACAGGTTAATACTCAAATGTAAATACAGTGTGACCACCGCGAGAAAGAAGATTTTTGGAAAACCAACAAACATAAACTGTGCCTACCTTCCACCAAATTTGTCATGGCAACCCAGCCTGGTATGTCGTCGTAGCCACGCCGAGTCTGTCATGGTAGCCCAGCCTATTATGTCGTCCTAGCCGTGCCGAACCTGTCATGGGCACCCACCCCATGGTAAAAAAAATATGGGAGGCTGGCGTACCCCCTCCCCTCCTATCTCCCCATTCTGTGAGAAGTTCCCGGCGCACGTGTGAATGGATTTTTCGCTTTGAGAAATGTGGAGATACGTAATTCTACGGATGAGCCTAGCTTCATGAAAACAAGCGCCGTAATGAACGCGGGCAGCTAAAACTTTAGGGCGTCGTGCTCAAATCGTGCTACAGTGTGACCACCGTGAGAATGAAGCTTTTTGGACAACGAACAGCGGAGAACTGTGCCTTCCTTCCACCGAATCTGTCATGGTAACCCAACCTATCATGTCGGCGTAGCCACACCGAGTCTGTCATGGTAACCCAACCTGTTATGTCGCCTTAGCCACACCGAGTCTGTCATGGTAACCCAACCTGTTATGTCGTCTCCACACCGAGTCTGTCATGGTAACCCAACCTGTTATGTCGCCGTAGCCACACCGAGTCTGTCATGGTAACCCAGCCTGTTATGTCGCCTTAGCCACACCGAGTCTGTCATGGTAACCCAACCTACTATATCCTCGTGACCGCACCGAGTCTGTAATGGTAACCCAGCCTGTTATGTCGTCGTAGCCGCTTCGTTTGATCGTCAGATCGTCTAACGACACCTGTCCGTCCCAAGCATTAGCCGTGATATGCTGCTGAAGGAAATAGGCAAACACAACTGCGGATGTTGTCAACCATAAGCATACAAACTCACCATGCTGCGTTTGTCGCCCCGAGGCTATTTGGGACGCGAATTAACGCCAATCCTTCATTGAGTGTGGAAGAGCCGGTTGTTGGGTGCAGACTGGCTATCGGGGAAAATGCAATGTTGGCTGCTACGGTCAGATTTGTGTTTAGTCAGCAGTGCCGTCAATCGATTTCTACGTAAAATGTTTCAGAAATGTTCGCTAGGGACGCGCATCGCAAGCTCTGTGAGTGTGCACTGTGCAACGTAGGCCGCCTTCGCCAGCGACCACTGAGCCGAGCGTGCGTGACGTCACAGGATAGCAGCTGTTGTTCCCGGCGTCGCTGCTATTGTTGCCATAGTTACCACAGTTGTCTCCAGCTGCCGGAGCCTACCTTGCAGTCGCTGTCGTCTCTGCAGGGAAATCGCAGTTCTGAAAATGGAAGCACGACTAAAATGATGATATGCTCCCAGGAGTAGTGGATACCATGTTGGTATACTCCCAGAAGTAGTGGATACTATGATGGTATACTCCACGGAGTAGTGGATACTATGATGGTATACTCCCCGGAGTAGTTAATACTGTGATGGTATACCACCGTAGTAGTAGATACAATGATGTTATATTTCCAGGAGTAGTGGATACTATGGTGTTATGTTCCCCACAGTAGTGGATGCTATGATGGTATACTCACCGGAACCCATTAACACTTATGAACTAGGTAGTGGATACTTTTTTTTTTTTTTTTTCCCCGGGGATTTTTTATTTTTTTTTTTTTTCTCCCTTTTTATTAATATTTATATTTCAGGAGTAGTGGATACTATGGATGTTGTATAATGTATACACCCCGGAGTAGTTAACACTGTGATTGGTATATTACTCGAGGTAGTGGATACTGTGATGGGATGCTACCAGGAGTAGTGGATACTATGCAGGTATACTCCCCGAAGTAGTTGATACGATTTTGTCATACTTCCCGGAGTAGTGGATACTATGATGGTACACTTCCCGGTGTGGTGATGGCATACTCCCCAGAGCAGTGGAGGTGGGGTGACACACAGTCATGTTTCCTTCTTTTTTGCGCACTCACGAGCAGCATGTACTGAACTTTGTGTTGAATACACTCTACTAGGGTACGTCCATTTCACACCGATATATATATATATATATATATATATATATATATATATATATATATATATATATATATATATATATATATATATATATATATATATATATATACATATATATATATATATATATATATATATATATATATATATATATATATATATATATATATATATATATATCAATATTGAGTACTGGCACCATTATCAATACTAACTTTTGATATGATGGGCGACATCCTCCAGATCCTGAACACGCTCCGAGAACGCTTCCCTGTGGGCTGCGGCAGCTGTTTGTTTCTGTTGCAGAACCTCCAGCTGGCTCGAGGCTTCATTGAGCTCCTCCTGGATGATGTTGAACTGAGTGGCCACTCCTGTGACGACCTCCTGGGTAATCTCTTGCCGGCTAGCCAACCTGCTAGCGACGTCCTGTGCCGCCTCCTGTTGGCTAGTTAGCCTACTAACGGCGGCTTCCTGTTCACTAGTTAGCCTACTAACGGCGGCTTCCTGTTCACTAGTTAGCCTACTAACGGCGACTTCCAGGTGATCTGACAGTCTACGAACGTCCCCCTGTAGTGCATCAAGGCGTGCAGTAATCTGTACTAGGGCGGAAGTGGCGGAGGTTCGTAGGTTAGACTCACAGTATCTGACCAGCTCCGCTAGCACGTCTTCCAGCAATGCATCGGTGCTCTTCGGGGAGGTAGTCTGCTCCATCAGCGTAATACCCCGTTCAACTGGAGCTGGTGTAGCAACTCGTTCCACCAGAACTGGGATAGCATCTCCCTCCACTGAAACTGGGACGTCTCCTTTCACTGGAGCAGGGGCGCCTCCTTCCACTGGACCTACGGTAACATCCCCGACCGGAGCTTGGGTCACGCCTTCCATCAGAACAGGGACATTTCCTTTCACCGCAACGTGAGTCACATCTTCGTCCCCTGGAGCTGAGGTCACATCTACTTCCACTGTACCTGGGGTTTGGTCCATCGCCGCCTCGGCAGGAGCGGCAGCGGTAGTGGTAGCGGTAGCGGTAGCCATCGCGGCGGTGGAGTCGCCGACCACGGAGGCCTGGACAGCACACACAGCGACCGCCGCCAGCATCCACATCTTCGGACAATTCCGCCGGAGGCCGCCTCAAGAGGACGTCCGCCTCCGTGCGACTGAAGCGGTAGGCCGGAGATCAGCCTTCACGCGGCGCGGCGCAGTCGGTCGGAGATCAGCCTTCACGTGGCGGAGAACCAGAGATCAGCCCTCACGCTGCTGAGGGCCGGAGATCAGCCTTCACGCGGCGCGGCGCAGTCGGTCGGAGATCAGCCTTCACGTGGCGGAGAGCCAGAGATCAGCCTTCACGTTGCGCGCTGGAGTCGGCCGGCGATATGTGTCGTCGCAGGCTGCATTTATACCGGCTGTGGCATGCCTGTGTTTATGGCACTGCTGCAGCGCTGTTGATCCGGGGAACCCCGGCCGCGACGTTCATGTCGACCAGACCCCTCCCCCCCCCCCCCACCCACCCATCACACCACACGGCCCTGGCGGAAGCTTGCGTGGCATAGCTGGTTCGCCTGGAGCATTCCAGCCCATCATGCTGCCCTGAACCGGGGAACTTTACAACGGCATCTGGATTTCCAGGAATTGAGTGCATTTGCAACAGGCAAGTGTGTGCTTCGTAATTATAAAGGCTATAGTTTGTCTTTCTTCTACGATCTGAAGTAGTCCTAGCTATGGATTCTCGCCATGATTTGTACCAATATGTGTCGCAAAAACTGAGTGTAAGAAGCCGAACATTTTAGTCATTGTGGAATACTTTCCTCACTTCAGACACGTACTAGCACTGTTTATGTATGCAACGACTGTTTATAGTGCCTTGAGTGGCGCCGCTGTGGCCTAAACATGGCATGCCATTGGCCATCACGCAGAGCCAAGTGAATCCTCCCAGAGCTCATCAGACGCTGACACGCCAACCCCTGCCGAGGTCATCAGACACTGACACGCCCACCCATCCCGAGGTCACCAGACACTGACACGCCAACCCCTCCAGAGGTCACCAGACACGGACACGCCAACCCCTCCAGAGGTCACCAGACACGGAAAGCCCTTCCCGAGGTCACCAGACAATAACCCCTCCCGAGGTCACCAGACACCAACCCCTCCCGAGGTCACCAGACACTGACACGCCAACCCATGCTAAGGTCACCAGACACTGACACGCCAACCCCTCCCAAGGTCACCAGACACTGACACGCCAACCCCTCTCCGAGGTCACCAGACAACAAGCCCTTCCCGAGGTCACCAGACACGGACACGCCAACCCCTCCCGAGGTCACCAGACACCAACCCTCCCGAGGTCACCAGACACTAACCCCTCCCGAGGTCACCAGACACCAACCCCTCCCGAGGTCACCAGACACTGACACGCCAACCCATGCTAAGGTCACCAGACACTGACACGCCAACCCCTCCAGAGGTCACCAGACACGGACACGCCAACCCCTCTCGAGGTCACCAGACACGAACGCCTCCCGAGGTCACCAAACACCGACCCTTCCCGAGGTCACCAGACACCAACCCCTCTCGAGGTCACCAGACACCAACCCCTCTCGAGGTCACCAGACACCAACCCCTCCCGAGGTCACCAGACACCAACCCCTCTCGAGGTCACCAGACACCAACCCTTCCCGAAGTCACCAGACACTGACACGCCAACCCCTCCCGAGGTCACCAGATACGGACACGCCAACCCCTCCCGAGGTCACCAGACACCAACCCCTCCCGAGGTCACCAGACACCAACCCCTCCCGAGGTCACCAGACACCAACGCCTCCACGACACCCAGACGTCGGTGTGAGAACACAGCCCCAAACAGCCAGCCGGACTTGACCTCCGGCCGGCAGCCGGTGGCGCCGTGTGACACGGGGCGGGGATTCCCGTCGGACGCAGACCCGTAAACAGCCGCACCAGCAGGGCGCCGGCGACCAGAAGGGACCGCGATCGGATTGGAATTGCGACGAGAACTCGGATCGGGCGAGGGAATGGGATTGGAACGAGGGCTGTGATTGCAATAGGGATTAGCATTGGAACGGTGACAGTGACTGGGATTGGGATTGACAGTGGGACGACGACACGGCTTTAAGCAGTGATTGGGATCGGGTCGAGGACTGGGCTTGGGGCGGGGATTGGGACGGCGACTGTGGTTGGGACTATCGGGATTGGGTACCAGGACTTGGACTAGGTATGGGACGGGGACTAACTAGGACGGAGATTTTGGACAGGGATTCAGTCACGGGATGGGACGGGGTCGGGGAGTATGATGGGAATTGAACCAAAAAAATGCGACGAGGAATTCCGCTCAAATATTGTGAGAGGTGTTGTCAGCTGGCGGCGTGTGGGCGACTTTCGAGCATGCTCCTACAAGTTGTTCCTGACTGCTGCAGCCCGGCTGCAGCAGGCTCCCCATGGCTGCAGCTGCTGCTGCAGCTGCTAGTGGAAAGTCCCCAGAGGCGTCACTGCCGCCTCTGCTGATGACAGTGCTGGTACTGACCAAGCTTACGTGTCATCGCAACCCGACCCTGCGTCGACTACCCACGACTCCATGAAACAACCATACTGCGACCGCTAGCCACACCGGTAAGCACCGACACAGGCCAGCTGGACCAAGTGCGACCGGATTGGGTCGTATCTCCAGTGTGACCGCCAACTAAATTATTAAAGCTGACGCGAATTTAAATTGCTCCCGTGTTGTCAATTTTCGTCCTTGCTATTTATTCTGGGTATTTCGGTTATGTGTGCTTTGTAGCAAAGCTTCCTGTGGGGGACACTTGGAACACAGAAATCCCCCTGTTTATGTAGCGGCAGGTACTGCGACGGAAGTCGCGTCGCTCCTAACTCGGCAATCATCGCCAGCCGGGCTGTCGATGCCAGTGTCTATTGTGACCCCTCCCCTCTGATCAAGTAACCCCGGCGCCGTCGACCGCTGTCGACCGCCGCGGACGCCGCTGTCTCTGGTGTCTGACGGAAGTTGACGTGTCAGTGTCTGACGGTCGGATGTGGCCGTCATGGGTGTATGATGATGTGACAGCCTGTTCTGGGCCGTAGCGCCACGAACTACCGGCTGCCTGCGGCAGCGTGGTTTCAGTTTACGTAAACATGTTTCGGGTTAATGTGTCTGTCGCCAGTCGCAGAGTCGGCCGACCGGGGCCGAGGCTCAGAGGTGTCTGAGCTGACGGAATGTCTGATACAGTCTGACCTGCTGCTGTAGTGCATCGAGTCCGGGCATTGCTCTGGTTAGTTCAGAGCCGCGTGAGGATGACGTGTCTCCTGGCGTGTGGCCAAGGGCGGATCACCTGAAGCTATATAGCCGCCGAGCGAGACGGATTGCTCTCTGTTTGGACCTCACGCCATTAGCCGTGAATGTGCATAAAGTGTGTCGTGAACCAACCAGTAAACAAAGAAGATAGATTTCGGAATTCTGAGTGCCAATTTTGAGTCCCAACACATATCCTGGCGATACTGTACCTCGTGATATCCATAGTGGCGGGATGAGTGTCGGGATTGGTGCCGGGAGAAATGTCGGGAGGAGTGCCGGGGTGAGTGCCCAGAGAAGTGCTGGGAGGGGTGCCGGGAGAAGTGTCGGGAGGAGTGCCGGGATGGGCACCGGGAGGAGTGCCTGGAGGAGTGCCGGAAGAAGTGCCGGCATTGGTGCAGGGATGGATGCAGGGAGTAGGGCCGGGAAAGTGCTGGGAGGGTAACCGGGAAGGATGCCGGGAGGAGTGCTGGGAGGAGTGTCGGGGGGGGGGGTCCGGGAGGTGTGCATGGAGGAGTGCGGTAGGAGTGCTGGGAGGAATGCCGGAAGAAGTGCTGGGAGGAGTGCCAGGAGGGGTGTCTGGAGGAGTGCCGGTAGGAGTGACGGGAGGGGTGTCTGGACGAGTTCCGGTAAGAGTGCCGGGAGGAGTGCAGGGAGGAGTGCCAGAAGGAGTGTCTGGAGGAGTGCCGGGAGGAGTGTAGGGAGGAGTGCCGGTGGGGTGCCAGCAGAGTCCGGAGTGCTGCGGCGGATGATTGGCGAAGTTTTTCCCTTTTCGCACTATAATTTTCATCGAGCTCCTTCCAGCGGCGTTCCTGCCTAACCAACTGAGCCGCCCTAGTAGCTCATGCCGCCCCGGTAGCTCATGCCGCCCCGGTAGCTCAGTTGGTTGGAGCGCTGGCCTGCACTGGTCTCCCCTGTCCTGGCAGCGCAGGGTTCGAGTCGCTTCGCGCGCTCGGGTTTTGCCCCCGGCCGGGAGTGTCAGTTGGCAGCTGGCCCGATAAGGCCGGAGACCAGCTACCGGGCGGCCGTGTCGGTGCATCGGCGGCACGGTAAACTTTCGCTCTAAATTCTGCCGTTGAACTGGGGTTCATGGATTGGGTGGTGGGGGCCAGGGTTCACGCAACAAGCTCTGCTTAACAATAGAGCCCTGGTTCCTGAAGCCACCCCAGCTACAACTCGGATTAAATTTAGAATAAAAACAAATTAACAAAAATATGTCGACACAATATTATTGTATATATGTACCGCTTTTGGTCTCCACCACCCTTGTCGTTTTGCCCAATAATTGGTTGCGGGTAGCTACTTCATTGGTGGTTCATGAGCTGGTCCATAGGTGGCAGCACCATCGTGCCATATTTGACTGCGTTCGGGAATGATTGACGAAGTTTATGGAGGCGCTGATGATACTGGTACTGATGCAGATCCGGTGTCCGCTCCCGCTAGTCCGGTGTCCGCTCCGCTGGTCCAGTGTCCGCTCCCGGTGGTCCGGTGTCCGCTCCCGCTTGTCCGGTGTCCGCTCCCGCTGGTCCGGCGTCCGCTCCGCTGGTCCAGTGTCAGCTCCCGGTGTTCCGGTGTCCGCTCCCGCTTGTCCGCTGTCCGCTCCCGCTTGTCCGCTGTCCGCTCCCGCTGGTCCGGTGTCCGCTCCGCTGGTCCGGTGTCCGCTCCCGGTGGTCCGGTGTCCGCTTCCGGTGGTCCGGTGTCCGCTCCCGGTGGTCCGGTGTCCGCTCCCGGTGGTCCGGTGTCCGCTCCCGGTGGCCCGGTCACGTGACTCGTACCTCATTTGCGGTAGTTCGACACGTGGGTTGTGCGAATTATACGCGCGGTGTATCTGCAGGCTGAGTGTTGTGAATAGCACGTGGTGATTCAGGCTCGTACGTTGCAATGCCCTGACTGCGATGTTCAGTTGTGCTGTTGACGTGTTGCAGTGATCTGGTGGTAGGTGTATGGCGTTCTGGGGACCAGTTTCTATTCCAACTGTCACGAGCCCTCGCGAGGGTGAAGATGCCTGGTGCCGACAAGTTTGGTATCCGGGTTTGCCATCCCTTCTCGATTGTTAGCTAGAGCTCATCTAATGCATCCTAGAAATTCGGTTTGCTGCTAAGAATTGTTCAGTTATCGATAAAGCTTGCGGGATTCATTGTATGCAATGGCTGTGATAAATGGCGACGATAAGACGTTTTATCGTAGGCGTTGTCATGCCGACGATTGACGATGCATGCGCTGCCATGTATAATCGGCAGAACCCTGATACGCCCCCCTCCCACGATAGTGACCGATTGTCGTCTGGCAGTCGTAGGCGAAGGTGAGATCAACGGAACGCGGGGCAAGTACTTGGCAGGTGACGTGCAGTTCGCGCCACACTTGAATCGATCCAACATGTGCCGGTCACCACCGACGGGCCTCACGCACCCTGTGCGGTCATGGTATGGTATGGTAGGTCTGGGCATGGTAGGTCGGCTGATTTACGGGGTCACAACACCCACAGTTAGACATTATACGATTAAAACAGTACGTGTCTAGCAACTCTGTTACACATGTGCCGGTCACCACCGACGGGCCTCACGCACCCTGTGCGGTCCCTACGCTCCCACGGGTCGACCGTCGTCCGCCACATCCCGGACCGGGTCAGGTCACGTGCCCTCCGGCTATGGTCGGCTGTGACAGCGTGCTGCACGGTGCAGGGTTCTCCGGCACACACCGCACCGGCAGCCGATTACCACACTGAGAAGTAGCGACTCTTCAAGTAAATGTATCTTCGTGCAATTTATTAACACACCAGGAAGTGACCATACATTGGTATGTAAATGTGTCACGGTGGTACATCGATACCAATTAGGACATACGTCAGCGTTGCATTCTCAGCCGTCCCTACAGCAATGGCCTCCCAGGGCAGTGAAGTGCTTCTTTCGCTTTAACACAAAAATTGAAGCCAAATTAACACATGCACACTGGGAGCGATGTAGACATGCGTGTTGGCTAGCTTTTCGGCTGTTCTTCAACTCATTCGGTTTTAAATCCTGTCATCCCCAGGCCTTTCATGTTCACTTCTGATGTCTTCATGGAGAAGCAATGCAGAGAGCAAACGTGGAAATGACAGGAGTCGGGCAGACCTTATGAAAAACAAATGATTTACATGCTAAATACAAAGGAGTAAATAGTATGCTACATAGTAGCCTCACTCGTATTAGCATCGCCGCTCTCGTCTCAATCGGGGATCTTCACCTGGCATACACCGTGTCATTTAAAACGAGAAGCAAACTGAACAGTTATTTCCACCATTTTTCCTTCACGAATGTTTTTGTGTGCTGAGCACTGGGCTAGATCCGTTCACCGGCAGATGTAGACCTGCATCTAAAATCCAATCATCTACAGCCACTATCCACAGCCACTGTCCAAGCACTCCGTTCCCGTTCCACCCATGTGCCGGCGAACCCAAGGAACGACGGGGCCATGTACCCCCATCAGGACCGAGAGGGTGGGCAAAACATGCCCTCTCCCCAACCGGAGGATAATATTGTTTTATCCGCAAGGTCGTCGGACAACCGCTCAACACTGTGCTACAGTCTTCGTGTGTACGTTGGGCGGATTTGGGGTTATTTTTCGGGGAAACTGCACTGTTTGTCGGTAGCCCCTCCCCCTCACATCCCGATCACCTGGACCCGCCCCCTTGTGTTCACGCGTGTAGGGAAGAACTTCAGCCTGTCTGTTGGTGCCATGACCCCAGGTCAGTCGGTATTTGTGCCTGTGCGTACCGTGAATAGGATTGCTTCTATCTCCACCTACCTGACCTGACCTGACCTACCATCATTACCACTTGCTCCCAGCAGTTTCCAAGATACAGATCTGACTCGGGATGCGTGACAAGGGGGGATGTGTGTGTGGGGGAGCAGTAAAGACATAAAGACATAAAGACATAAAAGATTAGTGCAACTCTGAGCCACAAGGGCCCTTCTTGGTTGCACTCTGTACACTGAACCAGTTGCCCACCAAATCTGCCAATCAGCCCTCCCTGTAATACTGAAAAGCAAGCCCTCTATTCTTATAATGATTGTCTATGCTGTTTTTAAAGATGTTCAATGTGCTGCTACTGACGATGTTTTCTGGCAGCTGGTTCCAGTGTTCCACTACCCTGTTGGTGAAGAAAGTTTGCCTTAACCTTGTTCTGCTGTGGTTAATTTTAATTTTGAATTTATGACCTCTAATTGCATCATTTCTGTTAAATTCAAACATTTCCCCAAGGTATCCCCTCTCCAGACCATTGACAAATTTAAAGACCTCGATGAGATCTCCTCTCAGCCTTCTATATCTAAGTGAAAACATATTCAATTTCTTCAATCTTTCCTCATATGCCAGGTTGCTTATGCCATTAACCATTTTTGTAGCCCTCTTTTGTACTCTCTCTAAAAGCCAACAATCTTTTTCATAGCTAGGAGACCAAGCTTGGATGCAGTATTCCAAATGTGGCCTGACGTATGCACAGTAAAGCTTCCTGATCACTTCCTCACTTCTGTATGATACATTCCTATTTATTGCCCCGAGCATTCTCAGTGCCTTCTTCCTGGCTTCCTTGGTCTGTTCTGATGCCCCCAATTTTGTGTTTAGAATAACACCTAAATCCTTCTCCTGTTGAGTCACTGATAGCACTTGGCCACCCATCAAGTATGGAGCCTTCATATGCTGCTTACCTACATGCATGATTTTGCACTTATCAAAGTTAAATTTCATTTGCCATTCTTCGGACCACTTCACAAGTTCGTCTAAGTCTTTTTGCAGCGAGATATGCTCATCCTGACCTGTTATTGCCCTAAAGACCTTCAAATCATCTGCAAATTTCAAAACTTTACTGCTTAGGCCACTTTCAATGTTATTTACAAATATAATGAACAGTAATGGCCCTAGTACTGACCCCTGGGGGACTCCACTAAGAACATTTTGCCATGATGACTTTGTACCATTTAGCATCACTCTTTGCTGTCTATCTGAAAGCCACAACTCTATCCATTTTAAGATGCTACCTGCAATACCATGGGACTGAAGCTGTATCATTAACCGTTTATGGGGTACCTTGTCAAAGGCCTTACTAAAGTCAAGATATGCTACATCAACCTGATTTCCCTGATCAAATTGTTCTGTGGCGAAGTTCAAAAAAGTCCAAGAGGTTTGTGAGACACGATCGTCCTTTTCTAAATCCATGTTGAGTATCTTGAATCAATCTGCTACCTTCCAGATAACTAACTATTCTATCCTTGATAATTGATTCGAGTACCTTGCAGACTAGGGATGTGAGACTTATTGGCCTATAGTTTTCAACTTTCCCTCTTTCTCCTTTCTTGAAAATAGGAACTACATTTGCCCTTTTCCAATCGGTTGGAATTTCATTATGTGAAACTGATCTACAAAATATTATACTAAGTGGAAATGCCAGTTCCTTTTCAGTTTCCCGCAACACCCTAGCATAAATATCATCAGGTCCTGCTGCCTTATTTGGCTTTATTTTCCTGATATGATTGTAAACAACATCACTACCAATGAAATCAACATCATTTGTCAGATCCCATGTAACTGAACTATGGTGTACGGTCGGCAGATTGGTCATATCTTCCAATGTAAACACTGATTTGAACTGCTTGCTCAGCTCCTCAACCATCTCACTATCCTCACCCAATGTAGTCCCGTTTACTTCCAGTGGACCAATTGTGCTAGAAACTTTACTCAGCTTGTAGAAACTAAAGAACTTTTTACTGTCCCCATTACAGTTTCTAGCTAAATCCAGTTCCTTTGCTCGCTTTGCTGCTCTGGTTTTTTGCTTCACAGTGTCTCTAGCTTTTCGATACGCCTTTAGATTAATGACATTTGAGGCTTCTTTAAAAACTCTAAATGCAGTTTTCTTAGCCCTAATTGCTTTTATCACGTCTGGTGTAAGCCATGCTGGCTTTCCTACCCTTCTTTTGCGTCTTTGCTTTTGGGGGACATGTCTAATCTGAGTTTCCTTTAAGTAAGATTTGAACTTTTCCCACATTTCACAGGCATTTAAATTGGAGAATTCTTCTTCCCATCTGATGGCACTTAAAGCCGCTCTCATGCCGTTAAAGTCTGCTCTGTTGAAATTTGGAACCTTTACCAAATTATCCTTGATAATTTCCCCTACATGTGCCTTGAATCTAACTATGTTATGGTCACTTTTTCCCAGAGTTTCGCCTACAGTCAAGTCTTGAACCAAGTCACTTAAATCCGAGAATACAAGGTCCAAGAATGAACCATGCCTGGTAGGTTCCGATACAAACTGGTGTAAGAACAGGTCCTCTTCAAGGCATTTCCTGAACATTTTGCATGATGGGGAGCCAACACCAGCATTTTCATAACCTTTTAGATTAAAGTCACCGAGAATAAGGCACTTCCTCTTAAAGTTTCTACTGATTTCCTCACAAATCACCTTGTCAAGCTCCAGTTGCTGAGAATGTGGCAGGGTTCCTGATCGGTAGAAAGCTCCTATCCTAAGAGTATTGCTGTTGCCTTTTCCCACAGTGACATCAAGCCAAATGGACTCCACAGACACATTTTTATCCCCACCTGCTACTTTTTGAGAACTGAATAAGCTATTCACATAGAGCATTACACCACCCCCTTTCATTGCTGGACCCCCTATTGCACGAAAACATATTGTATCCCTGGATCTCATAGTCCTGTAAGTTATCTCCAAAATATCCTTCACTGACCCATGCCTCCGTAATGCAAACAAAATCCGGTTCCTCCTCAGCAACATAACACTTGAACTCATCAAATTTGGAACGGATACTCTGAGCATTAAACATCATACACTTAACAAATGCTCCATAACCACCTTTGGCTTTTTCATATTGAGGAGTTCTTTTATCACTAGATGAACTATAACTCTGTCCCCTTGAGTTGCTGCTGTCCCTATTTGCAGACTTTGAGGTTCTATTGCCTTGGCTGACACTATTGGAATATTCCTGAGTTGGCAATGCAATTTCATCCCTCCCCACCCCATTTCCTAGTTTCCCTGAAGGACATGCTCATATACTTTGCCTAACACATGGACCCCCTTCTCAGAAAAATGCAGGCCATCCCTCTGATAGAGGTCCCACGATGCATAAAACCTGCTCCACTCGTCTACAAATGTAAAACCTAGCTCCTGGCAGAGCTTTCCTACCCTGGTGTTAGCTGCCAGTGCCCTAGAGCTCCACTCAGGGGAGGCTCTAGCCCTAGGCAAAATTCCTGTTACAAGCACTCTATTGGTACCCTTCAGGGTGGCCAGAAGGGCCCTGTACTCCCGCAGAAGCTCCTCGCTCCTAGTATGACCTATGTTATTTACCCCTACATGCACTATGACTGTGTTAAACTGGTGATCACTGGTGACCTGTGCCACCGCAGGTACCAGGTCCTTCACCTTGGCACCAGGCCTGGTGATGCACCTCCTGTCCCTCCTACCTTTACAAAATACCCGCTCTAAATGACGCACACGAGAGTCTCCTATGACCAGCACTGACTCCTTACTACTGCTATCCTGGGGGCAGTCATCCAATGCCTGGAACATATTTGTTGTTACTATGCCTGCTCGCTGGGCCGGTCGGCTACACTTCCTCCCGCTCCTACCACCTGCCACCTGCCACTCACTGACCCTTTCCTTAGGTTCGCGTCTCCAAATCCTCCACCCCCTGACCTCATGCCACTTCCCCTCCTGTGACCTACCAGAACTACCCCTCCTCTGTTCACTATTAACACTATTAACACTCCCCTCTTGAGAGATCCCAGCCACCTCCACAGTAGGGGAAACCTCAGCTACCTGGTGGCCTGCGACCACCTGGGCATATGATGTCCCTGCTACGGATTGACCCCTTGTTGCTTTATCTTGCCTACCCTGTGCAACAAGGGCAGCCTTGAGGTTGGAAACCTCTGCCTTAAGGGTCCTAATTTCTTCCTCTAGTGCCTGCATCCTGGTCGAAACCATCCTAAACGCTGCAGCTTATGCCTAGATTTAGATTCAAATTAACTTGCTAAATTAACTTGCTAAACAACCGACAAAAAAGCTAACTATCATTCACTATAAGTCGCTACCTCCTATACTGTCAGTTAAATATCTGAGTGCCTCAAGAAAAGCAGAAACTATTAAACAATTGTTTGTTTTTTTGTTTTGCTTTCTTTTAAATAAAGTAAATAACTAAACAAGATATCTAATCTAATTGTCTTCCACACAAGTAGACAACTATATAAATATCCCTTTGATATCACTTATGGCTAGACAGAAAAATGAACAGTCACACAGCACTTATGAATACCCCCAACTTACTACTAATTAAACTATCTTAAACTTCAACACCAAACACACTTGCTAAACAACCGACAAAAAAGCTAACTATCATTCACTATAAATCGCTACCTCCTATACTGTCAGTTAAATATCTGAGTGCCTCAAGAAAAGCAGAAACTATTAAACAATTGTTTGTTTTTTTTGTTTTGTTTTGTTTTTTAAATAAATTAAATAACTAAACAAGATGTCTAATCTAATTGTCTTCCACACAAGTAGACAACTATATAAATATCCCTTTGATATCACTTATGGCTAGACAGAAAAATGAACAGTCACACAGCACTTATGAATACCCCCAACTTACTACTAATTAAACTATCTTAAACTTCAACACCAAACACACTATGCACACCAAAAAAAAAATAAAGTATGTTAGGATAGTATGAATGTTGTCTAATGTACTTATCAAATCTACACACTTGTAATATCTCCTACTACAGAAATCGAAGAGTCGAGAACACGCCGAAGCCACGAGGCCTCCCTTTGGCGCATACAAGATGGCGTCCTGCGGCGTCGCTAGGTTAATATAGTATAGTTTGCGTGCTACGAAAATGCTTATAAGATAAAACCTAATGAAATATAATAAGAGAAGTAATTGCTAAGCACCTATCCACAGCTTAGACTAGAGTACTGCCCTGTTCTGCAGCGACTTATCTGGAAACCTGGAGCTCGGGCGCGCGTCCTTCCACCTTGAGAGCTGGCGGCAAACTCGCAAACAGTAAACAGTAAGGGTACTATAATAGCGTGACCGATGTGTTGCCATTCGCCCCTTGTTATTGACTCAGTGATCGACGGACACTCAGACAACCTTGTGAGTGCTTAAGTTTACAAACCCATCGTTGATGGTGCATACCCGCATTCTATAAATGTTCAAATGTTTTGCCTGGCAATGACGTCCAAATGAAATCCTAACTTTTAGCTTCAGTTCTAGGAGTCTTTTAGCCATAAAACTCTACAAGTTGGACTAAAACAGCAATTTGCGTCCCTCGTTGATGACATTCTTGCAAGTGCATCGGCCAATCCCGGTCGAAAAATGTACTGCGAGTCATACCCGTCACTGCTGGTCGTGCATACTCTACAACAGCGTCAAAATCGCAATTGACCACAGCGCTGCTGGTCAGCTCTTTCCACAATGCCGCCACTATCACACGAGGCCATATCGCCAGGTTGTATAGTGCTGCTCGTATCCACAGTACCAAGCAAGCGTTGAGCACAGAGCTCCGGTCGGGGCAACAGCGGCCAGCTCCTCTGTCGGCGAGGCTGATGGGGCACCTCCAAACTGGCTCCGTACCAGGCGGTCCGGTGCTCACAAATTGTGTGGCTTGTTCGTCATAGCGGATGCGATTTTGTCGACCGTGTACCCGATGGACGTCACTAGGGCTGCGACGCCGAAGACAAAGAGCACGCCTTGTCCCATGGGCGTGAGGGACAGGGTGGCGAGAGCCGGCCCAACCGCCTTCAGGACGCCAGTCCCTGGGAACGGCATCGCCGTCGCTCTCCGCCGCTTCTGAAAGGAGTTCCAACGTCATCGAGGGTGTCGGTTCACGGCCTCCATGGGAACGCGTGCAAGAGCGGGTCCAGGGGGCCAGCCCGGCCATGCTTCAATCACCAAGGGCTCAAGAAGCGAAGGCCTCCCCGAACCGGGTACTATTTTTACTCCGCCGATATGACAGCAGAGCGCACCCTACAAACCGCCGAACAGCACTTCAGTGTTGCTGTGCACACAGCCCAGCACTTCGTTTTTTTGGGAGGGGGGAGGAAATATGCTGATTTGCCAGACGTTGCACCTTCCCGAAACCGACCGACTGAATCCGCTCCTGCACACACTGTCGTGACTACAGGTGTGACGTCACAACTACGTCACACTCGCGGCTAGCTTTTGTTCCACTGAGGGTCTCGTGCATAAATCAACAGGCATCATAGCATGGAATATTGACCTATCCGATATTTCGCCTTTTGTGAATTACGAATTCAGTGAGCTTCGGCGTTGTCCTTTTTTCAACTGTGGGGATGGAGGTAACATCCCCAAAGTGAACCATGCCCATCAGCTGTGGCGGATCTAGGAATCATGCGGTCACCCCGCCCCTTGGACCCCTTCGGGACCCAAAGGGCCGTTAAACACGTTTTTTAAACATTGACCGTGATGTTGAACACAATACATTTGTCGCTCCAGGGGGAATTCGGGCGACCGGAAAGGACCCCAGTGCAGACAATTGTAGGCCACGAGAACTCATGTAAGAGATTGGATCTCTTTGCTGGCCGAACCTACTCCGTCGTGTCGAGAGCCTTTTTGATGGCTCTGGGCCCCTTCCCCAGGGCGCTTCACATTGACTGAGGCCCCTCTGTTGGCCCAAGTACTTTTCATGTCGGCTCAGTATCCTCTCCAGCGGAAATTGGAATCTTTCCCAGTGTCTACTAGACACTGTCCTAGGTCTAGACAGTGGTACTTGCGCCATGGTCCTAGACAGTGGTCTAGGACCATGTTCGTCGGTTCACGTGGTCCTTCGTCACCTCAGGGCCCTTCTCCGTTGGCTCCGGGTTTTCCTACTGGCCGGTGCCATCTGTCAACCCCGGAGTCACCCACCGACCCGGGACCCCTCCACCCGGAGACCCTTCACCCATCTCTGAGGCTCGCCCTGGCCTGTGGACACTCCGCCGACTCGGGCGACCTGGTCCTCCACCTGGGACCGTCTGTACAATTCCGGAGCCTCTTCGTCGACCCAAGAGCCCCTCACATCGGCCCAGAAGGGGCCCCCCACGATGTGGGGAAAGTGTTCCATCAGTACTTCCATTGGTTTCCATTGGGAATCCATTGGTTTCCACCGGCCCGTCAGCTCCTGAGCCAATTTTGCTCGCTAGTTCGAATACAAAAATCGAAATTCGCCATAGGGCGACGGTGTCAACGTGGATTTTTAATGTCCAGCGTTCTTTCCCCTCTCGTATGAGTTCCTTTGAGTGCTATGCAGAGGCACGTAGCACTTACCACCTTGTGCGCGCTCATGCCTTGGCTGATGGAGGGAGCTCAAGCTCAAGCCCAAGGTCCAAGTGGTTTGTACTGATAGAAATATGCGGTGTAAACTGTCTCGATGTCTCGAAACCCAATGAGACTAACACCATCTATGGTATGACGCTACCCAGGTAGCGTTATTGCGAAAATGTCTCGACTGTATGGCAGCTGCAATACGGCCCAGACAAGGCCCAGATATTTTCGGAGCGCATCCCCCCCCCCCCGCTTCGGGTGGATCGAGAGGGCTACTTTTGATCGGGTTTGGGGAGCCAATTTCAATTTGACCTGTCCAAGCTCGAAAAGTACTATTCGGACTGGGACAGCTAACATTCGTTGAGTCGCTGAAGAAATATTTGTCTCAGAGTTTTTTTTTCACTTCAAGAAAATGCCACGCTGGTGAAAAAGTGTGCAAAAATCGATTTATTTGGAAGTGTAGCCCCCAGATCTGCCAGTGAGCCCCCCTCCCCCCAGATCTGCCAGTGAACCCCCCCACCCCACCCCCACCCCCTCCCCCAGATCTGCCAGTGATCCTCCCCACCCACGATCAACCAACGTCATGATTTCGGCACTAAAATCTGGAGGGCACACATAAATCTGGAGGTCCCCCTTGACCAATTCTTGGACCCGTCACCTCCCATAAATATGCTGACCGTAACACACGGTGGAGGAGCCGCGCTCTGACCGAATGGGGGCTTAGGTGCAAAACAATATCTTACCGATCACCAAATGGTGCGCTAAATGTGGGCCACAAGCGTTGGGTTAAACCATAAAATTCCAATCACGAGCCCAAAAAGTCTCGTCAGTAGGCCTCGAATATCGTGCTGGCAGCGAAATGAAGCTGTTGCATTATATTCATTGCAAATGGAACATTTGAAAGTGGAGGGGTTTGAGGTACGGTCACTCAGAAATAATGGTGGTATGTTGCCCCGTCCCTCCCCCGCCACAGGAACCTCACGTTGTCACCAGTTATTTTAATCGAACCGAATTTAAATGACCCCTTTTAATTGAACATAGTGGTAAAAATACGCTGACTTTTCAAAGTGGTGTGTCGGGACCTTTCAAGTCCATCCCACCCCGTAACGTAAATACTAGGTACGCCACTGATAAGCGGTGCCATGCATTCTAAAGGCAGCGAGGAAGCTGGAGGAGCGTTGGGAATGATACATAAGCAGCACGCAGCCTCCGAACGCACATTGTTTATGTAGCGTCCAAATACGACAGCTGTATGTGGCCTTGACAAATCCATCGCTCAGACCTGGGCCACCGGATAAAATGCACACCGTGACCCGGACGCCGCCCAGTGGCCCGTCTGGCGCCACCCGTGGGTGCCAGTCTGACCCCCGGCCCCAGCACGTACCGGCTCGAGGTGCAGCTGGGAAGATCGGCAGAGCAGGCGCGTCCGCCGTCGGCGCGGCTCGGACCGTGCGCACAGTGCTCCCCGTATCTGCGCGGTCGGACACGGCTGGCGGCTATCGCAGCAGCGGCCAGTCGACGGCGCGCAGGCCTGCCGTCAGACTCCAACTGCAGTGGCGCACGAACGGCCGCAAATTTTGGGGTAAGCGCCACTTTGAAGTCGATCCTTTTCTTGCAATCTGCGTGCCGTCAACGCTAATTTATCCAGTGGTTGGCTATCCCTCCCCTCCCCTCCCCTCCCCTCCCCTCCCATCCCCCCCCTCCCCCTCCCCTCCCCTCCCTCCCCTCCCTCCCCTCCCCTCCCATCCCCTCCCCTCCCCTCCCCTCCACGCCTTTCCTACGCCCATGTCACTCACGGCCTCCAAGTAGCGGGACTTCCCCGTCACTCGGCGGTCGGCCGCGTGAATCAGACGTAAAGACGACAGGCGCAGGGAAGTTGGGCGAGACAGCCCGGACAAGCACACGGCTGTATTAGGATGGAACGTAGATAGGTTAGGACCAAGGCTATTTCATATAATACAGGTTAGGACATGGTCATGTAATACACAAGTGTATAATACGCATCAGTGTGTTATGCTAGTATGGAGATAGGGTAGGATTAAAGCGCACAATGCACAAATGTATGATACACATGGGTGCATTTGGATGGTACGTAGACAGAATATGGCATGGACGTGTATTGCACCAGTGTATGATTCGCATGAGTGTATTAGGGTAGTACTTGATAGGATAGGGCATGAGAGTATAATGCACGGGTGTATTATACACATGAGTGCATTAGGAAGGCAATGGAACTTGAGTCTGCGCTACAAAGCGGTGCCCTTGTCCTCAATGCGCCCAGAAACCAACCACCATGATCCGCCCTTACATTCAGATGTGTCTGGAGGTTCCTAGGGGGCACACGGGAGCATACTGAAGGGAAAAGTTTTGTCTCAAAGGAGTCCTCTTTCCTGGGAAGGATGCGTTTTGGGCTGAAAAGCTGTGCAGCACCTGTGTCGCCTCTGGGTCATTCCGCAGTGGCTCCCAGGAACGATCTGTCGTATGCAAAGGAGATGACGGAGCTGAGCGGTATACCGGAGTTCAAGGCTGTAGCGGAAGCTGTACTGTCTTCCATCAGAAGACGCACAGGATACCTCGACGAGTCGCTCGTCATTCTGTCGTTGTGTGACACGGACATCTCTGATGCTGAAAGAGAATTGATCGCCATGAAACTTGCGTCATTCACTCCCACAGTCAGTACCAATGGGGAAGCCTGCACCTGTGCCGCTATCCAGGGTTAACGCACCGGAAGACCTGGTGGGTCAGAGGTCATGGTTGCTATTCAACCTCCTGGAGATCGATGCGGAGTGGATAGGCACACGTGGTGAGACATGGGAGCAAAGCGAAAGCTTCTGCAAGTTAACAAAATACGTCGACAGTCTGGCGGTCGTGAATGATGGAGCTGAAAGGGGTATAAAACTCCTCCAGGAGTTGATTGATGGAACCACTTACGAGGGTGATCTACACGATTCGGCGCAAGTTGTGGAGTGGCACCGGCAGAGCTATGGACATAAGAAGTGCGACTATTTGCTCATGTAAGTGAGGAGGAGACTCGAGGGTGGGCTTCGCCGAAACTTGCTATAATGATGGTGAGAACGGGTTATTGGGCCTTAGCGGCTGTGTTTAGCTAGATCACCACATATTGGTGCAGTGATGAAGTGTGCCATAAGCTGTTGTGTTCACATGAATAATAAATAAACCAACTCATTTCGTAAGAGATAAATGTATGTATTTGGGGATAATATGGAACCACCAAGAAAATACTTGGAGTCTCTCAGAACTTTGAGTACGCTAGAATACACAACACTTGTAGCACTATAAAAATCACAGAAAAAAACACGGTGCTTTCATCTCCATGAAATATACCAGCATGACATTGGTTGCAAAATTGGGTTATCTAGGTGACAAATTTGCACCTCTAATTGTAGAGTATTTTCAAATTGTGTTAAATGCTTATTATTGACGTTATTTCGATGTCTAAGTGGTTCTGAATATAGAAAATGCCGTAATCCCTGTCCAGAACGTCGACTTTTGCCCGGGAGACTGCAACGGCAACGTCGCACATAACACCAAATCGGGCCAAAAAATAGCAAAAACTTCAAATCGTGAAAAAAAAACATAATTACCGGTAGTTAATTCTGAAAACTTGTCAGAAAGCTTCACATTGACTAAGGTTCGGGATGGAGGGGTGACCTCGTGATTTTAAACACCCTCATGTAATCTGGAAGACCATAATGCGCAGCATGCTGGGAAGGTGAGAAGCACTGACGCGATGGGGACCGATTTCTCTCCATTTGCTATAGTCCCTTGGTGGGCTATAGAAAGTTCCTGTCGAACTATTGGGGGACATGTTCTGCCAATTTAAACCTCCCATGGAACATTTAGGACTACCCGGAGTAGGATTCCGGGCCCGTCACCGGCATGTGTGACGACATGCGGAAGTAAGGTGCCTGTGCAATTAGTACAAAGGTAAAAGGGAACGCTGGGCCTTTTCGAACCATAATACACGTGACCCCATGGCCAAATCCTTCTGATACTGGGCCGCACCGTGGGCTGCATGAGCTATGCCGTTGCAATTGGAAACGGAATCCTCCGACTTGTCAAATGCCTGTCAGCCGCCGGTCGACACGCCCGCGGGTGTCCTGCCCAGCTGCTGAGGCAGCCAGCTTCGTCCCGTGGCCTGTTGGGGTCTCCGGTCGCCAGTTGAGGACCTCTGCCACGTTCACACCCCTCCAGAGCGGGCTGGCGTGGTACAATTTTGACAATTTGACAATTTGGGGACATTAGTGGGACAACCCGTCCGTCACACCATAGTACCAACCCAGTCACCACGAGGGATATTAGTGGGACAACCTGCCCATCACACCATAGTGCCAACCCAGTCACCACGGGGGACATTAGTGGGACAGCTCGTCCATCACAAAATAGTGCGAACCCAGTCACCACGAGGGACATTAGTGGGACAACCCGTCCATCACAACATAGTACCAACCCAGTCACCACGGGGGACATTAGTGGGACAACCCGTCCATCACACCATAGTACCAACCCAGTCACCACGGGGGACATTAGTGGGACAACCCGTCCATCACACCATAGTACCAACCCAGTCACCACGGGGGACATTAGTGGGACAACCCGTCCATCACACCATAGTACCAACCCAGTCACCACGGGGGACATTAGTGGGACAACCCGTCCCATCACACCATAGTACCAACCCAGTCACCACGGGGGACATTAGTGGGACAACCCGTCCATCACAACATAGTACCAACCCAGTCACCACGGGGGACATTAGTGGGACAACCCGTCCATCACACCATAGTACCAACCCAGTCACTACGGGGGACATTAGTGGGACAACCCGTCTATCACACCAAGTACCAACCCAGTCACCACGGGGGACATTAGTGGGACAACCCGTCCGTCACACCATAGTACCAACCCAGTCACCACGGGGGACATTAGTGGGACAACCCGTCCGTCACACCATAGTACCAACCCAGTCACCACGGGGGACATTAGTGGGACAACCCGTCCATCACACCATAGTACCAACCCAGTCACCACGGGGGACATTAGTGGGACAACCCGTCCATCACACCATAGTACCAACCCAGTCACCACGGGGGACATTAGTGGGACAACCCGTCCATCACACCATAGTACCAACCCAGTCACCACGGGGGACATTAGTGGGACAACCCGTCCATCACACCATAGTACCAACCCAGTCACCACGGGGGACATTAGTGGGACAACCCGTCCATCACACCATAGTACCAACCCAGTCACCACGGGGGACATTAGTGGGACAACCCGTCCATCACACCATAGTACCAACCCAGTCACCACGGGGGACATTAGTGGGACAACCCGTCCGTCACACCATAGTACCAACCCAGTCACCACGGGGGACATTAGTGGGACAACCCGTCCATCACACCATAGTACCAACCCAGTCACCACGGGGGACATTAGTGGGACAACCCGTCCATCACACCATAGTACCAACCCAGTCACCACGGGGGACATTAGTGGGACAACCCGTCCATCACACCATAGTACCAACCCAGTCACCACGGGGGACATTAGTGGGACAACCCGTCCATCACACCATAGTACCAACCCAGTCACCACGGGGGACATTAGTGGGACAACCCGTCCATCACACCATAGTACCAACCCAGTCACCACGGGGGACATTAGTGGGACAACCCGTCCATCACACCATAGTACCAACCCAGTCACCACGGGGACATTAGTGGGACAACCCGTCCGTCACACCATAGTACCAACCCAGTCACCACGGGGGACATTAGTGGGACAACCCGTCCATCACACCATAGTACCAACCCAGTCACCACGGGGGACATTAGTGGGACAACCCGTCCATCACACCATAGTACCAACCCAGTCACCACGGGGGACATTAGTGGGACAACCCCGTCCATCACACCATAGTACCAACCCAGTCACCACGGGGGACATTAGTGGGACAACCCGTCCATCACACCATAGTACCAACCCAGTCACCACGGGGGACATTAGTGGGACAACCCGTCCGTCACACCATAGTACAAACCAACACAAGGGACATTAGGACAACCCGTCCATCACACCATAGTACCAACCCAGTCACCACGGGGGACATTAGTGGGACAACCCGTCCATCACACCATAGTACCAACCCAGTCACCACGGGGGACATTAGTGGGACAACCCGTCCATCACACCATAGTACCAACCCAGTCACCACGGGGGACATTAGTGGGACAACCCGTCCATCACACCATAGTACCAACCCAGTCACCACGGGGGACATTAGTGGGACAACCCGTCCATCACACCATAGTACCAACCCAGTCACCACGGGGGACATTAGTGGGACAACCCGTCCATCACACCATAGTACCAACCCAGTCACCACGGGGGACATTAGTTGGACAACCCGTCCGTCACACCATAGTACCAACCCAGTCACCACGGGGGACATTAGTGGGACAACCCGTCCATCACACCATAGTACCAACCCAGTCACCACGGGGGACATTAGTGGGACAACCCGTCCATCACACCATAGTACCAACCCAGTCACCACGGGGGACATTAGTGGGACAACCCGTCCATCACACCATAGTACCAACCCAGTCACCACGGGGGACATTAGTGGGACAACCCGTCCATCACACCATAGTACCAACCCAGTCACCACGGGGGACATTAGTGGGACAACCCGTCCATCACACCATAATAGTGGGACAACCCGTCCATCACACCATAGTACCAACCCAGTCACCACGGGGACATTAGTAAGGGACAACCCGTCCATCACCCCATAGTACCAACCCAGTCACCACGGGGGACATTAGTGGGACAACCCGTCCATCACACCATAGTACCAACCCAGTCACCACGGGGGACATTAGTGGGACAACCCGTCCATCACACCATAGTACCAACCCAGTCACCACGGGGGACATTAGTGGGACAACCCGTCCATCACACCATAGTACCAACCCAGTCACCACGGGGGACATTAGTGGGACAACCCGTCCATCACACCATAGTACCAACCCAGTCACCACGGGGGACATTAGTGGGACAACCCGTCCATCACACCATAGTACCAACCCAGTCACCACGGGGGACATTAGTGGGACAACCCGTCCATCACACCATAGTACCAACCCAGTCACCACGGGGGACATTAGTGGGACAACCCGTCCATCACACCATAGTACCAACCCAGTCACCACGGGGGACATTAGTGGGACAACCCGTCCATCACACCATAGTACCAACCCAGTCACCACGGGGGACATTAGTGGGACAACCCGTCCATCACACCATAGTACCAACCCAGTCACCACGGGGGACATTAGTGGGACAACCCGTCCATCACACCATAGTACCAACCCAGTCACCACGGGGGACATTAGTGGGACAACCCGTCCATCACACCATAGTACCAACCCAGTCACCACGGGGGACATTAGTGGGACAACCCGTCCATCACACCATAGTACCAACCCAGTCACCACGGGGGACATTAGTGGGACAACCCGTCCATCACACCATAGTACCAACCCAGTCACCACGGGGGACATTAGTGGGACAACCCGTCCATCACACCATAGTACCAACCCAGTCACCACGGGGGACATTAGTGGGACAACCCGTCCATCACACCATAGTACCAACCCAGTCACCACGGGGGACATTAGTGGGACAACCCGTCCATCACACCATAGTACCAACCCAGTCACCACGGGGGACATTAGTGGGAAGTGGGACAACCTGCCCATCACACCATAGTACCAACCCAGTCACCACGGGGGACATTAGTGGGACAACCCGTCCATCACACCATAGTACCAACCCAGTCACCACGGGGGACATTAGTGGGACAACCCGTCCATCACACCATAGTACCAACCCAGTCACCACGGGGGACATTAGTGGGACAACCCGTCCATCACACCATAGTACCAACCCAGTCACCACGGGGGACATTAGTGGGACAACCCGTCCATCACACCATAGTACCAACCCAGTCACCACGGGGGACATTAGTGGGACAACCCGTCCATCACACCATAGTACCAACCCAGTCACCACGGGGACATTACCCCCCCAAACAACACGGGGAATTGGGACAACCCGTCCATCACACCATAGTACCAACCCAGTCACCACGGGGGACATTAGTGGGACAACCCGTAACCCGTCCATCACCCATAGTACCAACCCAGTCACCACGGGGGACATTAGTGGGACAACCCGTCCATCACACCATAGTACCAACCCAGTCACCACGGGGGACATTAGTGGGACAACCCGTCCGTCACACCATAGTACCAACCCAGTCACCACGGGGGACATTAGTGGGACAACCCGTCCGTCACACCATAGTACCAACCCAGTCACCACGGGGGACATTAGTGGGACAACCCGTCCATCACACCATAGTACCAACCCAGTCACCACGGGGGACATTAGTGGGACAACCCGTCCATCACACCATAGTACCAACCCAGTCACCACGGGGGACATTAGTGGGACAACCCGTCCGCCACACCATAGTACCAACCCAGTCACCACGGGGGACATTAGTGGGACAACCCGTCCATCACACCATAGTACCAACCCAGTCACCACGGGGGACATTAGTGGGACAACCCGTCCGTCACACCATAGTACCAACCCAGTCACCACGGGGGACATTAGTGGGACAACCCGTCCGTCACACCATAGTACCAACCCAGTCACCACGGGGGACATTAGTGGGACAACCCGTCCGTCACACCATAGTACCAACCCAGTCACCACGGGGGACATTAGTGGGACAACCCGTCCATCACACCATAGTACCAACCCAGTCACCACGGGGGACATTAGTGGGACAACCCGTCCGTCACACCATAGTACCAACCCAGTCACCACGGGGGACATTAGTGGGACAACCCGTCCATCACACCATAGTACCAACCCAGTCACCACGGGGGACATTAGTGGGACAACCCGTCCATCACACCATAGTACCAACCCAGTCACCACGGGGGACATTAGTGGGACAACCCGTCCGACACACCGCAAGCCAAACAATCACAGTTGCCTACACCAACTAGGCGTTCTGGCCAACTGTATTGGCCTCGCTCCTCCGTTCAACTCACACCAGCTCCTCCGTCCAACTCACACCAGCTCCTCCGTCCAACTCACACCAGCTCCTCCGTCCAACTCACACCAGCTCCCCCGTCCAACTCACACCAGCTCCTCCGTCCAACTCACACCAGCTCCCCCGTCCAACTCACACCAGCTCCCCCGTCCAACTCACATCAGCTCCCCCGTCCAACTCACACCAGCTCCTCCGTCCAACTCACACCAGCTCCTCCGTCCAACTCACACCAGCTCCCCCGTCCAACTCACACCAGCTCCCCCGTCCAACTCACACCAGCTCCTCCGTCCAACTCACACCAGCTCCTCCGTCCAACTCACACCAGCTCCTCCGTCCAACTCACATCAGCTCCTCCGTCCAACTCACACCAGCTCCTCCGTCCAACTCACACCAGCTCCCCCGTCCAACTCACACCAGCTCCCCCGTCCAACTCACACCAGCTCCCCCGTCCAACTCACACCAGCTCCCCCGTCCAACTCACACCAGCTCCTCCGTCCAACTCACACCAGCTCCCCCGTCCAACTCACATCAGCTCCCCGTCCAACTCACACCAGCTCCCCGTCCAACTCACACCAGCTCCCCCGTCCAACTCACACCAGCTCGGCAAATTGCCATTTGCTGATCCCCTCGTCAATACTCGGCATCGTCTGACATGCTCGCCGCTTCCTAAGTGCGCCACAGCCGTCACCAGTCAACGGAACCCGGTCCAGCTCACCGACGCCGTCCCCGATCATTGGAGGCGTTCGTCGTGTACCGACCTCAGGCTCTGATCGAGGCTCTGATTGCTGCTTTCTCACCAATGATCGGTGCTCACAGGCGCCGTGTGAGCGGGGTTTGCTCTCCGGTCGTCTGGTCCCCGGTGTCCGGGAAGTACAGTCGGGACCGTAACGCGGCACGGGCCCCCAGTCTTCACAGCTTCCGCTGCTGTCGCCCATGCGGCATCTGCAGTGCCATCTATGGGCGACACCGGTCACCTGATCGACTTAGGTGGAGGCGGCCTAGCGCCGAATCATCTGACCACGCTGCCTCGCGTGAAAAAGAACCGCGGTCGGACGAAAGGCAGCGTGACTACAGACTTTGGGTCAAGGAGACAGTAGACGTGGCGGCTCTCTCGTTGTGTGCTTCATATGCTGTATTATGAAGCATTGATATGATTCACAGTATGATTGGTTGATTCACCACATTGATATGATTGTACGAGAGGATTCATCACGAGATAGTTTGGCTGTTCCGTAAATTAGTTGGCGGGAAAGCAGTACTCACATGGGCTAGACTTCTTCAAGTGCACATGTTCAGCAAATCGTCCCTCTGATTTTCTGAAGAATCCTGCAGACATGCAAATAGGACTAATGCCTCCCGAAATCCACATTTAGACTGGGCCCTGATTGTAATGCGGATGTGTGGCGAAGAGTATCGACTATAATTTCGTGACGTTGTGTGTAAAATTTCATCGTGATGTGTATAACACTGCATGGTGTTTGGTGAGGAAAAATCAGGAAGTTCGATGCCAATTGCCGAGCATGTTCAAAAACTGTCGAAGAAAAACGCGCGAGAGGACGTCGCGCGGCCCCAGCTGATGGGGTGAATGACTCCATGTGCCGTGCTGCATAATATTCGTACGGTGCAAAGTGTAGCCTCTTTTCGTGTGTCCGTCGATTCCTGAAACGCAATTATCAAAACATGTAAATTTTCGTTGTTGAATTGCTGGTGTCTATTTTCCTATGCTTTGCGAGTCCACCCGCAATCCAAGATAAACCAAACGTCCTCGGAACTTCACTGCGTGTAGCGTCGCCTTAGTGCGAAGATCCCAGAATGCCGGGAGTTTAGCCAATCCTGCTCGACGCCGTGTTCCATCCACTGGCACCTGTGTCGAACAGGCCGCGGACTTCGGCGCTGTCGGAGCTCTTGGCTGTGCGGTGTTCATCTCGAGTTTATGACAGCTGTATGCTTGTGACATGTCATTCCCAACATACTAGTCCAGAAATATGTTGTGCCATGGCATTCCTGTACTATTGTGTTATGGCATGGTGCGCATTCCTGACAGGGAAGACCTGACGTGTTAGTCAAGAAACACGCTGTCTAGTCCAGAAAGAACTCGTTAATCCATGGAGGCGGAGTGCTGTCTCCAACAGTCAGTTGGTAGGTCGCTATCAGTATGGTAGGTTCCTAAACACATATTTTTTTGCTAGGTGCAATATGTGCAATTGCTAATGACTCACGTATGTCGAGACAAACTGAAGAACAAACTCCAGCTTTCAATGACGTGGATACGTACGATGTTCCTACCCACGAATTGCCACGGACACTGCGTGCTGTCAATTATGGAGTTATGCTCTTTGGAATTATGATGTTTGCCGTCTACTTACATTGTGGCGAGCTTTTCCACTGTTTGATAACGGTACGTCCTGCCGTACTACATTGAACCAAATATCTGCATGCAGTATCCATGCGATCAATGCGGCGAATATTTCCACGTCGTGAATCGTCGAATTCTGGATTGCCGAGGCACAGAGGTGCCGAGGAGCGTGCAGATGCGGACCTTGGCACGTCGCCCGTTTTCTAACGGAGTGTATTCTTGGCTTTCTATGTATCTCTTGGCTAGTTTTCTTGGCATTCTAATTTCCATTAGAATGGGGCGCGGCCATTTATATGGCGCCACATTCGGGCGTGCGTAAGTCGCACGGGATCGGAACTGACGTCGTGCCATGGGCCCACCGGGGCAACTCGTGGGCAGTGATAAGGACCCAAGGCCCGACATATAGGGGCGGGGATGGCCGAGTGGGTAAGGTGTCGGGCTACGGGTACCAAAGGTCCCGGGTTCGACTCTAGCGCCACTCGGGACAGTTCCCAGTCCCGCGGCCCACCGGCGAAACAGTGTGGGCGGCGCCATTGGCCGTGAATGTGCATAGTGTGTCGTGAACCAACCAATAAACACGCAAACAAAGAAGGCCCGATATATAGTCCCGGCGCCTGAGCCGCACGCACTGTTGCACGTGAGGCGGCACCAACACCCAACTGGGAATTATACCGGCGGCACGGCTGGCGGCTCAGTGGTCCCACACAGTCGTCGACAGGAGACCCTAACACCGGACAACAGGAGCGCCACGTCAGCCCGCTCTGGAGGGGGTGTGAACGTGGCAGAGGTCCTCAACTGGCGACCGGAGACCCCAACAGGCCACGGGACGAAGCTGGCTGCCTCAGCAGCTGGGCAGCTGGGCAGCTGGGCAGGATACCCGCGGGCATGTCGACCGGCGGCCGACAGGTATTTGACAAGTCGGAGGATTCCGTCTCCAATTGCAACGGCATAGCTCATGCAGCCCACGGTGCGGCCCAGTATCAGAAGGATTTGGCCATGGGGTCACGTGTATTATGGTTCGAAAAGGCCCAGCGTTCCCTTTTACCTTTGTACTAATTGCACAGGCACCTTACTTCCGCATGTCGTCACGCATGCCGGTGACGGGCCCGGAATCCTACTCCGGGTAGTCCTAAATGTTCCATGGGAGGTTTAAATTGGCAGAACATGTCCCCCAATAGTTCGACAGGAACTTTCTATAGCCCACCAAGGGACTATAGCAAATGGAGAGAAATCGGTCCCCATCTCGTCAGTGCTTCACCTTCCCAGCATGCTGCGCATTATGGTCTCCCAGATTACATGAGGGTGTTTAAAATCACGAGGTCACCCCTCCATCCCGAACCTTAGTCAATGTGAAGCTTTCTGACAAGTTTTCAGAATTAACTACCGGTAATTATGTTTTTTTCACGATTTGAAGTTTTTGCTATTTTTTGGCCCGATTTGGTGTTATGTGCGACGTTGCCGTTGCAGTCTCCCGGGCAAAAGTCGACGTTCTGGACAGGGATTACGGCATTTTCTATATTCAGAACCACTTAGACATCGAAATAACGTCAAGAATAAGCATTTAACACAATTTGAAAATACTCTACAATTAGAGGTGCAAATTTGTCACCTAGATAACCCAATTTTGCAACCAATGTCATGCTGGTATATTTCATGGAGATGAAAGCACCGTGTTTTTTTCTGTGATTTTTATAGTGCTACAAGTGTTGTGTATTCTAGCGTACTCAAAGTTCTGAGAGACTCAAGTATTTTCTTGGTGGTTCCATATTATCCCCAAATACATACATTTATCTCTTACGAAATGAGTTGGTTTATTTATTATTCATGTGAACACAACAGCTTATGGCACACTTCATCACTGCACCAATATGTGGTGATCTAGCTAAACACAGCCGCTAAGGCCCAATAACCCGTTCTCACCATCATTATAGCAGGTTTCGGCGAAGCCCACCCTCGAGTCTCCTCCTCACTTACATGAGCAAATAGTCGCACTTCTTATGTCCATAGCTCTGCCGGTGCCACTCCACAACTTGCGCCGAATCGTGTAGATCACCCTCGTAAGTGGTCCCATCAATCAACTCCTGGAGGAGTTTTATACCCCTTTCAGCTCCATCATTCACGACCGCCAGACTGTCGACGTATTTTGTTAACTTGCAGAAGCTTTCGCTTTGCTCCCATGTCTCACCACGTGTGCCTATCCACTCCGCATCGATCTCCAGGAGGTTGAATAGCAACCATGACCTCTGACCCACCAGGTCTTCCGGTGCGTTAACCCTGGATAGCGGCACATGTGCAGGCTTCCCCATTGGTACTGACTGTGGGAGTGAATGACGCAAGTTTCATGGCGATCAATTCTCTTTCAGCATCAGAGATGTCCGTGTCACACGACAGAATGACGAGCGACTCGTCGAGGTGTGCTGTGTGTCTTCTGTTGGACGACAGTACAGCCTCCGCTACAGCCTTGAACTCCGGTATACCGCTCAGCTCCGTCATCTCCTTTGCATACGACAGATCGTTCCTGGGAGCCACTGCGGAATGACCCAGAGGCGACACAGGTGCTGCACAGCTTTTCAGCCCAAAACGCATCCTTCCCAGGAAAGAGGACTCCTTTGAGACAAAACTTTTCCCTTCAGTATGCTCCCGTGTGCCCCCTAGGAACCTCCAGACACATCTGAATGTAAGGGCGGATCATGGTGGTTGGTTTCTGGGCGCATTGAGGACAAGGGCACCGCTTTGTAGCGCAGACTCAAGTTCCATTGCCTTCCTAATGCACTCATGTGTATAATACACCCGTGCATTATACTCTCATGCCCTATCCTATCAAGTACTACCCTAATACACTCATGCGTATCATGCACTGGTGCAATACACGTCCATGTCCTATTCTGTCTACGTGCGATCCGAATACATTCAGGTGTATTATTCACTCGTCCATTATACCCTCATACCCTATTCTATCAAGTACTACCCTAATACACTGATGCGCATCATACACTGGCGCAATATACGCCAATGCCCTATTCTGTCTACGTACCATCCAATTTGACCCATGTGCATCATACATTTGTGCATTGTGCGCTTTTGTCCTACCCTATCTCCATACTAGCATAACACACTGATGCGTATTATACACTTATGTATTACATGACCATTAGGGTGGAGTGATTTTATGCGTTTTTGTAAAAACGCTGGGTGATAAAGTCTAAAACCATGTGTTTGGTTCTCAAGAAATGATCTGCAAAGTTATAAAACAATCCGAGGCCGGGAAGCCGCCGCGCCTCAGGACTTTCTGAGACAGAAATGACCTTTTCTAACGAACTTGCGGGATAAATCACCATTTCAGGAATTCAAATAATTAGATAGAAAATAAAGAGTTGTTTCATTGGATTCTGCAGTTTTTCATTGACCGCTATGCCAATTTTCACTTCTCTAACTTGAAAATTGTGCCCGTCATTACGCAGAGTCTCGTAAAGTGTACCGACCGCAGCGACATCACTGCCCTCTATCGGTGGAAGTGTAAACTGTGGGCATTGACCGTTTTTCCAGTTTTAGTTCCTCTCTGTGACAACTGAGATGGAGTTGGATGGAAGCCACGGTACCAGTGGGCCCAAGTCCTTCAAGGGCCCGCTGGGACAAGCTATAGCTGGTGACATTCACCGCCAGCCGGGGGTGGACTTCCGTCCCATACCATTCAACGCCCAGGACAGAATGGCATTGGGACAAGGAAGAAATTGGATAAACATTTATCAGGGTCTAAATGGGCAAATGGCATGGCAAGTGTTTGGATTGTACTACGGACTCACAAATTGCCATGATTCTAGATAGATATACAGATGACGCAGTATATTATTGTATGTCATGTAATTTGTAAGGATCAGGTGGATAGTGGCGAAGTATTTCAGTCAATTCTTGTTTTATTATAAAAACAAGCGGCATATATCTCATCGGAAGTACGTTGCCATGAAGAAGGCACATGAGCCACTGGACGCTACGGCCCAGCTGGCGCTCCATCCTCGTGAGTGCACCGTTTTCGCGGCCTATGTTGACGGCAGTGCCATCTACTAATACTGCCTGCAAGGATTCTTCGAGTCGCACTCCCGAACGACTTCTAAAGCCTTGCCAGCAATTGATGCACTATTTTCTGATGTCAGTGTTCTGTAAGCTATGTAGGTTCCACCTGGCTCGCTCACAAATACCAGATGCTTCTCTTTTCCCGTAAGCCGTACGTCTTGCTCATTTGTTTTCTCTCGTATCTTTGTGATATCCTGTCTCCCATCGAATCCCATGCACTGCACCTTACCGCCTATGCCCTCCTTTAGCTTTCGTTCTTCTTTCTCCTGTGCCCTTTGTCTGGCTCTTATCACTTTATCTCGTGTGATGACGTGCCTCGTGTCGTTCTCAGTGACGAGGCCAAGGTCCTTTAAGACAGCCGTGCCAAGGGCCGCTGCAATCCTATCAGTGACCTCGATGTACCGGTCACACTCCTTAGCGAAATTCTCCAGAGGCATCATATTGTACGGAGCCCTAGTCTGTGTTGATTCGTGGACACTCCCTGTGTCATATGCACCATCACCATTGCTTCCCTCGTCCATGCTTTCGGGCTCGTGTCCCGTGCTGTGCTCGGTCAGACCCGAAGGACCAGGATCCGAGTCGTTGGCGTCCGTCTGAAGGAAAGCCGTATCACGCCGCAGACGGTTCTGATCTCTTCGCCTCCTCCCCAATGCATTGGAGGTCTTCATGTCAATGCCGCCGATGCTTCGCTTCCTCTCACCTCGCTGGTCTTGTAAGAAATTCCACTCGCGGTATGGAACCTTGTTCTCGCTGGGGCAGCTGCAGGCATTTCTCGAAGGGCAACTGCACGCGCAGATGTCAATAAGCTCATGGAGGGGAATCGTTTTGCTTGCGCCAGCGCGTTTCTTTATTGGGGTCTTTGTTAGATCCTTTCCTTTCTTCACAATCACCAGGACACCCCGGACAATCGACTGAAACGATTTAACATGGACGCTTGCTTTCCCCCAAAGGTATACAACGCCCTTGGCAACGCTCGTGGCGATTTGCCTTTCGCCCGCTGCATGGTTGTCAACAGTCCGAAGTTTGACTGTAGTCTGTAGAAGTTATATACATGAATCTGAAGTGGCAGTTGGTTCTTCGGCAGTTCACAGGGGTGGCCCAACGCAAAGTGAGCCGTCTTCAATCGGAATGAACTTCCCTTAACCTTTTTTACTTTCATACTCGAAATCTGATAGATCCTTATTTTCGGTTCCAACCATGGTCATGGTTGTGGAATATGCCTCGGCCACCCCGGCCATGGCCGCGCAATACATTGGCCGCCGGTGGGGTAACTTACAAAGCAATTCTTTACCCATGACCATGGTGGTGATGGTGAGCAAATGCAACAGTTGGTGGGCAATCGATGGTCGGAGCATAAAATCATCGCCAGTACTGCTAAATTTGAGCGGTCTGCGTTAGTCGTGCGACCGAGTACCCACCCAGTAAGGTGTGGGATTGTCAGTGTTTCCGCCAAAGTAAATTAATTAAATTCAAATATCTGCAGCAACAATTCACATGCAGCCAAGAAAACATGCTAGCAGGGTATTTCAGGTAAACATCGTGAGCTTGGAGGCTGAAAGGCGTGCCACAATATGCCAAAGCCGGCTGTGGCTACGCTCCAATCGTGTATAGCTGTCGATAGAAGTCGCTGAAATCGTAATAAAATAGCGCTGTGCGCATAAGAAGTCAGCACATTGTGCACTGTCTCAAATCCGCTACCTTCCTGCCCCCCAGTTGACCAAGAAAGGTACTTATATTGCGGAATGAACGGTGAATGGTCGCAGTTCATACTTCTGCCGATAGAGGGCAGTGGTGGCGCTGCGGGCGGCACACCTTCCGGAACTCTGCGCCATGGCAGGCACAATTTTCAAGTTAGGGAAGTGAAAATTAGCACAGCGGTGGATGAAAAACTGTGCAATGCAATGAAATAAATATTTATTTGCTATCTAATGATTTAAATTCCTGAAATCGGGCTTGATCCCGCAAGTTGATAGAAAAACGTCATTTCGGCCTCAGAAAGCCCGGAGGCGCGGCGGCTTACCGGCCTTAGATTGGCCTAAAAATTTTGCAGATCGTCTTTTTAGAACCAAACACAAGTTTTAAGACTTTAACACCAAAAATTTTGGAAATCACTCCACCCTAATGACCATGTCCTAACCTGTATTATATGAAATATTCTTGGTCCTAACCTATCTACGTTCCATCCTAATACAGCCGTGTGCTTGTCCCGGGCTGTCGCTGTTTCCCTGCGCCTGTCGTGTTTACGTCTGATTCACGCGGCCGACCGCCGAGTGACGGGGAAGTCCCGCCACTTGGAGGCCGTGAGTGACATGGGCGTAGGAAAGGCGGGGAGGGGAGGGGAGGGGAGGGGAGGGGAGGGATAGCCAACCACTGGATAAATTAGCGTTGACGGCACGCAGATTGCAAGAAAAGGATCGACTTCAAAGTGGCGCTTACCCCAAAATTTGCGGCCGTTCGTGCGCCACTGCAGTTGGAGTCTGGCGGCAGGGCCGATGCCAGGAGGCGGCACTCCCCCCGGACACCGCGGCATGCGCGCCGAACCAGGCCGACGGCGCCGGCGGCGGCGTGGCTCCCGACAGCCTGCTGCCGCCGCGCGACGTCACACGGACTGAAGCTGGAACTTCAGTCCGTGTGACGCCGTGTGCCGCGCGCGGCCCGTTTGTACGCCCGCGCGCCGTCGACTGGCCGCTGCTGCGATAGCCGCCAGCCGTGTCCAACCGCGCAGTTACGGGGAGCACTGTGCGCACGGTCCGAGCCGCGCCGACGGCGGACGCACCTGCTCTGCCGATCTTCCCAGCTGCACCTCGAGCCGGTACGTGCAGGGGCCGGGGGTCAGACTGGCACCCACGGGTGGCGCCAGACGGGCCACTGGGCGGCGTCCGGGTCACGGTGTGCATTTTATCCGGTGGCCCAGGTCTGAGCGATGGATTTGTCAAGGCCACATACAGCTGTCGTATTTGGACGCTACATAAACAATGTGCGTTCGGAGGCTGCGTGCTGCTTATGTATCATTCCCAACGCTCCTCCAGCTTCCTCGCTGCCTTTAGAATGCATGGCACCGCTTATCAGTGGCGTACCTAGTATTTACGTTAGGGGGTGGGACGGACTTGAAAGGTCCCGACACACCACTTTGAAAAGTCAGCGTATTTTGACCACTATGTTCAATTAAAAGGGGTCATTTAAATTCGGTTCGATTAAAATAACTGGTGACAACGTGAGGTTCCTGTGGCGGGGGAGGGAAGGGGGCAACATACCACCATTATTTCTGAGTGACCGTACCTCAAACCCCTCCACTTTCAAATGTTCCATTTGCAATGAATATAATGCAACAGCTTCATTTCGCTGCCAGCACGATATTCGAGGCCTACTGACGAGACTTTTTAGGCTCGTGATTGGAATTTTATGGTTTAACCCAACGCTTGTGGCCCACATTTAGCGCACCATTTGGTGATCGGTAAGATATTGTTTTGCACCTAAGCCCCCATTCGGTCAGAGCGCGGCTCCTCCACCGTGTGTTACGGTCAGCATATTTATGGGAGGTGACGGGTCCAAGAATTGGTCAAGGGGGACCTCCAGATTTATGTGTGCCCTCCAGATTTTAGTGCCGAAATCATGACGTTGGTTGATCGTGGGTGGGGAGGATCACTGGCAGATCTGGGGGGAGGGGGGGGGGGTGGGGTCACTGGCAGATCTGGGGGAGGGGGGGCTCACTGGCAGATCTGGGGGCTACACTTCCAAATAAATCGATTTTTGCACACTTTTTCACCACCGTGGCATTTTCTTGAAGTGAAAAAACTCTGAGACAAATATTTCTTCAGCGACTCAACGAATGTTAGCTGTCCCAGTCCGAATAGTACTTTTCGAGCTTGGACAGGTCAAATTGAAATTGGCTCCCCAAACCCGATCAAAAGTAGCCCTCTCGATCCACCCGAAGCGGGGAGGGATGCGCTCCGAAAATATCTGGGCCTTGTCAGGGCCGTATTGCAGCTGCCATACAGTCGAGACATTTTCGCAATAACGCTACCTGGGTAGCGTCATACCATAGATGGTGTTAGTCTCATTGGGTTTCGAGACATCGAGACAGTTTACACCGCATATTTCTATCAGTACAAACCACTTGGACCTTGGGCTTGAGCTTGAGCTCCCTCCATCAGCCAAGGCATGAGCGCGCACAAGGTGGTAAGTGCTACGTGCCTCTGCATAGCACTCAAAGGAACTCATACGAGAGGGGAAAGAACGCTGGACATTAAAAATCCACGTTGACACCGTCGCCCTGTGGCGAATTTCGATTTTTGAATTCGAACTAGCGAGCAAAATTGGCTCAGGAGCTGCCAGGCCGGTGGAAACCAATGGATTCCCAATGGAAACCAATGGAAGTACTGATGGAACACTTTCCCCACATCGTGGGGGGCCCCTTCTGGGCCGATGTGAGGGGCTCCGGGGTCGACGAAGAGGTTCCGGAATTGTACAGACGGTCCCAGGTGGAGGACCAGGTCGCCCGAGTCGGCGGAGTGTCCACAGGCCAGGGCGAGCCTCGGAGATGGGTGAAGGGTCTCCGGGTGGAGGGGTCCCGGGTCGGTGGGTGACTCCGGGGTTGACAGATGGCACCGGCCAGTAGGAAAACCCGGAGCCAACGGAGAAGGGCCCTGAGGTGACGAAGGACCACGTGAACCGACGAACATGGTCCTAGACCACTGTCTAGGACCATGGCCCAAGTACCACTGTCTAGACCTAGGACAGTGTCTAGTAGACACTGGGAAAGATTCCAATTTCCGCTGGAGAGGATACTGAGCCGACATGAAAAGTACTTGGGCCAACAGAGGGGCCTCAGCCAATGTGAAGCGCCCTGGGGAAGGGGCCCAGAGCCATCAAAAAGGGCTCTCGACATGACGGAGAAGGTTCGGCCAGCAAAGAAGATCCAATCTCTTACATGAGTTCTCGTGGCCTGCAATTGTCTGCACTGGGGTCCTTTCCGGTCGCCCGAATTCCCCCTGGAGCGACAAATGTATTGTGTTCAACATCACGGTCAATGTTTAAAAACGTGTTTAACGCCCTTTGGGTCCCGAAGGGGTCCAAGGGGCGGGGTGACCGCATGATTCCTAGATCCGCCACATCCGATGGGCATGGTTCACTTTGGGGATGTTACCTCCATCCCCACAGTTGAAAAAAGGACAAGCGGATTCAGTCGGTCGGTTTCGGGAAGGTACAACGTCTGGCAAATCAGCATATTTCCTCCCCCCTCCCAAAAAAACGAAGTCTTGGGCTGTGTGCACAGCAACACTGAAGTGCTGTTCGGCGGTTTGTAGGGTGCGCTCTGCTGTCATATCGGCGGAGTAAAAATTGTACCCGGTTCGGGGAGGCCTTCGCTTCTTGAGCCCTTGGTGATTGAAGCATGGCCGGGCTGGCCCCCTGGACCCGCTCTTGCACGCGTTCCCATGGAGGCCGTGAACCGACACCCTCGATGACGTTGGAACTCCTTTCAGAAGCGGCGGAGAGCGACGGCGATGCTGCCCCCGTTCGCAGCGACTGGCGGCCTGAAGGCGTTTGTGCCGGCTCTCGCCGCCCTATCTACCACGCCCGTGGGACAAGGCGTGCTCTTGGTCTTCGGCGCCGCAGCCCTAGTGGCGTCCATCGGGTACACGGTCGACAAAATCACATCCGCTATGAGGAACAGGCCACACAATTTGTGAGCACCGGACCGCCTGGTACGGAGCCAGTTTGGAGGTGCCCCATCAGCCTCGCCGACAGAGGAGCTGGCCGCTGTTGCCCCGACCGGAGCTCTGTGCTCAACGCTTGCTTGGTACTGTGGATACGAGCTGCACTATACAACCTGGCGATATGGCCTCGTGTGATAGTGGCGGCATTGTGGAAAGAGCTGACCAGCAGCGCTGTGGTCAATTGCGATTTTGACGCTGTTGTAGAGTATGCACGACCAGCAGTGACGGGTATGACTCGCAGTACATTTTTCGACCGGGATTGGACGATGCACTTGCAAGAATGTCAGCAACGAGGGACGCAAATTGCTGTTTTAGTCCAACTTGTAGAGTTTTATGGCTAAAAGACTCCTAGAACTGAAGCTAAAAGTTAGGATTTCATTTGGACGTCATTGCCAGGCAAAACATTTGAACATTTATAGAATGCGGGTATGCACCATCAACGATGGGTTTGTAAACTTAAGCACTCACAAGGTTGTCTGAGTGTCCGTCGATCACTGAATCAATAACAAGGGGCGAATGGCAACACATCGGTCACGCTATTATAGTACCCTTACTGCTCCCCCACACACACATCCCCCTTGTCACGCATCCCGAGTCACATCTGTATCTTGGAAACTGCTGGGAGCAAGTGGTAATGATGGTAGGTCAGGTCAGGTCAGGTAGGTGGAGATAGAAGCAATCCTATTCACGGTACGCACAGGCACAAATACCGACTGACCTGGGGTCATGGCACCAACAGACAGGCTGAAGGTCTTCCCTACACGCATGAACACAAGGGCGGGTCCAGGTGATCGGGATGTGAGGGGGGAGGGGCTACCGACAAACAGTGCAGTTTCCCCGAAAAATAACCCCAAATCCTGCCCAACGTACACACGAAGACTGTAGCACAGTGTTGAGCGGTTGTCCGACGACCTTGCGGATAAAACAATATTATCCTCCGGTTGGGGAGAGGGCATGTTTTGCCCACCCTCTCGGTCCTGATGGGGGTACATGGCCCCGTCGTTCCTTGGGTTCGCCGGCACATGGGTGGAACGGGAACGGAGTGCTTGGACAGTGGCTGTGGATAGTGGCTGTAGATGATTGGATTTTAGATGCAGGTCTACATCTGCCGGTGAACGGATCTAGCCCAGTGCTCAGCACACAAAATCATTCGTGAAGGAAAAATGGTGGAAATAACTGTTCAGTTTGCTTCTCGTTTTAAATGACACGGTGTATGCCAGGTGAAGATCCCCGATTGAGACGAGAGCGGCGATGCTAATGCGAGTGAGGCCACTATGTAGCATACTATTTACTCCTTTGTATTTGGCATGTAAATCATTTGTTTTTAATTAGGTCTGCCCGACTCCTGTCATTTCCACGTTTGCTCTCTGCATTGCTTCTCCATGAAGACATCAGAAGTGAACATGAAAGCCCTGGAGATGACAGGATTTAAAACCAAATGAGTTGAAGAAGAGCCGAAAAGCTAGCCAACACGCATGTCTACATCGCTCCTAGTGTGCATGTGTTAATTTGGCTTCAATTTTTGTGCTAAAGCGGAAGAAGCACTTCACTGCCCTGGGAGGCCATTGCTGTAGGGACGGCTGAGAATGCAACGCTGACATATGTCCTAATTGGTATCGATGTACCACGGTGACACATTTACATACCAATGTATGGTCACTTCCTGGTGTGTTAATAAATTGCAAGAAGATACATTTACTTGAAGAGTCGCTACTTCTCAGTGTGGTAATCGGCTGCCGGTGCGGTGTGTGCCGGAGAACCCTGCACCGTGCAGCACGCTGTCACAGCCGACCATAGCCGGAGGGCACGTGACCTGACCCGGTCCGGGATGTGGCGGACGACGGTCGGCCCGTGGGAGCGTAGGGACCGCACAGGGTGCGTGAGGCCCGTCGGTGGTGACCGGCACATGTGTAACAGAGTTGCTAGACACGTACTGTTTTGATCGTATAATGTCTAACTGTGGGTGTTGTGACCCCGTAAATCAGCCGACCTACCATGCCCAGACCTACCATACCATACCATGACCGCACAGGGTGCGTGAGGCCCGTCGGTGGTGACCGGCACATGTTGGATCGATTCAAGTGTGGCGCGAACTGCACGTCACCTGCCAAGTACTTGCCCCGCGTTCCGTTGATCTCACCTTCGCCTACGACTTCAGACAATCGGTCACTATCGTGGGAGGGGGGGGGGGCGTATCAGGGTTCTGCCGATTCTACATGGCAGCGCATGCATCGTCAATCGTCGGCATGACAACGCCTACGATAAAACGTCTTATCGTCGCCATTTATCACAGCCATTGCATATAATGAATCCCGCAAGCTTTATCGATAACTGAACAATTCTTAGCAGCAAACCGAATTTCTAGGATGCATTAGATGAGCTCTAGCTAACAATCGAGAAGGGATGGCAAACCCGGATACCAAACTTGTCGGCACCAGGCATCTTCACCCTCGCGAGGGCTCGTGACAGTTGGAATAGAAACTGGTCCCCAGAACGCTATACACCTACCACCAGATCACTGCAACACGTCAACAGCACAACTGAACATCGCAGTCAGGGCATTGCAACGTTCGAGTCTGAATCACCACGTGCTATTCACATCACTCAGCCTGCAGATACACAGCGCGTCTAATTCGCACAACCCACGTGTCGAACTGCCGCCAATGAGGTACGAGTCACGTGACCGGGCCACCGGGAGCGGACACCGGACCACCGGGAGCGGACACTGGACCACCGGGAGCGGACACCGGACCACCGGGAGCGGACACCGGACCACCGGGAGCGGACACCGGACCACCGGGAGCGGACACCGGACCACCGGGAGCGGACACCGGACAAGCGGGAGCGGACACCGGACCACCGGGAGCGGACACCGGACCACCGGGAGCGGACACCGGACCACCGGGAGCGGACACCGGACCACCGGGAGCGGATACTGGACCACCGGGAGCGGACACCGGACCACCGGAGCGGACACCGGACTAGCGGGAGCGGACACCGGACCTGCATCAGTACCAGTATCATCAGCGCCTCCATAAACTTCGTCAATCATTCCCGAACGCAGTCAAATGTGGCACGACGGTGCTGCCACCTATGGACCAGCTCATGAACTACCAATGAAGTAGCTACCCGCAACCAATTATTGGGCAAAACGACAAGGGTGGTGCAAACCAAAAGCGGTACATATATACAATTATATTGTGTCGACATGTTTTTGTTAATTTATTTTTATTCTAAATTTAATCCGAGTTGTTGCTGGGGTGGCTTCAGGAACCAGGGCTCTATTGCTAAGCAGAGCTTGTTGCGTGAACCCTGGCCCCCACCACCCAATCCATGAACTCCAGTTCAACGGCAGAATTTAGAGCGAAAGTTTACCGTGCCGCCGATGCACCGACACGGCCGCCCGGTAGCTGGTCCCCGGCCTTATCGGGCCAGCTGCCAACTGACACTCCCGGCCGGGGGCAAAACCCGAGCGCGCGAAGCGACTCGAACCCTGCGCTGCCAGGACAGGGGAGACCAGTGCAGGCCAGCGCTCCAACCAACTGAGCTACCGGGGCGGCATGAGCTACCAGGGCGGCATGAGCTACCGGGGCGGCTCAGTTGGTTAGGCAGGAACGCCGCTGGAAGGAGCTCGATGAAAATTATAGTGCGAAAAGGGAAAAACTTCGCCAATCATCCGCCGCAGCACTCCGGACTCTGCTGGCACCCCACCGGCACTCCTCCCTGCACTCCTCCCGACACTCTTGCCGGAACTCGTCCAGACACCCCTCCCGGCACTCCTACCGGCACTCATACCGGCACTCCTCCCTGCACTCCTCCCTACACTCCTCCAGACACTCCTCCTGGCACTCCTCCCAGCACTTCTTCCGGCATTCCTCCCAGCACTCATACCGGCACTCCTCCATGCACACCTCCCGGACCCCCCCCCGACACTCCTCCCAGCACTCCTCCCAGCATCCTTCCCGGTTACCCTCCCAGCACTTTTCTCGGCCCTACTCCCTACATCCATCCCTGCACCAATCCCGGCACTTCTTCCGGTACTCCTCCAGGCACTCCTCTCAGCATGCCTCCCAGTACTCCTCCCGGCATCCTTCCCGGTGCCCATCCCGGCACTCCTCCCGACACTTCTCCCGGCACCACTCCCAGCACTCACCCCGGCACTCCTCCCGGCACTCCTCCCGGCAATCCTCCCGGCAATCCTCCCGGCAATCCTCCCGACACTCATCCCGCCACTATGGATATCACGAGGTACAGTATCGCGAGGATATGTGTTGGCACTCAAAATTGGCACTCAGAATTCCGAAATCTATCTTCTTTGTTTACTGGTTGGTTCACGACACACTTTATGCACATTCACGGCTAATGGCGTGAGGTCCAAACAGAGAGCAATCCGTCTCGCTCGGCGGCTATATAGCTTCAGGTGATCCGCCCTTGGCCACACGCCAGGAGACACGTCATCCTCACGCGGCTCTGAACTAACCAGAGCAATGCCCGGACTCGATGCACTACAGCAGCAGGTCAGACTGTATCAGACATTCCGTCAGCTCAGACACCTCTGAGCCTCGGCCCCGGTCGGCCGACTCTGCGACTGGCGACAGACACATTAACCCGAAACATGTTTACGTAAACTGAAACCACGCTGCCGCAGGCAGCCGGTAGTTCGTGGCGCTACGGCCCAGAACAGGCTGTCACATCATCATACACCCATGACGGCCACATCCGACCGTCAGACACTGACACGTCAACTTCCGTCAGACACCAGAGACAGCGGCGTCCGCGGCGGTCGACGGCGGTCGACGGCGCCGGGGTTACTTGATCAGAGGGGAGGGGTCACAATAGACACTGGCATCGACAGCCCGGCTGGCGATGATTGCCGAGTTAGCAGCGACGCGACTTCCGTCGCGGTACCTGCCGCTACATGAACGGGGGGATTTCTGTGTTCCAAGTGTCCCCCACAGGAAGCTTTGCTACAAAGCACACATAACCGAAATACCCAGAATAAATAGCAAGGACGAAAATTGACAACCCGGGAGCAATTTAAATTCGCGTCAGCTTTAATAATTTAGTTGGCGGTCACACTGGAGATACGACCCAATCCGGTCGCACTTGGTCCAGCTGGCCTGTGTCGGTGCTTACCGGTGTGGCTAGCGGTCGCAGTATGGTTGTTTCATGGAGTCGTGAGTAGTCGACGCAGGGTCGGGTTGCGATGACACGTAAGCTTGGTCAGTACCAGCACTGTCATCAGCAGAGGCGGCAGTGACGCCTCTGGGGACTTTCCACTAGCAGCTGCAGCAGCAGCTGCAGCCATGGGACTGCAGCCTGCTGCAGCAGCGGGCTGCAGCAGTCAGGAACAACTTGTAGGAGCATGCTCGAAAGTCGCCCACACGCCGCCAGCTGACAACACCTCTCACAATATTTGAGCGGAATTCCTCGTCGCATTTTTTTGGTTCAATTCCCATCATACTCCCCGACCCCGTCCCATCCCGTGACTGAATCCCTGTCCAAAATCTCCGTCCTAGTTAGTCCCCGTCCCATACCTAGTCCAAGTCCTGGTACCCAATCCCGATAGTCCCAACCACAGTCGCCGTCCCAATCCCCGCCCCAAGCCCAGTCCTCGACCCGATCCCAATCACTGCTTAAAGCCGTGTCGTCGTCCCACTGTCAATCCCAATCCCAGTCACTGTCACCGTTCCAATGCTAATCCCTATTGCAATCACAGCCCCCGTTCCAATCCCATTCCCTCGCCCGATCCGAGTTCTCGTCGCAATTCCAATCCGATCGCGGTCCCTTCTGGTCGCCGGCGCCCTGCTGGTGCGGCTGTTTACGGGTCTGCGTCCGACGGGAATCCCCGCCCCGTGTCACACGGCGCCACCGGCTGCCGGCCGGAGGTCAAGTCCGGCTGGCTGTTTGGGGCTGTGTTCTCACACCGACGTCTGGGTGTCGTGGAGGCGTTGGTGTCTGGTGACCTCGGGAGGGGTTGGTGTCTGGTGACCTCGGGAGGGGTTGGCGTGTCCGTATCTGGTGACCTCGGGAGGGGTTGGCGTGTCAGTGTCTGGTGACTTCGGGAAGGGTTGGTGTCTGGTGACCTCGAGAGGGGTTGGCGTGTCAGTGTCTAGTGACCTCGGGAGGGGTTGGTGTCTGGTGACCTCGAGAGGGGTTGGTGTCTGGTGACCTCGAGAGGGGTTGGTGTCTGGTGACCTCGGGAAGGGTCGGTGTTTGGTGACCTCGGGAGGCGTTGGTGTCTGGTGACCTCGAGAGGGGTTGGCGTGTCCGTGTCTGGTGACCTCGGGAGGGATTGGGGTGTCCGTGTCTGGTGACCTCTGGAGGGGTTGGCGTGTCAGTGTCTGGTGACCTTAGCATGGGTTGGCGTGTCAGTGTCTGGTGACCTCGGGAGTGGTTGGTGTCTGGTGACCTCGGGAGGGGTTAGTGTCTGGTGACCTCGGGAAGGGCTTTTGTCTGATGACCTCTGGAGGGGTTGGCGTGTCCGTGTCTGGTGACCTCGGGAGGGGTTGGCGTGTCAGTGTCTGGTGACCTTAGCATGGGTTGGCGTGTCAGTGTCTGGTGACCTCGGGAGTGGTTGGTGTCTGGTGACCTCGGGAGGGGTTAGTGTCTGGTGACCTCGGGAAGGGCTTTTGTCTGGTGACCTCGGGAGGGGTTGGCGTGTCCGTGTCTGGTGACCTCTGGAGGGGTTGGCGTGTCAGTGTCTGGTGACCTCGGGATGGGTGCGCGTGTCAGTGTCTGATGACCTCGGCAGGGGTTGGCGTGTCAGCGTCTGATGAGCTCTGGGAGGATTCACTTGGCTCTGCGTGATGGCCAATGGCATGCCATGTTTAGGCCACAGCGGCGCCACTCAAGGCACTATAAACAGTCGTTGCATACATAAACAGTGCTAGTACGTGTCTGAAGTGAGGAAAGTATTCCACAATGACTAAAATGTTCGGCTTCTTACACTCAGTTTTTGCGACACATATTGGTACAAATCATGGCGAGAATCCATAGCTAGGACTACTTCAGATCGTAGAAGAAAGACAAACTATAGCCTTTATAATTACGAAGCACACACTTGCCTGTTGCAAATGCACTCAATTCCTGGAAATCCAGATGCCGTTGTAAAGTTCCCCGGTTCAGGGCAGCATGATGGGCTGGAATGCTCCAGGCGAACCAGCTATGCCACGCAAGCTTCCGCCAGGGCCGTGTGGTGTGATGGGTGGGTGGGGGGAGGGGGTTGGGTCTGGTCGACATGGCGTCGCGGCCGGGGTTCCCCGGATCAACAGCGCTGCAGCAGTGCCATAAACACAGGCATGCCACAGCCGGTATAAATGCAGCCTGCGACGACACATATCGCCGGCCGACTCCAGCGCGCAACGTGAAGGCTGATCTCTGGTTCTCCGCCACGTGAAGGCTGATCTCCGACCGACTGCGTCGCGCCGCGTGAAGGCTGATCTCCGGCCCTCAGCAGCGTGAAGGCTGATCTCTGGTTCTCCGCCACGTGAAGGCTGATCTCCGACCGACTGCGTCGCGCCGCGTGAAGGCTGATCTCCGGCCCTCCGCAGCGTGAAGGCTGATCTCCGGCCCTCAGCAGCGTGAAGGCTGATCTCCGGCCTACCGCTTCAGTCGCACGGAGGCGGACGTCCTCTTGAGGCGGCCTCCGGCGGAATTGTCCGAAGATGTGGATGCTGGCGGCGGTCGCTGTGTGTGCTGTCCAGGCCTCCGTGGTCGGCGACTCCACCGCCGCGATGGCTACCGCTACCGCTACCACTACCGCTGCCGCTCCTGCCGAGGCGGCGATGGATCAAACCCCAGGTACAGTGGAAGTAGATGTGACCTCAGCTCCAGGGGACGAAGATGTGACTCACGTTGCGGTGAAAGGAAATGTCCCTGTTCTGATGGAAGGCGTGACCCAAGCTCCGGTCGGGGATGTTACCGTAGGTCCAGTGGAAGGAGGCGCCCCTGCTCCAGTGAAAGGAGACGTCCCAGTTTCAGTGGAGGGAGATGCTATCCCAGTTCTGGTGGAACGAGTTGCTACACCAGCTCCAGTTGAACGGGGTATTACGCTGATGGAGCAGACTACCTCCCCGAAGAGCACCGATGCATTGCTGGAAGACGTGCTAGCGGAGCTGGTCAGATACTGTGAGTCTAACCTACGAACCTCCGCCACTTCCGCCCTAGTACAGATTACTGCACGCCTTGATGCACTACAGGGGGACGTTAGTAGACTATCAGATCACCTGGAAGCCGCTGTTAGTAGGCTAACAAGCCAACAGGAAGCAGCCATTGGCAAACTAACTAGCCAACAGGAAGCCGCCGTTAGTAGGCTAACTAGTGAACAGGAAGCCGCCGTTAGTAGGCTAACTAGTGAACAGGAAGCCGCCATTAGTAGGCTAACTAGCCAACAGGAGGCGGCACAGGACGTCGCTAGCAGGTTGGCTAGCCGGCAAGAGATTACCCAGGAGGTCGTCACAGGAGTGGCCACTCAGTTCAACATCATCCAGGAGGAGCTCAATGAAGCCTCGAGCCAGCTGGAGGTTCTGCAACAGAAACAAACAGCTGCCGCAGCCCACAGGGAAGCGTTCTCGGAGCGTGTTCAGGATCTGGAGGATGTCGCCCATCATATCACAAGTTAGTATTGATAATGGTGCCAGTACTCAATATTGATATATATATATATATATATATATATATATATATATATATATATATATATATATATATATATATATATATATATATATATACATATATATATATATATATATATATATATATATATATATATATATATATATATATATATATATATATATATATATATATATATATATATATATATATATATATATATATATATATATATATATCGGTGTGAAATGGACGTACCCTAGTAGAGTGTATTCAACACAAAGTTCAGTAGATGCTGCTCATGAGTGCGCAAAAAAAAGGAGAACATGACTGTGTGTCACCCCACCTCCACTGCTCTGGGGAGTATGCCATCACCACACCGGGAAGTGTACCATCATAGTATCCACTACTCCGGGAAGTATGACAAAATCGTATCAACTACTTCGGGGAGTATACCTGCATAGTATCCACTACTCCTGGTAGCATCCCATCACAGTATCCACTACCTCGAGTAATATACCAATCACAGTGTTAACTACTCCGGGGTGTATACCATCATTGCATCCACTACTCCGGTGAGTATACCATCATAGCATCCACTACTGTGGGGAACATAACACCATAGTATCCACTACTCCTGGAAATATAACATCATTGTATCTACTACTACGGTGGTATACCATCACAGTATTAACTACTCCGGGGAGTATACCATCATAGTATCCACTACTCCGTGGAGTATACCATCATAGTACCCACTACTTCTGGGAGTATACCAACATGGTATCCACTACTCCTGGGAGCATATCATCATTTTAGTCGTGCTTCCATTTTCAGAACTGGGATTTCCCTGCAGAGACGACAGCGACTGCAAGGTAGGCTCCGGCAGCTGGAGACAACTGTGGTAACTATGGCAACAATAGCAGCGACGCCGGGAACAACAGCTGCTATCCTGTGACGTCACGCACGCTCGGCTCAGTGGTCGCTGGCGAAGGCGGCCTACGTTGCACAGTGCGCACTCACAGAGCTTGTGATGCTCGTCCGTGGCGAACATTTCTGAAACATTTTACGTAGAAATCGATTGACGGCACTGCTGACTAAACACAAATCTGACCGTAGCAGCCAACATTGCATTTTCCCCGATAGCCAGTCTGCACCCAACAACCGGCTCTTCCACACTCAATGAAGGATTGGCGTTAATTCGCGTCCCAAATAGCCTCGGGGCGACAAACGCAGCATGGTGAGTTTGTATGCTTATGGTTGACAACATCCGCAGTTGTGTTTGCCTATTTCCTTCAGCAGCATATCATGGCTAATGCTTGGGACGGACAGGTGTCGTTAGACGATCTGACGATCAAACGAAGCGGCTACGACGACATAACAGGCTGGGTTACCATGACAGACTCGGTGCGGAGACGACATAACAGGCTGGGTTACCATGACAGACTCGGTGCGTCTACGACGACATAATAGATTGGGTTACCATGACAGACTCGGTGTGGCTACGGCGACATAACAGGTTGGGTTACCATGACAGACTCGGTGCGCTCACGACGATATAGTAAGTTGGGTTACCATGACAGACTCGGTGTGGCTACGGCGACATAACAGGTTGGGTTACCATGACACACGGCGTGGCTACGACGACATGATAGGTTGGGTTACCATGACGGATTCGGTGGAAGGAAGGCACAGTTCTCCGCTGTTCGTTGTCCAAAAAGCTTCATTCTCACGGTGCTCACACTGTAGCACGATTTGAGCACGACGCCCTAAAGTTTTAGCTGCCCGCGTTCATTACGGCGCTTGTTTTCATGAAGCCAGGCTCATCCGTAGAATTACGTATCTCCACATTTCTCAAAGCGAAAAATCCATTCACACGTGCGCCGGGAACTTCTCACACAATGGGGAGATCGGAGGGGAGGGGGTCCGCCAGCCTCCCATATTTTTTTACCATGGGGTGGGTGCCCATGACAGGTTCGGTACGGCTAGGACGACATAATAGGCTGGGCTACCATGACAGACTCGGCGTGGCTACGCCGAGATAGCAGGCTGGGTTGCCATGACAAATTTGGTGGAAGGTAGGCACAGTTTATGTTTGTTGGTTTTCCAAAAATCTTCTTTCTCGCGGTGGTCACACTGTATTTACATTTGAGTATTAACCTGTCGATACTGTATGAACAATTTTCCATATAAATGTCGAAGAGATGACGAAACTTCCCCAACTTTCATCCCACTCCACCGTTCAGTCATCGGCCATTCCCGAAAACTGGGGAGAGGGGGGTTCTCACATCGCCCCCTCACCTTACTCCGTCGCCGCCACAATGCTGTTCAACTACAGCAAAATGGACCATAATTTGTATTCGGATCAACATGCGCGGAGCATGTCTCAGGAAATGACGTCATAGTCCAATGACACTTCGATACTAATGACTTAACGCCCGATGGCTTTTGCTGATTGCGAGAAGCCCGCTTGTGATGGCGTTCTGCCATTGCGGGTGTCATGTGTTCCACCCTTGCAGGGTGTTTCGGAGCTTGCCGTGTGCACCAACCACACCTGCTCCTGTCCGGAGTACTACAGGAACCACGACGACGCAGACTGCTGGCCCGGTAAGGTACACTCTGGTCTAGAAACGCCTCGCCATGACGTGGTCCCATCTGAGAACGGAAACCCATCAGTTGAGTTTCCAGTCTCTGTTTGCGTATAGAAGCGTGGTCTCCCTATTCGTTTGAGAGGGAGCAAGCAATAGCCGTCTTAATTTTTCTTTCGAAGTCCATGTGGTTTGTCAGATCACACGTTGGAAACTTGAAGCGTGCTACCTGCTACCTGTGTGGTCAGTCCCTCTACTTTGAACACTTCTTTAGGTCATTGACAACTTGAGTTGGCATGTTTGGATGTTGCACATTCCACTTCCAATTGAAATCCCGGCTGACCCACCATACCTTAGCCATACATAATAGCAAAACGTAACCATGACCAGACCTGCTTTGTTGTAGAACAACGGCACAAAATGTAATTTTCTTGGCTATCTTCCTCGGCTGTGCCTGCCTGCTGCCTCATCTCATCCACGACCAATTATCACCCGCCAAACCAACATCGCCTGCTTTTGCTAACGTAACGTGTGATATTGTGAAACAACTCCACCCGTTCCAGTTCTATTTGCATAATGGTGAGAGTACGCACTAGCCGGCTGTCCGGCTACAAGCCCTGTCGTACCCCCTCGCTGTGCATGGGCTGTGCTCCCTGTGTCCGGCAGTGTACCTGAACACTGCTGTAGGTGGTGCTCCCCGTGTCCGACATTGTACCTGAACACTGCTGTTGGTGGTGCTCCCCGTGTCCGACATTGTACCTGAACACTGCTGTAGGTGGTGCTCCCCGTGTCCGACAGTGTACCTGAACACTGCTGTAGGTGGTGCTCCCCGTGTCCGACAGTGTACCTGAACACTGCTGTAGGTGGTGCTCCCCGTGTCCGACATTGTACCTGAACACTGCTGTAGGTGGTGCTCCCCGTGTCCGACATTGTACCTGAACACTGCTGTAGGTGGTGCTCCCCGTGTCCGACAGTGTACCTGAACACTGCTGTAGGTGGTGCTCCCCGTGTCCGACATTGTACCTGAACACTTGTGCCGTGCACATTGTACCTGAACACTGCTGTAGGTGGTGCTCCCCGTGTCCGACAGTGTACCTGAACACTGCTGATGGTGGTGCTCCCCGTGTCCGACATTGTACCTGAACACTGCTGTAGGTGGTGCTCCCCGTGTCCGACATTGTACCTGAACACTGCTGTAGGTGGTGCTCCCCGTGTCCGGCATTGTACCTGAACACTGCTGTAGGTGGTGCTCCCCGTGTCCGACATTGTACCTGAACACTGCTGTGGTGGTGCTCCCGTGTCCGACATTGTACCTGAACACTGCTGATGGTGGTGCTCCCCGTGTCCAATGTACCTGAACACTGCTGGGTGGTGCTCCCGTGTCCGACATTACTTGTAGGTGGTGCTCCCCGTGTCCGACATTGTACCTGAACACTGCTGATGGTGGTGCTCCCTGTGTCCGACAGTGTACCTGAACACTGTTGTAGGTGGTGCTCCCCGTGTCCGACAGTGTACATGAAAACCGCTGATGGTGGAGCTCCCCGTGTCCGTCATTGTACCTGAACACTGCTGATAAAGACCGCTGCCGGTTAGGTGCCAAAAGTTACCCATACGGCTCCTGTTTTCAGAGAAGCTGGGGCTGCAGTGTGAGAGCGACAGCAGCTGTCAGGTAGGGATCATGACACCACGTTCAGGTATGGATCATGGACCACGTTCAGGTAGGGATCATGGCACCACGTTCAGGTAGGGATCATGGCACCACGTTCAGGTAGGGATCATGGCACCACGTTCAGGTAGGGATCATGGCACCACGTTCAGGTAGGGATCATGGCACCACGTTCAGGTAGGGATCATGGCACCACGTTCAGGTAGGGATCATGGCACCACGTTCAGGTAGGGATCATGACGCCACGTTCAAGTATGGATCATGGCACCACGTTTACGTGGGAATAATGGCGCCACATTCAGGTGTGAATCATCACGCCACATTCAGATCAGAATCACCAATCGTCTGCCAGGTACGAATGCCGGAGAATCTCTCCGGTGGGAATGTAGGGAGTTTGTCAGGTGGGAAGATTAGAACATTTGTCTGGGGGGGGGAAACTTAGGCATCTGTCCGGTGTTGGACTAGGGCATCTGTCAGGTGGAAAATTAACACATCTGTCAGTCAGCCCGTGGCCACCTGACCTGGTTCATTACGAAACACCACCCCTGGAGCTAGGGTGCTAAAAGCAATACCCCTTTCATGCCAGCAAGTAACCGATGAATTAGACATATTGTATTTCAACGCAGATGGGTAGCTCTGTCTACCAACACCACCTTGGTTCACGTCATGGATCCCATGTCATTAAGGTTATCCCACGCTAAAAGCACAATTTGAGCACTGCAACACCCTAAGGTTTTAGCTGCCCGCGTTCATTACGGTGCTTCCTTTCACGAAACCAGGCTCATCCATAGAATTAACCATCTCCACAGTTCTCATAGCGAAAAAGCCATTCATACGTGCGCCGGGAGCCTCTCACATAATGCGTATATAGGAGGGGAGGGGGTCCGCCAACCCTCCGGTTTTGTTAACCACATCTCCTAAGCGGGCGGGGCAACGTCAACGAAGTCGTATGCCTGTCTTAAAACAATGGCTTATCCTATGCGAAACAAAGTGTCGAAATCCGTTGGTAAATACAGGAGTTGCGTTGGTGCAAATTAGACCGAATGGGTGGCGACCGACCGTGGAGCGTTCAAGGTCTCAAGGTCACTCGCGGTCGGTTAGAAAGGCTGACAGACAGACAGACAGACTTTATTGAGGTCATCCACAATTGACTTGTGGCTATTACGACATCGCGTCAAATAGATAAAACAACACGGCACAAAAGGTAAAAAAGAGGGTCAAAATCACAGAATACAAGTTAAACTATAAACAAAAATATATATATAAAAATAACAGCAAGTCGAGCATTCTATCAGTCCGGTGGTGGTGAGATCGTGAGCCAGTGACTCTGGCTCACCATAAAGACGCACCTTGTGTGTGAGGCGAAGGGTGTGAGTACTTGCCAGGTTCTCCGCGCTGAGCCAGCCGAGCCTCCTCAGCAGATCCGAAACGTGGTCAAACTTTTTGCGGCCGAAAATTACCTTAGCCGAGTAGTCTCTAATTTTTTGGATGCGAGATAGGTTCTTTTTGCCTCCGTTACCATACACAGAAATACAGTAGCGGATCTGCGAAAAGATCAGAGCATTGACCAGCGCGGAGATGACGATGGCTGCGTGGTGAGGCGGCCGATTTCAACCTCATTTCCCCCTGGAGGCATTGACCTAGGATCACGGAATTTATACCGAAGCGAGATCACTGCAGCCGAAATCTACTCGCCAAGTCTTGAGCTTCTAGCTTCGGCAGTTCCCTGGGTTTTATGCCGGGTACGAATCTGCCCTCTCTCCTCCGGTGCGTGTTCTGTGAGAAGTCGTCCTGCGAGCGTGCTTGGAGGATGTGACGAGACAAAAAATGAGGCGTGGCCATTTCAACTGACTGAAATTGTGTTGTCAGTGAGGAGACTGAAAACGCAAAATTATACGCAGGTTTTGGGCTTCCGTCAATTGATTGATAATGATGGCGTTCGAAAGAAGATGCAGAATATATCAGTATTTATAAAGACACGTCTATTTGTGTTTGGAGGGACGCAAGCAATTTATCAGAAAATTACGTGATGCATGAACGCGCTTGATCGCGTGGGATAGTATGTGTAGCCGGTTTTCCGTATTGATCGCCATCGACACGATGCTCATGGCAAAAATTATAATGATACTTCCCATCCACGTGTTCAATCCTCGCGGAGTCGGAGGGGGGGGGATTCAATATATCCTGACATTCTTCCGGGGTAGCGGCCGAAGGAAGAGGGTAGGAACACAACACTTTCAACAGCTTCATATACCTGTTTTGCACATTTCATGCAATTTCAAATTAATATTGGCAAAGGTCATTAAACAGGGACAGGTCAGGGTGAGTAATTGTTCGCATTCTTTGAATTGCCTAAAGTCTTGTGCTAAGCTAGAGTTGGATGCATAGGGTACAGCTCAGGTATGTTCAAATTATTCGCGTCCCAGATGGAAACATCCAAGTTATACCCAAAACTGCTACCCTTCAGGGCGAAGATGAACACTGATTTCGAATTTGGCGGCTTTGCGTATGCATCTCCTAAACTACACCAAGGAGAAGAGACGAATCAAGAATGAGGAAAAAGAAAGAAAACTAAGCATGATACCTGAACGAAAATATCAGAATAAGACAAGGAGAACGTCATGCATAGCGTACCACATTAATATCACTGGCATTCATTGAAAAGTGATTGTTTTCTACCAGTGCAATCCCTGATGTGTTTTTTCTTCTAAAAATTATGTTATTCCTACGGACATCTTCAACCCCATGGAAGTGAGAGCAGATCAATTTATTCCAGGCTGATGGAGTAATAGACCAAATGTACTGATGTATCGCTGTACCAACCTGATGTACCAAAACACTGATGCACTGTTTGCTGGGCACCTCTCTGAAGACGCCGTTGGAGTCTTCCATGCAGCCTCATTGGGGACTCTGATGCACCGTTTCAGGCTGTGGCGATGAATGCAGAGTGCATCGACCACACGTGCGTCTGTGCCGAACATTACTGGAACCGCGACAACCTGCAGTGTCGACCTGGTGAGATCCACGACTGTGCTGTCAACGCTGATCAACTCTTCACTGATCCCACACACTGGTCACCTCGTCACTGATCCCACACACTGGTCACCTTTTCACTGAACACCCACAGACTGGTCACCTCGTCACTGATCCCACACACTGGTCACCTCGTTCACTGATCCCACACTGGTCACCTCGTCACTGATCCCACACACTGGTCACCTCTTCACTGATCCCACACACTGGTCACCTCTTCACTGATCCCACACACTGGTCACCTCGTCACTGATCCCACACTGGTCACCTCGTCACTGATCCCACACTGGTCACATCTTCACTGATCTCACACACTGGTCACCTCGTCACTGATCCTGCACTGGTCACCTCTTCACTGATCCCACACACTAGTCACCTCGTCACTGATCCTGCACTGGTCACCTTTTCACTGAACACCCACACACTGGTCACCTCTTCACTGATCCTGCACTGGTCACCTTTTCACTGAACACCCACAGACTGGTCACCTCGTCACTGATCCAACACACTGGTCACCTTTTCACTGATCCCACGCTGGGCCCCTCGCTAGTGGGACACGCTGGGCATTTGGTCACTCACCTCCTCCGTTGTGAGACATGCAATAGACGTTCGCGTGCATTCCGACTACGGCTGAGACACGCCACTAGAAACTGGCAGCAGCAGATGACGGACAGTCCCCCACTCCAGCACACGACCTGGGGGTCATGCCACCGGGATGCCCCGGCCACCCAAAGTGTGAACTGAGCCCCGGCAGCCGACCAGACTCAGTATGCCGCTACATATGCCGATTAGCTCGGCTTATGGGGAGAGAAAACTGCACTTCTTCCACGGCTTTGAAAAGCAGATATGTATGTCTGCAATATGCTAAGATAATGACTCCCAACAACGCCAGTTATTTTCCTCAGATTTCATGATCTACGGTTCTGGCAAAATTCGTGTGAAGGAAGTTCATGCATCCACGCGAAGATTTTATTGGTGCAAAGGGAAGGAACATTAATCCATCGAAAACATAATTAGGTGACAAAAAGGTTTGATTTCAGTAAACGTGAAGACTTTTTACGCACCGAACAAGTGCGATGAAAGATGACCGGTCATTGAAACAATCTGAATGACATAACAAGAAAATACATGTTCTACAAGTATTTTAGTACATATCAACCATACCCGTCCTGCGGCAGTGTCGCCGAGTCCCGGTGTTTCAGTTGGTTACATCTGGCAATGGACAACTGACCTGGACAGCACCAGTTTCTTCCACCTCCAAACAATCCGCGATCTCATGTCAGGCCAGATAAGCTTACTAACAAATTCGGAAAAGAGAAAGACATATCGGATAATATATACGCCGGTTGGAAAGATATTTACGCGTATATCGGCCCAGGAAAGACGCCTGGTATGTGTTTCTGCTCTATGTCTGCAATATTTCTGTCGTCACTGCTCAAAATAAAAATATCAGATGACTAGCTCTAACAGCTTTCAGGATCCTGCAATCCTCTGCTGTTCATTTTTCGTGTCCACCAGAGCAAGCAGATTACAACTAGGAATCGCAGGTGAAGTAATGCCGAGAAGTCCTCCGAAAAGTATTTTTCTTCTGAACATTTTGATAGCGGAAATTGTAAGCCAGCATGGAAGAAGAAGGCAACTCTTCTTTAACACGCACCATGGAGGGCTTCTGAAAATTACGCGCATTGGAGTGGGGAGGGCGGATCCGCCCCCTCCCACATGCTCTCGGCTCCTATTAAAGCTGGAGGAGCAAAATTTGCATGGTGGATGGGTACGGTACTGAACTCTATTGTGTGCAAATTTTCAGGTCAATACCTTAAATGTATTGACCTTGAAAGTCAGTACCATCAAGGTCAAGTGAGATCACATTTGTCAAAATTGTCTTGTTTTACGTGGCTTGGCTTGTCATTGTTGTGGATCGTTGCGATTCTGTTTAAATGCTCGAAAATGAGCATCAATGATGTTTTTGGCATTACTAATGATGCCATGCAGATGCTAGACCCAATATTTGAACTCAGGTCACCTATATAGCAGAACTTTATCAGGTCAGTTACCTGTTCTAGTTACCGGAACCGGGCCGCCCGCCCAACTGCTCCGTCAGGCAGCTCGGCGCAATCGGCTTCGCTAAAAAGGAGTGAAGTATATGAATCAAGTATGGAAATGCAACGGCAAGCAGTACAGATGACAAACAGTAGTGCATTTATGACAACTTTCCAGTTGATCAATTTTGGTTCCATTAACTTGCCATGAACTTGATCTGACTGGACCTCGGTGACCTAACATGATCTTGAAACTATGTAGCATATCAATATACATCAAACGAGTCGTTAATGTTGAAATGAAATGAAATGGCTATACTTTCACTAGGGGGCTAGACTTTCACGACTTTTCACGACTTACATTATGTTTTTGGTTCTGGGGAGTTCACTTTGGGGATATTTAAAAAAACAAAAAATATTTGGAATCAGAAAAGGACAGCGAAATCGACCAGGGCCATAAATGTTTCTCGTCCCAAAAAAATTAAAATTTTCTTTGTTTGATATTTCAAAATTTTGAGTTTCAAATTTTTCTCTCATTTTCCTTTCCTAATTGGTAGAGCAGACAGAGAAACGTTGTTGTAAGTCAACTTTCTCTCATAAAAATGTTTACTTTAGCCAGAATTTTCGATTTGAAATCTAATAGGCAAATATGCAAAAGTAACGAGTAGTAAAAAAAAAACGTGGGAAAAGTGAAAAATTCCTCTCATGCGTTTTATTGCATCCCTAAAGGTAAGCAAACGCTAAAATATCTGTAATATCAATTCATTCAAATATCTGTACCCGCTAAAGCGTGACGACTGATTGAACTTTTTTGGAGGTTACCTCACTTGACCTTCACTAACTTGTTCACCCAAGATGACCTGATTTCAAAATCTTTGAACAGGATGCTAAATTGATGTGGGAAAAGATATGCCAAATTTTGGCGCGCTCCCGCGCGCTGTTCGTTCACTATCCGCGAAAAACCTGACGGGGGAGCAGTTGTAAAACACCCCTCGAGACGGCGCGGGTTAATTTAATAAATGTCGTGTATCGCTCACTTATTTCCCGCAGCCGAATAATGGGAGTCAAGTACGGACTCAGTGCATATCCACATCCAACAAGCAGGAGCCATCGGGAGCCCTGGACTCCCGATGGACTAACACCAGGAATCCCGGGGACAGAGACTCACACCAGGAATCCCAGGGACAGAGACTCACACCATAAATCCCAGGAAAAGAAACTCCCACCAGGAATCCCAGAAAAAGAAACTCCCACCAGGTATCCCAGGGACAGAGACTCACACCAAGAATCACAGGGACAGAGACTCACACCATGAATACCAGGAAAAGAGACTCTCCCAGGAAAAGAGACTCACACCATGAACCCCAGGAAAAGAGATTGGCACCAGGAATCCTAGGAACAGATACTCACACCAGGAGCATAGTCTCACACCTCCGTGTTGCGTGCACCGTACAGGGTTTCGTGGCATTAAATCCGGCAATAGTTTTTTGTGTGGACCAGCGAAAGTTTTGCTCTGCTTTTTTTTTTGGTATCTCACTCTCTCTTTCTCTCTATCTCTATCTCTATCTCTATCTCTACCTCTACCTCTACCTCTATCCTCTATCTCTCTATCTCTATCTCTTCTCTCTCTCTCTCTCTCTCTCTCTCTCTCTCTCTCTCTCTTTCTCTCTCTCTCTCTCTCTCTCTCTCTCTCTCTCTCTCTCTCTCTCTCTCTCTCTCTCTCTCTCTCTCTCTCTCTCTCTCTCTCTCTCTCTCTCTCTCTCTCTCTCTCTCTCTCTCTCTCTCTCTCTCTCTCTCTCTCTCTCTCTCTCTCTCTCTCGTCAGTCGCAAGTCGACGTACGAATTATGGTGTGCAACTTCACTGGAAATGAAATCTTATGGTATACATCTTGTCACGATTGGTTCAGAAAAGATTGTAGCAAGTCTCTGCGACTTGCCAATGCCGTATTCCCTATTCAAACGTAGCGTGGGAGAGTACCATAGGATGATCCCAGAGTAAGCAAGAGTTACTTGATATTGATGCACAAGTGTACTAGAGGTCAAACTGCATCATGTCCGGTCAGTGATCTTAGCCTGCGTTTTCGTGGTTATTATGAATATGGGGCTTCATTAAGGCATTGCCGGGGTAAAAACGGCAGCATGTGATACCAGCCAGCGTCCGTTGAAATCATTATCAATCAACTGCAGCTGGTTTCTGCCCAGTTTGAATCTCAATGTTGGCGATGTTGACCGCATGTTGGCTTCGTATTTTGACGAGTTTATGTTTGTTCCAGTGAAAGCAGCAGGACAGACGTGCACATATAGCGGAGATTGCGCCTATGGCAGCTGCCGCGGTGGCCGATGTCCATGCGAAGTTCGGCACCAAGGCTGTGAGTAGTTCGTGAACATGCCACCTGAGGCAGCACATGCCGTCGCTGTTACAGGTTCGCTAATTGGCTTACCGTACTGTAGAAATGGCACAAAGTACTCCTGCGCATTTTTACTGCAGGTCGTGCACTCTTCGGGCAATCATCCCGACACGTCCTGAGCTCGTCCTTCTTAGTCCATCAATCTGAGACTTCCCTAACACTTCTTTTACTTACGATGCTATTTCCTTACTCTGAAAGTGTGCTGTCTTGATGTGTTAGCCAAACGCGTGGGAACTGCACAGGGGTCACTCGGGGTCACTCCCGAACAGGGGTCACTCGGGAGCGTCACGCTCCGACCGCACGCCGCGGACTCACAACCGCGCACCGCGGACTCACGCGAAGAGTACCCGCCAATCCCACGGCCGCCGCTCTGGCGGTGTCACTCCATATCTCACGTGCTGTGTCCGCTGCCTAGATGTCGCCACACAACACTACGGAAAGTTGGCCAGGAACGGCCGCTGGAGGAAGTTTTGGGAGGGATGTTCAGGAAATTGCCCTTGTTTTCGCTACACTGTACTGTGATCGGCTTCTGCCGGCTGTACCATTAAATACATTTGGCCATTTTCATCAAACACCGTAGTCATTACTGTAATAAGTCTATTAGCTAAATGACATGAAAGTTTTGTTGGGATGTCTTGTTGCCTGGCAGTTTTATTCTAGCTTTTTTAGTTTTTGTGTGGTTGAAGATCCTCCCTCCCCCGAGACGGTGCTGGTTAAGGCACTGCGGCTGTACGTTTCAATTCCTGTGGCAGGTTTGAAGTGATATAGTAAGTGATATGATATTTATCAAACTAATTCTGAAAGTTGTAAATTACAGGTAATATTGCGCAAACAAATTACTCTTCGATCGCAAAATTTCGCAAATTTTCCCATTTCCATCCAATTTATTGCACAGTTCGTTTCAGCTGAGGGTCATCGTGAACCATTTGCATTCATTGTGGGTTAAATTGTAGTCGTCACTTGACAAACCATGCCATGGGTGCTCGAGGTCATTTCCAGCAGTGATAGGTCAGGAGGATCGGCAATTTTCGGAATGCGTTCGTGTCAAGTGCGTAAAGAAAACACGATACCGTATCTTTTGAGCTAAATAATTACGGAATCATCATGGAGTATGGTCAACAGCAGTTAGGCAAAAGTACACCTCCCGTGATCCCAAAGTCATACATAGTCCAGACCGATGTTCTGCCGCTTACGACGCAACTCGAACAACGTTTGCAAACGTTTCAATTTCTGTTACCTTGCCTTACCTCGCCCGATTCCTTCAATTCACTAAAGTCAAATGTCCTTGGTATTAAATCGCCACTTTCAATTTCCATACAGCCACACCTTTCCGAACACCGTCATCAGGTGTGTCGTGCAGGGGGACGAGTAGCCTGGGGGTAAGTAGCTCGTCTCACAATCGAAATGTTGTGGGTTCGAGCCTCACCTGTCGCTACTCTTCGCCCGCGGCCAATCGGCGTGAGAGATTGGCGACGCCACATGACTCAACGGTCGATGTGCCGCAAAAGCCAATAACCAACCAACCAGGTACGTCGTGCACGTATCGCACGTACTTGTGCCGTGTGTACTCTTCCGTCTCCGGTGGACCAGCCGTTCGGTGACGTAACTCGGCCATCAAATCACCGTACCACTTCCTCAGTTTTCTTCCTTTTCGCGGAACAAACAATACTAATAGAATTTCATTGTATACACACAAACAAAAACAAACAACAAACACTATCAGAAATCCGATAACGCTGGTGATGAGCGAACATAGTCCATGAGCACGTGACGTCACAAACCATCCAGCCTATCGGGCGCGCCAATGCAAAGCCCTTGAAATTTAATGTAATTAGGTCGCACGGGTATGGAAGGGCACTCCTGCCTACCTATTAATGGGTAGGGAAATAAAAAAAAAAAAAAAAAAAAGCCTGCTGAACATTGTGCGGTCCCACGGCCGGTCCTCACTTCGTGTGCGGCCCGGCGGCGGTGAGAGCCAGTTTTGACTGTTAAATCTCTCGCCAGGGCGCACCACCGGGCTGGCATGTTGGCGTGGTGTGCTGTCGCGCCACTCCGTCGCGGCCGACTGACTACCATTCATGCCTAGAGCCGGCCGACTGACTACCATTCATGCCTAGAGCCGGCCGACCGACTACCATTCATGCCTAGAGCCGGCCGACCGACTACCGTTCATGCCTAGAGCCGGCCGACCGACTACCATTCATGCCTAGAGCCGGCCGACCGACTACCGTTCATGCCTAGAGCCGGCCGACCGACTACCGTTCATGCCTAGAGCCGGCCGACCGACTACCATTCATGCCTAGAGCCGGCCGACCGACTACCATTCATGCCTAGAGCCGGCCGACTGACTACCATTCATGCCTAGAGCCGGCCGACCGACTACCATTCATGCCTAGAGCCGGCCGACCGACTACCGTTCATGCCTAGAGCCGGCCGACCGACTACCGTTCATGCCTAGAGCCGCCGACTACCATTCATGCCTAGAGCCGGCCGACCGACTACCATTCATGCCTAGAGCCGGCCGACCGACTACCGTTCATGCCTAGAGCCGGCCGACCGACTACCATTCATGCCTAGAGCCGGCCGACCGACTACCATTCATGCCTAGAGCCGGACGATGGTGACACGTGTTGATGTGCGCGCCGTGTTTTTTTCTTCAGACGAATACCGGCTGTCGTCGTGCGGCACCAGCGGGAACGTGCAGCTGAGGAGAGCTGGCGCTCGTAGCTGGGGCTACGTGTGCGATGACGAATGGGGTAACCCTGATGCCACAGTGATCTGCAGGAGCCTCGGATTTCAGTATGTATCCAGCGGCCTGACACGGTGTGTGATGTCGATACGCTAACCCGGAACTGTCTGATGGGTTGGGGTCAAATCTGCTCCCTGTCGAATATTCGCGATGACTTGAAAACGTGTCGATAAATCCCCATGGAACTTGAAATAGGTGTCCCTTGATCAAGTACGCCTTTGTCACACCAGCAGCTTCGCCAGCCAATAACTATAAGGCCATGCTAGGTAATACTTGTGCGAAGTCGTGACAGCATGTCTGCCCATTTTGAAAAAAAGTTGATCGGTGCACGCAAATGAAAACCGAACAATTGAAAATATGTGTCTGTAAACGGAAAGCGAGGGACAATGAACTGGCAATTCACATGCTCGGTGGTAGTTTTGCTTAAATATTTAATCGAAAAAGTAAAATATCCACACAAGCATTTGAAATATCAGCATTCTAAACTCGAAGAGATAACTAAATGGTATTCACGAAATGTTACCTTTGACATTACAAATTTCGCACATGGAGAAACACACTGTGGACTGTAAATAATCGCGCTACCACGTGTTCAGGAATTACAAAAAGGACTTGGTTATGATTCAAAATGCAGCGAAGTGTACATCAGGCTAGCGCGGCGTGGTATACACTGAGCATGCATACCAGGGCGACGCGGCGTGGTATACACTGCGCAGTGTATACAAGGCCGGCGCAGCGTATACCACTGTTATTCATCAATGTATACCAGGCTGTTATTCATCTGTCAATATGAATAACAACCTGGGTGGGCGGGTCTTTTTCTGTCCCTCCAGGTTTTCCGCGGATAGTAAAAAAAAAAACAGCGTGTGGCAGCGCGAAGTAATTTGGCATACCTTTTTCCACATCAATTTCACATCTGGTGTGATAATTTTTAGCTCAGGTCTTCCGGGGACACCGGATTAGACCGGGTTAAGTGAGGTGACCTCGAAAAAGCTACAATTGTCATACTTTAACGGCTAAGGATGTTTGAATGAACTATGAGCGTTTCCTTGTGTTTAGTGACGCAACAATATGCACCACAGGAATATTTGATTTTTTGTGTTTTTATGACATGTGTTTTGCATATTTGCCCGACAGAGCTACAATTCAAGATTTTTTTTTCTTCAATTGAGCACTTTTTATGGGCTAAATTTACTTCAAAATGTTTCTTCGTGCGCTGTACCCATTAGCAAAATAAAAATTTAAAGCAACCGAAAATGCAAAAAATAAATTGAAGGATAAAACAAGATGTGCATTGTTGGGTGGACAAGCACTTAGGGACAATGGCCGCTCTTATTTGATTCTTGAAATTCCCCCAAAATGATCTCCTCAGAGCCAAAGCATGACGTCAGTAGTGACCACACGAGCCACACATCACCATTCCGCCACACACTTTTGGCCCGCCACCTAACCGCCCAAGATGTTAGTTATTTGGGCTTTAGGGCGCATCGACCGGAGTTGATCATTTGCGGCCCCCGAAGCCGAAAACAACACCATCGAACATTTCACGATGACCATCTGACCAGTTTCTCCCGTTGTGCTGCCTTGTCAAAAAAGCATTGCATTAACCGATAGGATCGTTAATGATATATCCGTCGGTTAGGTATATATTCGATATATGAGTCATATCGGTGATATCGATATATCGGTATATATATATATATATATATACATATATATATATATATATATATATATATATATATATATATATATATATATATATATATATATATATATATATATATATATATATATATATATATATATATATATATATATATATATATATATATATATATATATATATATATATATATGTATATATATATATATATATATATATATATATCGGTGATATCGATATATCGGATATATCCGATATATCGGTGATATGTCCCATAGATCCGTCGGTTCGTCGCACGATGACGATCGTGTCGAAGTCGCATCGGTGCTGGGAAGTCTTGATATTCCCAAGGACATGTCTGTTCTTTTCGCTCCAATTTCCGCAGTTACGTTGTGCTTGAAATGTAATGACATGACCCAATTATTTGTGCCGCCAAATGTTGCGAAAATGATGCCCCATGGGATGCTGAAAATCTCAATGATTTCGCTGAGAGGTTTGTAAGCTGTCCATGACAAACGTTGGAGATTGAATCAACCCCTCCCCACTCTACAATGACAAGGACTAAGGAATATCCCATGTTAGAAGTTATAAAATAGATATATCAATGTCTGACTCTTAGCCATACATTCCAGGACTTAACACTCGCACGTCCGGCGGTCCGCGCCTACTTCGCATGTCCGGGGGGGGGGGGGCAGATGTCTGCCCCCTAAGATCTCTGGAACTATGCTAGCTAGTGACAAACGGAAAACGGCGTTGGATAGCTGGGACGGGCTCTATCGGAAGTGTTTCGGTCATTTTCTCGCTCAGGTCAACATTCAGGTCACTGGGCCATCATAGGTCAAATTCGACCAGATCAGGTGGGACTCAGATATTGACACATATCTCAGGACCTGTAACAGATAGAAACAAATGGCGAACGCTATTCGACAGTCCTTAAAATGCGCTACCGATAATAGGCGGTGCAATTTAAGGTCAGGTCAACCGAAACTCAGGTCAAGGTCATGAATTCATGACCTCAGGTCAAGGCCTAGGGAGGTCATGTAAGGTATCAATCGACACGTCTTGACGATACAAGCACAATGACGGTAATTTCAGCCTTCTAGCTCAATGCAGTGCGATGCAATGCGCATAAATGTGTAGTGATCTCAGGTGACCTCAGAGACCTTGGTGAGGTCACTGAGCAAAAATGTCAGCGGTATCATTGATCATAGCTTCCATCTACATGCCAAAACCGTTGTGAGATCATTCCGAGCGCAAATATGTAACTAGGAAACATTTGTATATTTTACCATAGCCCTATAATGGGGAAGCCATGGCAGCGACCTGACCTAAGGTCAATGCTACGAAAAAAACGATATACATATTATGGTCCCTGATGAGATCATGACATGCTATAAGTTTGAAATCAATCGCCCGATTATTGTGGAAGTTATGCCTCCTAGAACTCCGAGTGTAGTTGGATCACTTCGCCTGACCTGATCACCTGACCTGAGATGACCCAGGATTAAAGATGTATGAGAATATGCGGAAAAGACCAATAAACAGCTATGCAAGGTTTGGCCTTGCTAACCCTATTAGTTTGGCGGCAAATGAGGAAAAACCGGAGGGGGGCAGATATCTACCTCCCCCACGGACGTGCGCGGTTTAAGACCTCTTCTCTTCACACAGCGCAATTGCTAGATGTAGCAGATGAGGAAAACTATTGTAGTATACGAGGTAAACTAGTTTCATCGAACAACTAATCACATTTTGAAAGGAGTTTTGGTTATGTCTAAGGGCACATCGACACATTATTCTTTCTTTCACCCTTATTCACTTTCACCACTGTTCCATCACTATATATCGGAAAATTGCACCAAAAATTAGGTATAGAATCATAAAAATTTGTAAAATGATGTTTATCTCAGTTACCCGTGACCCTTGACCTCTCGGTTACCACTGCACAAACCATCAACATCTTCGCTCAGACACACCAAAGTTTTCCCTCTTTTTCTCGATGTAGCCTGTAGATTGGCATCAGTTTTGGCTCCCCTTTCCTTCTGAGCCTCCGGCTGCGAACCTAACAATTTCCTCAAACAGCGTGGATAGCGTTGGAGGACATATATCGTTGGGAAGCGTGAGCAATGCTACAGCTAGGGACCGAAAATATCGGAGATGCCGATTGAGGACCATGATCAAACATGCAATTACTTCGACCTGAGGGCAACCTTCAGGGAGAAACTGAAGTATATGGCGCACTCACTATGCCAATCGCCGGGGGCATCAGCAGAGCTTTATACACAAACAAACAAAAATCCAGGCGGATATGGCGGGAGCTCCAACAGAAGGACGTCTAGCGAATGACCAGGGCCGGATTCTGGATCTCCACAGGGGGGGGGCGACCGCTGGCTCGGGTCCGAGCCAAGTCACGTGTCGTATTGTGACGACCGTCTCCTGTTGCAGGCGGGGAGTGGCACGCTGCTGCCAGACTGTGCGTCGGGCAATTTTCTACATGGATGACGTGAAGTGCGTCGGGACGGAGACAAGTCTCCTCAGTTGTCCCTTCGCCGGCTGGGGGAATCATGATTGTGGATATGGAGAAGTCAGCGCCGTCAGCTGTTCCTGATGCGTCCCTGATGTGCCGTTGGGTGCCGCTGCTGCATCACTGATGTGTCACCGGCACGTCACTAATGTGGCACTGATGAGTCACTGATACGCCACTAATGCACCACCGATGCATCACTGGTAGGTTACTAATATACCACTGATGTGCCACTGGTAGGTCACTAATATGCTACTGATGCATCACTGGTAGGTCACTAATATACCACTGATGTGTCACTGGTAGGTCACTAATATACCACTGATGTGCCACTGGTAGGTCACTAATATACTACTGATGCATCACTGGTAGGTCACTAATATACCACTGATGTGTCACTGGTAGGTCACTAATATACCACTGATGTGTCACTGGTAGGTCACTAATATGCTACTGATGCATCACTGGTAGGTCACTAATATACCACTGATGTGCCACTGGTAGGTCACTAATATACCACTGATGTGCAACTGGTAGGTCACTAATATACCACCGATGTGCCACTGGTAGGTCACTAACATACCACTGATGTAACTGGTAGGTCACTAATATCTACTGATGCATCACTGGTAGGTCACTAATATACCACTGATGTGTCACTGGTAGGTCACTAATATGCCACTGATGTGTCACCGGTATGTCACTAATATACCACTGATGTGTCACTGGTAGGTCACTAATATACCACTGATGTGTCACTGGTAGGTCACTAATATGCCACTGATGTGGCACCGGTATGTCACTAATATACCACTGATGTGTCACTGGTAGATCACTAATATGCCACTGATGTGGCACCGGTATGTCACTAATATACCACTGATGTGTCACTGGTAGGTCACTAATATACCACTGATGTGGCACCGGTATGTCACTAATATACCACTGATGTGTCACTGGTAGGTCACTAATATACCACTGATGTGTCACTGGTAGGCCACTAATATACCATTAATGTGTCACTGTTATGCCACTAATGCACCACTGATGCGTCACTGGTAGGTCACTAATATACCACTGATGTGCCACTGGTAGGTCACTAATATGCCACTGATGTGTCACCGGTATGTCACTAATATACCACTGATGTGTCACTGGTAGGTCACTAATATGCTACTGATGCATCACCGGTATGTCACTAATATACCACTAATGTGTCACTGGTAGGTCACTAATATGCCACTGATGTGTCACCGGTATGTCACAATATGATAGGTCACTAATATACCACTGATGTGTCACTGGTAGGCCACTAATATACCATTAATGTGTCACTGTTATGCCACTAATGCACCACTGATGCGTCACTGGTAGGTCACTAATATACCGCTGATGTGTCACTGATATGCCACTAATGCACCACTATCCACTGGTAGGTCACTAATATACATGATGTGTCACCGTTAGGTCACTAATATACCACTGATGACAGACAGACAGACAGACAGACTTTATTGAGGTCATCCACAATTGACTTGTGGCTATTACGACATCGCCTCAAATAGATAAAACAACACAGCACAAAAGGTTAAAAAGAGGGTCAAAATCACAGAATACCCAACAAATACAGAAAGTCGAGCAGTCAATCAGTTCGGCACGGGCGGCACGTCAAACAGGTACTCCCTGTGTATATAATAGGTTATAATGTGTTATTGGTAGGTCACTAATATGCCACTGATGTGTCACTGACACGCCACTAATGCACCACCGATGTTTCACTGGTAGGTCACTAATATACCACTAATGTGTCACTGACACGCCATTAATGCACCACTGATGGGTCACTGATATGCCACTGACGTGCATCTGGTAGGTCACTAAAATATCACTGATGTGCCACTGATGTATCACCAATGTGTTTCTGGTAGGTCACTAATGTACTACTCGTGTGCCACTGATGTGTCACTGATATACCACTGATGTGTCACTGATATGCCACAAATGTGGCACATAAATGTCACTGATATGTCACTGATGTGCCAATGTCACGCCACTACCATGTCACTGGTAGGGCACAACGCGTCACTAATGTCACATATGCATCACTGAAGTGTCACCAACGTCTCACTGGGACATCACTGATGTGTCAATGATGTGCCGCTGATGCGTCACTGATGCGTCACTGGTGCGTCACGGTTGCCACACTCGTATCACTGATGTGCCACTGTTACGTCACTAGTGTATTACTGATGTGTCACTGGTATGTCACCATTTTGTCAATGATGTCATTGATGTGTCACTGATGTGCTATTGATGCAGCGGTGTCGTGTCTGCAGTGGTATTCTGGGATTGAGCGTGGCTAGGTCTAGAAGTACATTGCGAACTGGTTCCGTCTGCGGATTGGTTTTGCCCCCCACCTCTGCCATCGATTCCTACCGTTTTCTATTTCGTCCGGCCACACCACACCTCGGGAAATTTCCAAGGCTGTCAGCTTTATAAAATTCAGACACCTTCTCGTCTATGAGGAAATTGGGTCCGATCTCACACTGTTGGAATGTAGTCCCATATCATGGGAACATTTTTGCTGCCTGAAAAAAAAGTTGCCTCTGTCCTTTTACCCCCGCCCCCGCTGAACATTCCTCCAAAAATTCACTCACTATTCTGCATTGTTCGAACACCATTCTTGTTCAATCCGGACTATGAGGATCATAAACATTCCATATGAGGCAAACTCGATAAATTTATCCAACCGTGGCACACTCGAAGAGTAATGCAGCATAATATTTGCAAACTACAGATTATGCTCGACAAATTGTCCTTTTTTCAGAGAACAACGTGGTAATCCAACTTTCCGTACATGAAAATGTATGTATTAAGCTTGTTTTATGTTTCCATATCGTGACGTCAGATGTACATGTGACGTCAGATGTACATGTGACGTCAGATATAATATATGTTGAACGTCTTCTGTTTGTCCTCACAGCTCGAGCCGCCGGTGGCGATGGTGTAAGACACTGGTGGGCCCCGGGGCCGCCAACAACAGGCGAAGGAGGTTCGAGGGAAAGGACGAGGATGACGCGTGGGACTTAGGGGCGTAGCCGGGAATATTCATACGGCGGGCATCCTTCGGGAGGGATGCCACCTCATCGGAAGGGCGTCACTGCGGGAGTCTCTCGAGCATCGGCTGAAAATCCGTTGGACTGGGGGAGGGGAGGTGGCGGTGGAACTCGAGTATACTGAAGTGACTCATTTTCCCTTCAAGGGATGCCTGGCATACGTGAGAGGAACCTTTTCGTTGAAGTCAATTGAACGGGGTTGGAGGGGAGGGGTGCACTCTAGCCTCTCGATAGGGCGCCTTTTCTGGTCAGACGGGGGGGGGCATGCCCCACTGGCCCCTGCACCTCCCCTTGTACTGAGGATCGAGGACTGAGGACTGAGGGCTGTAGTACTGCAACAGTCACGTGATCATGACATCATGACACGTGACTCGCACGAGTCGGCTGGTGGCACCTGAGTCGAGTCACCAGATGGCGTGTTGCAGTGGACCAAGTTGCTACTTTTGCTCCCAAGGATGAAATGATAATAATATCCGGTTACGAATAACCGTATACGGCCATGTTGTCGACCTCTCTTGGGCATTGTGTCGGAAATGCTTTGGGCTGGAAACTGGCGAAAATAGCGACCATGATGGTCGATGGGCACAGAACCACTGAACAATAGTCAGGAGATCCTGTCTTCACCCGGGTTAAAGTCCGGGTTAAAGCCTCTCCGGTCAGATCATCACACCCCGTCTCGGGGGGCTGACAGGAACCCCCCTAAAATCCAAACTCAGTGTCGTACGAAAACGAGAGGTGTCAGCGAAAAGCGCTCGACGAGTAGGGCCCGACACTACCACTTGGAAAGCTCCTCCCGAAAGTGGCGTCACTAGGGGGCATATATTTTCACCACTTACATTGTTTTTGGCTCTGGGAAGTTCATTTTGGGTGATATAAAAACAACTGGAAAAAAGAAAAGGACACCGAAATCGACCATAAAGCGCGGGTTCGTGTGATCACCCCTCCCCCGCCCCCAACAAAGACAATGCCGTATGGTGAGATTCAAGTTTTTGATTAATGGCTTCTTCACACGTCACGGCTCGCCAGCCAGGCAGGCATCAACATGGTGCGGGTAGATGACCAATGGAGACATATAACAAGTCCTCATCTGCTCTTCGGCACAAATTCCACGGCTGTCTTCCTCGGTGATTGCACGAGTATTGTTGGAAAGTTGTCGGCCACGTCACCGTTGGCCCAGATGGCGCCAGCGTCGCCAGCGCCGCGGCCTCCACGTCGCCGACCCACAGTCGCTGCCATCGGATTTGTGGATCAGGAAATGGAATAAAACGTCACAGGGGCAGCTGAGTCTGAGTAAGCGCTCGTGCGGTGGTGGAGCCGTGCATAAAGCCTACCCAAGATGTCAAAGGTCACGGTAGTGGCAGATTCAGTCACCAAATACCCACCGATAACAGCGAGAACGGGAATGGTGGTGGCGGCGATGTTGTCCATGTTTCTCACCACGACAACACGGCACGGTCAGGCAGCTGAGGGGGCCGTAGTCCTCCACCTCCCAAGCGGTAGCAGGTTCGCCTGGAAGATGCACAGGCTCACCTGGCCACTTGGTCGCAGGAAATCCTTTCAGATACTCGACAAGGACAAGGATAAGTGGGTTCATATGCCCCTCCCCATGGAGAGATGGCGCTTCTCTGAGCAGGAGCAGTTTCCCTGCGGTGAGGCTTTAGTGCACCCTACCTCCTCATGGAGTTGATATCTCAGGCATAGACATCTAAATAAATAGGTATCACTTGAGAGAAAGACACTCCAGTATGTTAGAGTGCACCAATCCCATCCATCCCACTCTTCAGCCAAGACGCTTTCGGCATTCAGAAACTGTTGGAGTGGTGATCCTCAGAGAAAATGTCACCCCTCCAGGTGAGTGGCCCTCTCCCATGGATGTTCTTGGATCCGCCCGTGGTGTGGTGTCCTGTGGATGTCGGCAATCTGGCAAATCTGGCAAATGTCAGATTGACCAGTTGTGCCGCCACCAATAGGGAAACGTCCATCCGTACAGTCGCCGTCCAATTACGAAGTTATCTGTCTCGTGAAATACAGCCAAGGCCAGTGAAAAGAGCAACCAGCATCTCCTAGTCTCACAGGAAAAGCAACTTCACAGTCTGTAGTCTGGGAGTAGGTCATACTTCGTGTGTCAGTTCGCTTCGTAGTCCGGGACTGATCCAGAAACTCTGACCGAGATGGTACTAGCCTGGAAAGGCTCCGTCCAGTTGTGCTTCTCGGAGCTGCCGTGGAGTTGGCTCCCGAACTGGTTGTGTGGACAAGTCCCAGCTGGAATGTGGGCCTTCACCATTGCTGGGCCGGAGCGACAGCGTGGAAGACCTCGTCTGACCGCCGTCACAGCATGTAAACCACTCGCTCCTTCAGTTGCATCGGCCCAGACTGCGGTGTGCTTATGTCGCACAGCGCGACACGTGTTCGCATGGGGCCGTCTGCACGGGGGTAGGGGCGACAGGGAAAACTGGAGTGCCCTCTGCTGGGTGACTTTTGTGCTCAGAGCCTCGGGCTGAACATTTCAAGTGGGAAAGCACCCAAGCATTCTGTAGAGGTGTCTTTTCCAGTCGGAAGGGGTGTCGCTGAAAACTGGGTGACAAAGTCGCCTGCCCCCCCCCTACCGCCGCTAACTATACCTATGGCCGTCCGTACCAGACAAACTGAGTGACAAGTTCGTCTCCCCCCCCCCCCCTACCGCCGCTAACTCTGCCTATGGCCGTCCGTACGAGGCGACATCAGCAACGATAAAACACATTCGTAGATCCCATCCCGAGGTACATTTGATCCACTAATACCCTCTCGAGGTACAGCTGATCCACTGATACCCTCCCGAGGTACATCTGATCCACTGCCGAGACACAGCTGATCAACTGATCCACTGCCTAGGCACACCTGATCCACCGATCCCATCCCGAGGTACATTTGATCCACTGCCGAGACACAGCTGATCCACTGATCCCCTCTAGAGGTACAGCTGATGTACTGATCCCCTCTAGAGGTACAGCTGATGTACTGATCGACTGCCGAGAGACAGCTGATCCACTGATCCCCTCTAGAGGTACAGCTGATGTACTGATCCCCTCTAGAGGTACAGCTGATGTACTGATCCACTGCCAAGACACAGCTGATCCACCGATCCCCTCCCGAGGTACATTTGATCCACTGCCGAGACACAGCTGATCCACTGATCCCCTCTAGAGGTACAGCTGATGTACTGATCCACTGTCGGGGCACAGCTGGCATTTCGAAAGTCAGCCTGGCTCACCGGACTGCGCCGGCGTGATGGTGAGCAGGTTCGTGGTCAAGGTGAAGGCCATCCGTGTTCCCCTGTCCACGACATCTTGTGCGATGATTGTTTTGCAGCTGGACGGCCTCTGCGATGTGGACTCGGCATGTGGCACAGACTGTGAGATCGTCAGCAAATTCCAGTCTTCGCCAGTGCCGGTGGGCGCTCTATTCATTGTCGCAGGAAAGGCGACTCAAGCAGCCTGCGTACCGTCGCTGAAATATGGCGCGTGTAAATTGCAAGTGTCGCAAAGTCAACATGTAGTGTGGTGAAAGGATATCGATGCGTAAGCCTCTCGTGTATGTAGGGTGCTGGGCACCCGCGGAACCAGGGGACATCCTATGAATCGAATGGCGTGACCAATCGCATTAACAGCCAACTCGCTCATCTGAGTGATCCGTTGGCATTTGCTCCTTTGAATATGGGTTGTACCCACTTTGCGTAAGATATGAGTGTAAGATGGGAGCTTTTACAATGTCGGGCAGGCGTTCACTGCACAGCATTAGACCGCGTTATATGTTCGTTGGTACAGCAACAGGGGGTTTACACACCTAGCTCGGTGTGATCAAGATGCCGAAGTCCCGTCACCCATGGCGGTCCTGTCAACATCCGGCAGCATACTGAGATAGTGCAGAGGTGTGCGCATTCTCGTCAGGCTCACCACAAACCGATAAGACTGGCATACATATTTCGTTCCGATCATGACAGAATGGATACGACACAATCCGGGAATGTCACACTTGCTGTTTTCAACAAAGATTGCAGAATGCACAAGGCCGCATGTGTTGCTTTGAACAGAACAGCAACATTCGCACAATTAAATCGTGCACAAGAGAAGGATTAAATAAAGCATGGTGAAAATTTCCTGCGCAAACTGGAGCGTAAGCAAGCTTCCTTTCGAGCTTACTTAGAGCAGGTGATGCAGCAGAGCGAGTGTCTCAGCAGTGATCCAATGTGATTCACCAAAACCAAGCTTTTCATGGAAAGCTGTTGAAGGTTGAAAGGCCACAGATAACCACATACTGTTCACGCACCGTTTGACATTTAGTCCTTGTGATTAGCCACTAACGGATGATTGGCGATGCAGACCTGACCACCAACTACCACACAAAGTCTGAGCCACAGCTGTCCGCGCGACATGCAGCTAGGACATTCAGAAGCCACGTGACAGAATACAACCACGCCATGACGTTGTGGCTTTGATAACATGAGCATGCACATACACGGTCAACCAACCACATACCAGCCGTCAAATTGCCGGCCATTCTAGCACCACCACTGGCGGCAGCACCGTCGCGGAGAGGACGTCTGCGATGTGCCGTGTCTCCACCACCACTGGCGGCAGCTTCAGCACAGACACTGTCGCGAAGAGGACGTCTGCGCTGTGCCGTCTCCACCACCACTGGCGGCAGCTTCAGCACAGACACTGTCGCGAAGAGGACGTCTGCGATGTGCCGTCTCCACCACCGCTTGCGGCAGCTTCAGCACAGACACTGTCGCGAAGAGGACGTCTGCGATGTGCCGTCTCCACCACCGCTGGCGGCAGCTTCAGCACAGACACTGTCGCGAAGAGGACGTCTGCGCTGTGCCGTCTCCACCACCGCTGGCGGCAGCTTCAGCACAGACACTGTCGCGAAGAGGACGTCTGCGATGTGCCGTCTCCGCCACCACTGGCGGCAGCTTCAGCACAGACACTGTCGCGAAGAGGACGTCTGCGATGTGCCGTCTCCACCACCGCTGGCGGCAGCTTCAGCACAGACACTGTCGCGAAGAGGACGTCTGCGCTGTGCCGTGTGTCCACAGCTCCGCCGGCTGAATGATTTGCTGGGCGGCCTGTCGATGCCGTGCCTGCCCAGCGTGGGCGCTGTGGCGGCGGGCGCTCGCTCCTGAGTGCGCCCTTGTGTTGACCTGCGCCTCGGGCGATGACCGCCGCACCGGCGTCGGCACCGGCCAGCGCGGCGGCCGGGACTCTGTGGGCACATGTTGCCCGGCCCGCTTGTGTCCCTGTTGTTGTTGCCTGCCGTGTGATGTGTGATGAAATGTAGTACGGGACGGGCAGTCGGACGGTCTTGAGACACAGCGAAGACGGAAGTGAACGCCTCAGATGTGTTAGTGGTGTGCTGGGGTACGCACAGACCGGCTGGTGCACTGCGCCTCTACGCGGCAACGGAGTGGTGGAAAAGGTGGGATGTACGAACAGAGTCGGGTGAAGAGCATTGTGGCAGATTTTGCGGGGGATATTTCCAATCCCCAACGGGAGGACCAGGAGTCAACTGGATCCATGGCCTGCTGCATTAAATTATTTGCTTTCTCAGCCGATGGGTGCGTGCACCATATGGCCAAATCATCGGCGAAAATGAAATATTTTAGGCAGGGGGCTATGTCGTGTAGGTCAGTGAGGGCATCGTTTATCATGATAAGAAAGAGGGTGGGAGATAACACGCTGCCTTGTGGGACGCCTTGATCTAGTTTTTGGGACCGAGAATGGATATTGCCGCAGCGGACGGTGCATGTTCTATTGGAGAGAAAGTTGATGATAAATTTTGCGATTCTGCCTCTGATGCGAATACGATGTAATTTGATTAGGAGGGTCGAACTGTGTACTTTATTAAATGCGGATTTTAAGTCGAGAAAGAGTGCGACGGTTTCATATTTTGCCATGAACCCGCGCTGAATCGAGTCAACTAATCGGATGAGATTGTCGGTGGTGCTGTGTCTGGGTCGAAAGCCGCTATGAAAGGGGGGTAAGGATTTCCTTGTTTTCAAGGTAGACTCTGATTCGTCCATTGACCATGCGCTCAAAGAGTTTGGAGGCACAACTAGTGAGAGAGATAGGTCGATAGCTGGAGGGAAGATCACGAGGTTTGCGAGGTTTAGCGATAGGAATAATAGTGCTAGTAGACCAGGAGAGGGGGAATGCCCCGTCAGTCCACAGTTGATTGAGTGCCGAGAAGAGGTTGTCTTTTCCGGGGTCCGATAGATTTTGGAAGAAGGTGTATGCCAATTGGTCAGGGCCGGCCGCAGTGTTGGTTACTTTAGAAAGGGATAAATTTAGTTCATAGGAAGTGAAGGGTGCGTTGTATGGTTCCGTGTTGTTCGAGGTAAAGTTGCAGGTGGCGAGAGTGGTTTCTAGGAAGTCGATGGTTTGTCGCGAGTATTGTGTATTCGAGGAGATGTCAGCATAATAGGAGGCAAAGTGTTCCGCGACGTCCGAGGGCTCTGTGACGTTGCGCTGATTAATTGTCAGTTGTGGGAAGCCGCGGTGTGGGGTTCTGCCATTTGTAAGGGAGCGAATTTTGGTCGAAATTTGCCCGATGGTAGTAAAACGGTTGAATGAGTTCGAATATAGTTGCCAGCTGCGTTTTTTGACCATGAGGATAGTCTGCTGGCAACGTTTTTCAGCCTCGCAGGCTACTAACATGTCTTGTGGGGAAAGATTTTTGCGAAGTTTTCGCTCAGCCCGCCGCCTCAGAGCGACGGCTCGTTGACATTCGTCGTTCCACCACGGCACGTGGTGACGGTTAGGGGAGCGACGAGTGTGGGGGACATTATTTTCTGCCGCGAGTAATATGCTGCCAAGAAAAGCTGCTATGGGGGGGGGGATGGAATGAGGTGAGAAGACGGTGTCAATTTCCTGAGAAAAAGATGGCCACTTCGCTTTGCGAACATTCCAGCGGGGTACAAATGAGAAATATCTAGTCTGGGGTGAGCGTTCAAGTATAATATGAATGGGGAAGTGATCGCTAAAGGGGGATCGGGCTGGACATGCCAAGAAAAGAGGGATGAAATGGAGGCCGAGGCCAAAGACAGGTCAATGGCAGATGGGCGGAACGGGGGAATGTCGGTGTTGTGTGTGGGTGTTTGGTCATTTAAAAAGACCATGTTGTGGGTGTTGAGGAGTGTTTCGATGTGATGTCCGCGAGGTGTTGTGCTGCGACATCCCCATGCCTGGTGGTGGGCATTAAAATCACCCAGCACTAGGCAGGGGCGGGGAAGGAGACCGAAAAGGTCGGTCACAGAGGATAGGGACAGTGTAGAGGGAGGAAGATAGACAGAGAGTATAGTGAGCTCTAGTTGTGCAATTTGGACAGAAACGGCAATGAAATTTAGGTTGTTAGCGATGTTAATCTGACGATGGAGGAGGGTGTCTGATATAAATAAGGCGACCCCGCCGCCGCGGGGTGTAGAATTTCTGTTGTCGGTATAGAGGGAGTAACCAAAGATATTAAAATTATATGGGTCATTGTCGCGCCATAGGGGCTCCAGAACGGCGGCAATCAATGGTTTATTTTTGATGATATATTCCTTGAATTCTGCCCAATGGGATATGAGTGACCTCGTATGAGTGATCTCGTATTCCATTGGAGCAAGAATTTAGTAGTAGGTGTCTGTATTAGTGGTGGTGATATTCACGCCCTCGTAAGCGTGTATGGGGTGGTGATGAGGTGGTGGAGTCATCCGTCTGGTATGAGTCGGACGACCCCTGTGGTGTTTGGGGTTCTAGGTCCCCGGTTGGGTCTGGTCTCTGAGGGCGTGGGGGATGAGAAGCCTCGGGGGGCTGGGAGGGGCGGGGGCCCTGAGGGGGCAAGGGGCAGGGGCGGCCCTGAGGGGGCTGCGTGGATGTAGCCCTGGCTCGAGGCGAGGCAGCCTGGCGGCGGGGTGGGCGTCGGGCATCATGGGTCCTGGGGTTGGATCCCAGATGCCTGGAGTGGGCCCAGTCATCCGATGGGCCCGAGTGAGGGGCGGGGCTCTTAGCTATCGGCTTGTCTTAGCTATCGGAGAGCCGACCGTCAGTGGAGCCCACGCGGTGGGTCCTTGGGTCAGAGGGGATGGGGCTCATGGCTGTCGGCTTATCCATATAGGATGGTCGACCGTCGGAGGAGGCGCGGGGGTCCTGGGGTCAGAGGGGCCTGGGTCTGGCGCACGTCGCTCGGTCGACGGAGGGGCGGTCCGGCGACGGTGGGGGGGGCGGCGGGTGAGGGTCCCCCATGGGAGCGGGGTGCGCGGCTGGCGGAGGAGGAGGCGGATAGTAGGGCGAGGGGTCGGAGTTTGGAGGTCCCTGGGGGCGTTGAGCCGCCTCTGCAGGAGTTGGCCAGAGGGCCTGTCTCGTTCGGGGTCGTCCCTCATGGACTGGAGGCGAGGGCGGCGACCCGCGCTGGAGGGCCATACGTCTCGCCTGCCGCTCCTTGGCCTCGAGCCACGCGGGACATCTCGGCGAAGATGCAGGGCGGGGCCCCTGGCAGGCCGCGCACCGCTGCTCGGGGGAAACGCAGGTCTCCGTCGGGTGAGGCTCTGCGCAGTAACCGCAGGTGGGCTCCCAAGCGCGGCATGCCCGGCTTTGATGGTGTCGTGTGAAAAGTGGAAGAAAGACAGAGTTTTGGAGGGATGGGAAAATCGGTCACAGGCGGGGGCAGTCACGCTCTGCGAACGGTAGCAAGATCCATTGAAACAGAAAGTTACCTGTGGCCGATTCTAACCTATTGGGTGGGATGGGGCAAAACAATCAGAGCTGTCCGCTGTTACACATCGGTTTCCAGACGACGCTCGAGATCACCGTTGGGCCGAAGGGGATTGGGAGGGGGAGCTGCGCCGGCTATTCCGGCAACTACAGAGTAGACGCGGCGACTGGTTAAGCGACAGCCAACCAACTAGTGGTCCGGGCGTCTGACGTCACCGGGTGGCGGAGCTTCCCGTAGATGCCCTAATAAGGACACCTACCGGAGAGCTGGGAGAGGGCGAGCGGGGCTTGGGGCAGCGGCAGTTCCTTGTGATCGATCGCCAGTCAACTGGGTCTTTTCGGATCTCTTCCTCCCTCTAACCTAGAGGTCATGTGCGCCGTGCGCCTGATCAACATGGAACCTGCATCCGTGTGTGCACGCGCACACAATCGGCTTCTGACTGAGAATGAATTGCTGCGCCTCGTCTCCCACTGCCACTCGGGAAGTCAACATGCATGCATTTTGACACATGCATGTTGGCACAACATAAACATGCATGCGTTGCAGTCCACACACCGATTTAAAAAGTTTCTGCCACATGCTAACGAAGAATTACGAGCATCTCATTACAAATGTAGCCAAAATTGGCTACAATGCAAACCAGAAGGCACAATTCACAAGTTCATGATCCGGCATTCAGGCCACACCGGAGCCAGGATATCTCATTATTCGAACCTACCACATATTAGCAATATATTAGTAATAACAACTCGTACTATTTGAAGCCCTTCAAGTAGAAAGCTGGTCGCGAAGCCATCTCGTTCTCTTCAGCATGTACCATGGAAGAACGTGCTGCAGACACTTCGTCGCCATGGAAACGCGTGCCGCAATCTCCCCATTGCCATGGAAACGCGTGCTGGAAGCTTTCGTTGCCAGGATAGAAGTGCACGTAGTCCACTGGCACATTACTCTGGTCACTGGTCGGGGTCTACATGGTAGCCAGGATGATGTGGCCACACATGTAGATGTTGACGGCCATGCCGACAATGAAGGCGATCCCCCGCGCCGGCTGCGGCACCTGGGTGGCAAACGGACGGCTGTCAGCCACACAGACGTCATAATGACGTCGTGACTGCGGCATCTGGGTGGCAGACGGAGGGCTGTCAGCCACACATACGTCATAATGACGTCGTGACTGCGGCACCTGGGTGGCAGACGGGGGCTGTCAGCCACACAGACGTCATAATGACGTCGTGACTGCGGCATCTGGGTGGCAGACGGAGGGCTGTCAGCCACACATACGTCATAATGACGTCATGACTGCGGCACCTGGGCTACAAACCGAGGGCAGTCAGCCACACAACGTCATACGTCAATTGCGGCTGGGGCAAACGAGGGCTAACATAGTCAAAACGTCATGACTGCGGCACCTGGGTCAAGCGGAGGGCTGTCAGCCACAACATGTCATAATGACGTCATGACTGCGCACCTAGTTACAAACACGGCTGTCAGCCACACAGACGTCATCATGACGTCATATTGCGCATCTGGGTGGCAAACGGAGGGCTGTCAGCCACACAACGTCATAATGACGTCATGACTGCGGCACCTGGGTGCAAGCGAGGGCTGTCAGCCACACACATGTCATAATGACGTCATGACTGCGGCACCTGAGTTACAAACCAGGGCTGTCAGCCAACAGACGTCATCATGACGTCATGATTGCGCATCTGGGTGGCAAACGGAGGGCTGTCAGCCACACAGACGTCATAATTACGTCATGACTGCGGCACCTGGGTGGCAAGCGGAGGGCTCTCAGCCACACACATGTCATAATGACGTCATGACTGCGGCACCTGAGTTACAAACCGAGGGCAGTCAGCCATACAATACTGAACGCGACACCTGGATTACAAATGGAGGGCTGTCAGCTAGAACGACTTCAAAATGTCGCTCCTGATAGACTAACTCCTGATCATGGCACTGCCACTATGTTCGCAATCTGGACGTGCAAGTACATATCACAATGCAATTATGTCGCCATGTCAGCAGTCTAGACGTATACGCTCACTATGTCACTATGTCACTATGTCACTATACCCGCAGTCTGGACATGAACCCGTGCCGGCCATTATGCCACGGCTACAACCGCGCCCGATAGCGTCCGACCGCACTTCATTCACGGCGTTCAACCGAGCGGCCCGACCAGGGAGGCGTGGTCGGAAGTATTTCGACCAATCATAGGCGATCACGTTTGACGTGTCCACGTCACGTGATTGTATAGCTGGCCAGGCTCGGTCGGTTGGTTGGTTATTGGCTTTACGACACATCGACCGTTGAGTCATGCAGCGTCGCCAATCTCTCACGCCGATTGGTCGCGGGCGAAGAGTAGCGATAGGTGAGGCTCGAACCCACAACCTTTCGATTGTGAGGCGAGCAACTTACCCCTAGGGTACTCGTCCCCCTCGGTCGCGCGGCCGAGAACAGGGGGTCAACTCAATTACTCGGCTCTGAACTGTCGGTGCGTGTGGATGCACGCGTGAGAGGGGGCTGTGCCCAGCTTGACGTTCGTGTTACTGTAAACCCTTGAGACCGTTGGACCATTGGTCACGGCATAATTCGTGATTTAATACGTTCTATACAAGGGCGCTAATCACAGTGACTTTAAATAATGTCTCAGGGACTTTAGTGAGAGGAGCTATTCGCCGTGCGAACCAGTTATCGAGAAACCGAAGAAAAGCTAGACTATCACAGCTAGCCAACACGACTTACCTGCAATATCACCACCTACACCATCACCATCCACACCATCAAGATATATATATATATATATATATATATATATATATATATATATATATATATATATATATATATATATATATATATATACATAGAACCTCTCGAACACCAAGACATTTTCCTCCAGGATTGCAAAGTGCAAATCGAACCATGACCACCACCCACACCACTACCATCTGCATTATCACCACCACCTACCTCGTTCAGGTAGACGAAGGTGTGGGCGATCCTGGCGGCAGTGAAGGTGCGGATCAGGTTGGTGGCCAGCCAGACGCCGGGCGCCGTGCTCAGGTACAGCGGACACAGGATCAGGAAAGGCACGATGTTCTCCAGGTCGTTGAGATGCGCACGTCGCACGCGCTCCACGTCCGGGTCGTCCATCTTGACCTTGCCGTGGACGACTTGTGCGTCCTCGGTGTTGGCGAATATCTGCCGAGCAGTGGCCCAGTGTTCGTGACGCCGAGTCCGGACATTCGCCGTGACGCCTGCACACTGACTGTATCTGGTGCAAATTGCTGGTGAATGAGCTTGGCCAGTGGGTGAAAATCGAAAATTGATAGCATTCCTGGCCATTTTCCGCCGTCCTTGAGATCTTCCTTCTGATAATTTCTGCACATTTCTGGGCATTTCTGTGTATTTCGGGGAATTTTGTGGCATTTCTGGGCATTCCTGGGCATTTCTGGGCATTCACCGTGACGCCTGCACAAGTACTGCGTCTGGTACAAATGAAGAGGCTTCGCCAGTGGGTGGAAGCAGCGTTGGATATCATTTTGTACCATGCTCGGTCTTCCTTGAAGGGTGGGATAGTGAAGGCTTGGCGGAACGGCGCCTCCCCTTCTCAAACAAGGCTTGTTTGCTCATCCTACACCTCCCACCAAAGGCTAGCACGCAGCTGCTGAATGCGGTAGGTCAAGTAGGATTTAAGATGGTGCCTGCGGTAGGTCAGGTAGGATGTCAGATAGCGCCTGCGGTAGGTCAGGTAGGATGTCAGATGGTGCCTGTGGTAGGTCAGGTAGGATGTCAGATGGTGCCTGCGGTAGGTCAGGTAAGATGTCAGATGGTGCCTGTGGTAGGTCAGGTAGGATGTCAGATGGTGCCTGTGGTAGGTCAGGTAAGATGTCAGATGGTGCCTGTGGTAGGTCAGGTAAGATGTCAGATGGTGCCTGCGGTAGGCAGGTAAGATGTCAGATAGGTGCCTGCGGTAGGTCAGGTAAGATGTCAGATAGTGCTTGTGGTAGGTCAGATAAGATGTCAGATGGTGCCTGTGGTAGGTCAGGTAAGATGTCAGATAGTTCCTGTGGTAGGTCAGGTAAAATGTCAGATGGTGCCTGCGATAGGTCAGGTAAGATGTCAGATAGTGCCTGTGGTAGGTCAGGTAGGATGTCAGATGTTCCTGTGGTGGGTCAGGTGAGATGTCAGATAGTGCCTGTGGTAGGTCAGGTAAGATGTCAGATGGTGCCCGTGGTAGGTCAGGTAGGATGTCAGATAGTGCCTGTGGTAGGGCAGGTAGGATATCAGATGGTGCCTGCGGTAGGTCAGGCAAAATGTCAGATGGTGCCTGTGGTAGGTCAGGTAAGAGGTCAGATGGTGCCTGCGGTATGTCAGGTAATAGGTCAGATGGTGCCAACTAGCAGCAGCCCGGATCGCGCGCTCACCTTCTTGCTCATTCTATGGCGGGACGTGGCGAATGACATCACCAGTGTCTTCAGAACGAGCACCGCCGCATAGAACAGGAACGTCGCCCACAGCGGGTTCTGCATGTTCAGGTCCGCCAGTCCAGCCATGTTGCTCAGTCTGCAGACAATGCCACTCAGTCAAGTATCCTATCGTCGCGCTGTTCACTCACGTCTCCCAGTCCAGTCATGCTACTCAGTCAGCACTCCCAGTCCAGCCATGCTACTCAGTCAGCACTCTCAGTCAATCCATGCTCTTCAGTCTGCCAACAGACCTGCTGAGACTGGAGGTGAAATCTTCCATGGATGCGGGTGGGCTCTGGGAGATGGGAGAGAAGGCAGCCTCCAATATATTTTCAAACTCACCACGCGTAGCCCTTTAACAATTCCATCGACTTGGCCTGGGCTCGAGGGCCAACCGGTCTAGGTAGGGTAACCACATCGGGATGTGATGGCTTCCGGGTGTGGCGGCGGCCACAAACCAAGCAAAAGGACGGGCCAACTGGAGACTGAACGGACCTGAATCTAAAACAGACTCTTCCAAGATGGAAGGGCATGGAAGAATATGTGTCGGAGATCCTGTGTTTAAAAGGCAGGGGCTTCATCGTGAATGAAAGGTTCTAAACGGCGACAAGGAGAGTTTGCAGCGAGGCAACTGCACGCACTGTGGTGCAAATTAAGACATCCCAACAGTAGAGCTGGGGAGGAAGTTCCAGCATCAAGAAACTAAGATTTGTGACGCGAAGGGCGTGTCCAGGCGGTGAATACACAGAACAAATTGTCAGTACACGCTTGCCCATGTTTACACGGGCAGCAACCGGCTGAACACGGGCCAGCGAACCTATTTCAGGTTCAGTAAACTGTTTTGTACAGCACGGACACCGCCGTGCGCTTCAATGTCGGACCAGACATCCTTCCGGAATACGGAGTACCCTTTGATGGCTCAACTAGCGGACGGCGCTAGCGTCGCTTCGGGGCAGATGACAGATGGGAGGTGCTAGCTGATGACAGCCTGGAGGTCCAGTGGTTCAACTTGAAGCTATTTGCAGATCTGCTGCAAAATGCCGCGTAAGGAGCGTTGAAATTGGAGTTTAAATGGGAATAAAATATATCTTGCTAGAATATCCACGACACCGCCGCCGCCGCATAGAACAGGAACGTCACCCACAGCGGGTTCTGCATGTTCAGGTCTGCCAGTCCAGCCATGTTGCTCAGTCTGCAGACAATGCCACTCAGTCAAGTATCCTATTGTCACGCTGTTCACTCACGTCTCCCAGTCCAGCCATGCTACTCAGTCAGCACTCCCAGTCCAGCCATGCTACTCAGTCAGCACTCACAGTCCAGCCATGCTACTCAGTCAGCACTCCCAGTCCAGCCATGCTACTCAGTCAGCACTTCCAGTCCAGCCATGCTACTCAGTCAGCACCTCCAGTCCAGTCATGCTACTCAGTCAGCACTTCCAGTCCAGTCATGCTACGCAGTAAGCAGTCCCAGTCCCACATGCTGCGCAGTCATGCTGTGCAGTCTTCGTTCCGTGACATTGAAGCGATATCGACCGAACGCGAGGTTCGGCTGCACTCGCTTCAACTTCCATGAAATGGACATCATTCGACGTGGCTTCTTTTGCGATATTAGAAAGCTAAGCAATCGAATTATTTGTGCAGGGACAAAGGCCAAGCTGACCCTACGGTCGCCTCATTTTTGTTTCCGTGTTCGCTCAAACCTATCCAGATCTGGTATCAAGCGATAGCCAGTGGTTAAAACTCTAGGAACATTTGAAACCGGAACAGGCCAAGGTCAAAAGGTTTGATTGAGTTATTGGATGACCTCGCGTTTCGTCGCTATGACTTCAATTTCCAGAACACAGATGGCATTAGTCGTCGCTCGTTGTGCAGGATGTAAAAAGGTTGATTAGTCGAAATAATCTCGGCGGATTGCCATTCAAGATCATATATTCGGTCGCCTTGCATTTTTTTTTGGGGGGGGGGTGGAGGGTTCGCCCAAGCCTACACACATGCATTATTTAGTGATACTTCACGGGGAACACTCTAGTAACATATTGAAACTGAGATGTCAAGGTCAAACATCAAGACCAAAGGAAAGTTTCCATTTTTTCGAACACGTGATTCGTCGCCATGGGTTCAATCTGAGCCAATTCGGTGTCATTCGACGTGACTTGCGCCGTGTTATAATGTTAGGAAATCGAACTACCTTCAAAAGACCACCCGATTTCTTGGGTCGCCTCGGCAATTTTTTACTCGCCCATGGTCTTTACTCGCCTGGCAATTTTTTTTTACAATGGATAGCCCATGGTGAACCTCGAGTAATAATTCAAGCCGGGACATGTTGATGTCAAACCACAAGATCCAAGGTTAGCTTAAGTTGTTCGAAGTCCTCGCACCTCGTCGATGTGTTTTCAATTTTGATGAAGTAGGTGCTGCTCGAAGTGCCGTGAGGTACTCTAGCAAACCGTTGAGAAATCACATTAATTTGCGACGTCAAAGGTCGAGTTCATTTCTTTTATTGCCACGCGATTCTTCGTTTTCTCCCAAAGCTTCCCATGCTTGGTATCCAGAGATAGCCCGTGGGCAACCATCGAGTAGCATTTCACCAAGGAACATTTCAGGTCAAGCCACAAGATCAAGGGTTAATTTCACTTTTTCGAAGTCCTTGCGTTTCATCGTTATGGCTTCAATTGGAATCATGTGGGTGTGTGTTATTCGACGTGGCTTGCCGTATGGTATCAGAATGTTGACATATAGAAATAATTTCGAAGTTGTCGAAGGTTCCGGTGTATGTAAAACGATTCAGTGTCTTAGGAATTGGAGGATCGAATATCTGTATGCAGCCGTTGTTATATCAGGCACTCATATCCTATATGACTAGGAGCTCCCACAAAAAATCCGTTAAAATCTGCCCGCAGGCAACTTTCATCGCTGGCTTTTAATTTACATTTCCACATAGTGTTCAGGACATATAAAATACATAGCTTTTTTCTCAAATTATCCGCTTTCCTCTGAATGGTTGAACGGAAGTTGTCAAATTTGCAAGAAAAGCCACACGTGGATGCACGTGGATTGAATGACCAGCCAGAGTTCCAGACCGCGAGAGAGCAATGCTGTCATCAGCGGTGGTTTCATGAATGGACATGGGGGGACACTTGTCTAGAGGGGCGGCATTTCTTTTAAGCGGCACTGCGAAAGCCCCTGTAAAGACGCCTCTGGCTGACAAATTCTAGGGGGTGGGATGTACTCGGTTCTTCCCGATGGCGCGTCTTTATGGTTCATAGGGGCGTTTCTGGGTTTAAAAAAACATTCGAGCGGGCGCACTCAGACCTTTTCAGAGGGGCGCCGTTTCCCGACAGGAGGGACGCCACCCTCAATGCGGAGGGCACATGCCCTCAACACCGCACCCTTTATCCGACCTGATTGACATTGCATCGGAAGGTGTCCCCATAAAACAGGAAAACATAGGAAAGTTTTATTTTGTTATATTTTATTGTACTATTTGTGGTATATATTTTGTTTATCATATTGTATGTTATAGTGTAGTATTCCTAGTACTTATTTTATCCATACCTTTATTGTAGCAAATGTGTATACACATATTACCTACAATAAATACATCGTAAAATATTTTCTGCTTTCCTGCTATGCAAGAGGGGAACGTTTATCATGCCTACAGAAAAAATCTGGACCAGCGCATGCACCATGCTAGAAACTTAAGGAAAGCTATAGAAATCAGTAGAAGTGCTAATTTTTGTGCAACGTTTTGTCCCCAAGATATCATTATTCACAATGGTAAGTATGAAAAACAAACGGCGAAAATGAAGTGGATAAAATCCAAGGATTTTTTTTGCCTGGGGGCAATTTTGTTTCCACACTTAAGTTATAATTGTACGCCCAGCTGCCAACTTTTTAAGTGTCTGTTATCATTAAAATATTATTTCAGATTTGCAACGGTGAAATGCCCTTATCGTTTGCCTATACCCAGTACTCGCAATGTTGCAGAGAATGTTGTAGCCTTCACCAGAAAGTCCGCGGGGTAAATTGACACAGCCGGCATCACTTAATCAGATTGTATCAATATCAGCCTATTCCAACGTTTTGTGTGCTGGTAATGAAATAATAATGATATATATGGGATCACCCATTTATCGAAGCAATGCATGAGCTTTCGAAACTGTTGGCGCCTCCGCTACCAGGTGGTATATTCAATGAGAAGACAATTAATTATTTTTTGGAAAATTTCTAGCACAGGACACGAGCAGTGAGGAAAACGGCATTTCAATGCAGTAAAAAGGGCACTGACAGCAAAACGTCACAACTGAAACTGCCACGTAAAATGGAGATGATGACGGAGGCGCTAGGAGCTCCGAAAACTCATGAATTGTTTCGCAAAAGGGTCATCCAAGATATATGATTATCATTTTGATAAGCCCCCTTAATACGCCTGAAAGATACAATGGTAATGGAAGAAAATAAACGCAGAAGTGTCTGTTTGTACTAAGGTGTTTGATGAAACTGCTTCAAGATGATCTTATTCAATATTTATACTGGAATTTATCACCTAACGGAAATAACTGAATGAAGGGAAAGGTGCAGCTACGCAATGTGCGTTTGCGCATTTCATAAATGGCATCAACCATCAGACAGGGGTAGCTAGGACTCAAAACAGTATTTCTGCTGTAAAGGTGAAACAGTGAAGCATGATCCTTTCAGATGTCATAAAACAATATCACCTATCGACAACACATTGTATTTGACTTACATTTTATCAACTTACCCCATCGTAAGTAACAACTTATCCATAAATCGGGGTAAGTTGACGAACTGGTAGCTGCGCGATGATTGGCTCTCTTGTGTAAAGCCCAAAGCATTCCACGGAAAAAAGATCGGCGATGATGCTAAAAGATTCAGACTCCGCATGTGTGGCAATTGCCACGCTATCCCTCCTTACCATTTTCCCCAGTGTTATACGTTCTTGCAATGTGCACACATTATGGCGATGTCCAAACCCCTCCCCCCTCTACACCCCATACCCCAAATGAACACCACCCGGACTGGCAACTCTTCACTGCACCCCTCACTACTGCACCACCCTCAACCTCTCTACATCCTACTGCCTCATTTCCAACATGGCTCAACTCAATTCTACCCCACTCTACACTGTGAACTTCAAGATGGCCTCAACTCTGGCACGTGTCATCAAGTCAACTTTACCTATCCTATTCCTTCTACTACCCGACTACGATGTTCCTCACACCCTATCCCACCGCTACATCTACTCCTCTATGCACCATCGGAAACAGCCGACATCACCAACACGATGGAAGGCTGACCAAACTCACTCCCACACACACACACACAAACATTATCCTTCCGACGTGATGAGTTGTCTCGAATTTCGCCAAAATGTTACCACCCACACCCGGTCTCCCCTATTACCAGTCAGCTCCACAATCCACCGGTCGACCACCGCACGCAGCACAACCCAGCCGACTCCCGCGGCCAGCAACGCTCCGCAAGCCGGCAGCCGGGGCGCGCATGCGCAAAGGCCCCGGAATGCGAGACGTTGCGCAAGATCAGGGCCCTGCTGCACCGGCGCCTCGCCGTCCCTCCAGCACCGCCCGCGCCACAGAGGCCAACGTCTACCTGGGCCGGGCCCTGGCACCGGCACTGGCAGGGACCGGGGCCTGGGGGCCTGGGACCGGGGCCTGGGACCGGGGCCTGGGACCGGGGGACCGGGGCCTGGGACCGGGGGACCGGGGCCTGGGACCGGGGCCTGGGACCGGGACCGGGGCCTGGGACCGGGGCCTGGGACCGGGGCCTGGGACCGGGACTGGGACCGGGGCCTGGGACCGGGGCCTGGGACCGGGGCTTGGGACCTGGGCCTGGGACAGGGGCTTAAGACCGGGGCCTGGGACCTGGGCCTAGGGACCGGGGCCTGGGACCGGGGCCTGGGACCGGGGCCTGGGACCGGGGCCCCTCCACCAGTCCCTCTGGCCGACCCCGGCCGAGGCGGCCGCCCGCCCGGGCACACAGAGCCCATGCTCTCTCCCTCCCCGCGCCCCCCCCCCCCCCCCCGGAGTCGACCTGCCGTCGCGCCCCCTCGGGCTCGGGTCTCCCCCGCCTCGGCCCTTCAGGGCTATCCCGGTACTTGTCCCTGTCCCCTGTTCACCTCTAGGGCTCAGACCTCCTCGCAACGCCCCTTCAGGGCCGTCCATGTCCCTCCATCTCCCCTTCTCTCTTTCCGGTCTCGCCCCCATACGAATTGGAAAGAGATCAGGCATTCCTCAATACCATATTTTTCACGGCGGAAAAACAAACACGTCCCCGTCACTCGTCGCTCCCCCGGCCGTGACCACGTGCCGTGGTGGAACGGCGAATGTCACCGCACCGTCGCCGACCGACTGAGAGAAAACTTGGCAAAAATCTCACGACACGCAACATGTTAGAAGCCCGGTTGGCTAAAAGTGCGCCGTCAGCAAATTCTCCTCGCGGCGAAGGAGCACATCTGGTAACTTTACCAAAACTTAGTCAATCGCTAACATTTTGACCCATATTCGCTCCTTCGCCAATGGCAGATCCCAAACGTCGCCGCCTACCCTCCAGCTACCGACCCGCACTTCCCATTGGTTGTGCCTCCAGAATCCTCGAGCGCATGGTCAGTGGACGAATCAGGGTCCACCTCGGAAAGGTGCCGATCCTCCGCCGCGTTTCAGGCTGCAGGTGACTAGCGGGGTCTGTCCGGAGGCTCTGGAGCCAGCCACCTTCCAGACGTTCTGCTGTTTGACACGTTTCTCTGTACATACGAGTGTCTGGTCGTGCACGGCGTGTATGTACCGGCCCTTTACGCCACGTGCTTTGTTTGTCGACGTCTCCCATCTGTTCTCTCTTGTTTGTCTGTTACCGTCGGATGCCACACAAGCCGGTGTAACGTGACTATTTCATTAACGTGGTAAATGTCTCGCGGATGGCACTCTGCCTCTGCTGAAGACAAAAACAAAATGCCGCCGCTGGGGCTCTGCGGTAGCAACAGGCTCTGCCCACAGTTCTTCCACGGTCTGTTCGGGCGTCATTAACCGGAATAGGTAGAGCTTCGGCCGGTAGAGGTCCTCCAGGTCGGGGCGCCGGAACGACCGGTATAGTTGTGTCCATTAATCAGCTGTTGGCGGTGCTCGGTCGTAGTGCTATTCGGCGCAAATATGCGTGCGGCAGCATTCTCCGTTGCTTTTCCTGATGTTGCGCATAGCTGTGCCGATATTTGTATTTACTGATGTATTGATATTTCTGTCGTGAGAGCCCAATGAACCATATTATGCAGCAGCTATTGGAGGATGAGTACTGCATGCTGCACACTATTTTCAGATTCCGACTCGGGTCGAGAAGCTGACGTACAGTGGATGACGATGGCTGGTGCTGCATCAGTAGCTCAACAAACATTTATTCCAGGGGCAGATCCACCAATGTCCAAGGGCGGGGGAAACGGGTACTCGTCTGGAAGGGAGACATTTCACTCCATCGGAGGGGCGCTGCTGAGGGAGTCTCTCGACGCTCTCGTTCAGTATAACATCCGCTGAGTGGGGAAAGGGGGCTGCACTGCAGCATGCTGGATGGGCGTCTCCCATCCCGCTCGAGTAGTAGGGTGTAACCAACGGTGTCATCGCCTCAGCACGTCGGAACGTCTTTTACCCGTTTCAGCAGGGGGTTGTTTTTATATTTTTTTTAGGGGAAAGTGCCACTTAATGTTGGTTTCCATCTCCCGAATAATTTTAACTGCTAACACTGGACAATATAGAATGCGCTTCCCATGGATTTTGGGTCACCCATTGAATTCATGTATGTTTACACAATAGTTTTCAGAAATCACAAGGTCCGTGAGTCAGAGGGAAGCCATCTTCCCATGTGGAGGGCACACGCAGCTCCTGCATCCGCCACTGATACATGCGTGCATGCAAACAAAAACATGGATGCATGCCAACAAGCATGCCCCCTCAAATGCGTGCAAATTCACGCACGCGACTGAACCTACAAACTACCCATTAAATTTACAACGCCCAGCTCCGTTTCCCAGTTACGCATTGAATGTTCCCGAAGTGTACTAAAAACAATGTAGTGTAGCTGGTGACACAAAACATGGGCGACTGGTCACATCCATCACATATCCCACGCATCTCGGATTAGTTTGCACACAAAAAAACGGCTTTAACCCGCGCAGTCTCGGCGGGGTCTTCAACCGCCCCCTCGGGTTTTTTTCGCGGAAAGCGAACGAACGGCACGGGACAGACCTCCAACAATTGACTTCCAACGTTTCTCCGTCTGGTCTCGGGTGGGTCCTGTAAATGGACGAGTGCCGGCGGCGGTGGCAGTACCCAATACCCATGTGGTGTACCCGAATCATAACCATCCGACAGTGTCACGTCACATCCAAAGCCCTCAACCCCTCCTCGCTACATGACCAGCCGGGCGCACTCACGGGCGTATGTGATGTGGATAAAAGTCTGGTCTCGCTAAAACAAATTCGTATAGGGTGGCGACGGGCCGCAGAAGGGTTGGAAGGATGTCGGAGCGATTGAAGTTGTGGGCGAGGTGGACGACTCCCGGGCAACCACCAGCCGGCCCGGCGGCGGCCAACCGCAGCTGCCCGCCGGCAACCACCAGCCGGCCCGGCGGCGGCCAGCCACAGTCGCCCGCCAACTACCCAGCCGCCAACCGCCCAATGCCCAGAACCCGCTCCGGCACCGCCCAGCCCGACGTGGCCCGGACCCCCTACAGTACCTCGTGCCCTAATAGTCATGAGCATAAAACCTAAGAGGGGCGTTCAGAAATAGCTGAGTTATTCAGGTACAAATGTGATCATCGAGGTCGGATTCCTCCCAGAATTCCTTCAAACTTGACACACATGTAGTGCAGAATGCACCGACGACAAAGAGCATAAAACCTGATAGGGGTGTTCATAGAATACAGCTGGATTATTTGGGTCAAAATTTGTCTTGTGCTTCTTCAAGCGATATGTGATAAGCCTAAGTATAGACTGCATGACATTTGTGGACAAGCATTACCTGACTCCACGCACCGGTACAAAGTTCCCTTCGTCTAGTGAGTTAGTGAGGACGACCTCTTCTTGTCGATGAAATTGATGTGATGTGTTCCATGTTGGACCGTGAGTTTGATGTGCGTGTAGTTGGACCTGTCTTGTGTCCATGTCGGGCTATGGGTACCAAAGGTCCCCGGTTCGACTCTAGCGCCACTCAGGACATTTCACAATGCCGCGGCCCACCGGCGAAACAGTGTGGGCGGCGCCATTAACCGTGAATGTGCATAAAGTGTGTCGTGAACCAACCAATAAACAAACAATAAACCGTGTTGTGTCCATGCATTCTGGTGATGTCGGTGAATGTGGCGTTGGCGAGTGCTTTGCAATCGTCCACCGAATACCAGACCAGACAACGGCCAGACTGACCATTGCTTCAGCGGAGTAGATGGAGAAGTTATCCGATAGACGCCTGGGAAACCAAAGGCCTGGTCCAGTGATGTCGATGGTTACCTTAGTCTCGTGTTTCGGCATATCCGTGAATACGAATGTCTCGTGATTGTCATCATCGGCGAACTTGTGGAACATGCCAATAATTTCCGCTGGTGTGATAGTCGATTTCCTTTCCGAGAGCAAGTATTCGACCTTTGGTTGACCGCGTGTCCAAAATCGGCGGTCGAGCTGCAGTGGCTGGCATTGTGAAGATCCGAGAGCCGTAGCCATTTTAATACTATACGGTGGAAGTTCCCGCCCAAATCGGCGCCGTTCGTATCGGTCAGGCGTGTAAAGCAGCGTTGTGCCGGAGGGTATTTAATGGATTTGATTTCGATGTAGGTGCGGCACAGCTGTTGCGGCCCATGAAATGGAGTGGATGCGTGTTTGAGTCCCCTAGAAGACTGGCTATCGGTATGGCGCTGAGGGCACCAGAGGCTGCTCCGATGCAGTATATTTTTCACCTCTTCTAGTTTTGTTTTTGCTCAGGCTTTCTGATATGGTGGCGAAGGTGATGCTATTGTGTTCTAGGATGGGTCGTGTGATTGATTTGTATGGTCGCAAGAGTTTTTACTGTCTGCGCCCCAGTGGGTGCCTGCAAATGCACGGAGTATGTTGGCGCGCTTCGCGCATCGCTTCGAGATGGAGGTGGTGAAACTGGTTGGTTGGTTATTGGAGTTTAGGGGCGCATCGATGGTGAAACTGGGTTTTTCGTTTACATGTGCTTCTAAGAAATTGAAACTTGTCACGTGTTCCATGACTTTTCCATTGATTTTATTTCGAGTTGTCGGTTTGGGGCGAAAACCGTACGTGACAGAGGCGATTTTTTAGTCGACAGGGTGAAGTCCGATGTCTTGCACCACATTGCAATGTGGTCTAGATCTGCTTGAATGGCTTTCAGGTTGTACGAAACATTTTGCTGTTGTCCAATAGGCTATGTCGTCAGCGAAATGTGAGTATTGAAGTGAATTGTCTGTGTGGTCAGCACGTTTATTTGTTTGTTTATTGGTTGGTTCACGACACACTTTATGCACATTCACGGCTAATGGCGCCGCCCACACTGTTTCGCCGGTGGGCCGCGGGATTGGGAAATGTCCTGAGTGGCGTTAGAGTCGAACCCGGGACCTTTGGTACCCATAGCCCGACACCTTAATGTGGTCAGCACGTGTGTCGTTGATCATAATGATGGACAGGCTCGGTGACAGCACGCTTCCTTGCGACAGGACCTGCTCACGAGTTGTGGTGTCGGATGTGACACTGCCGCATCGGACTCTAAGGACCCTATCTCTGAGGAAGTTGAGAATGAAGTGTGCCATGTGTCCGCGTAGACCTATCACGTGCAGTTTGCGCGTCAGTACGGACTTGTGTACCCGGTTGAATGCGGCAGTTGTGTCTGAGTCGGCAGCTATTATTATGCGTTTGACGCGTAGTCCACTTTTGACGTCATTCACTAATCCAATGAGATTGTCTGTAGTTGACTTTTGACGCTTGAAGTCGCACCGAGATTGGTAGAGGCGGGAGTGCGCCACTTGCGTTCAGTTTCCTTCGGCCACGTCTTTCTTGATGTCGCGTGACCCGTTCGCGACGCTCCGCCCGAGCTGGCGGCGATCTGGAACTTTCCACCGGGGACCGCCGACTTCAGGGTCGGCCGGCTGCTCCTGCCCTCCGGTGGCAGTCGGCGCACGTGCGTGGGAATGTGCCGCGGGGCGCCGTTATTGAGGCGCGCAGCCAAAGCGAACCGGGACCGAGCACCCCGGCGCGTGCGTTTGCGACTTCAGATCGATCGCCGCGGTCTGTGACGCGAGCAGGCGCGTGACGGTCGGGTCACGGGTCATGGGAGGGCCGGGAGCTGGTCCGGCCGGGCCGAGTCCTAGGAACGTGTCACGGGAAGGCCGGGAGCTGGTGGCCGTGGTGGGGCCGGGCCGAGTCCTAGGAACGTGTCACGGGAAGGCCGGGAGCTGGTGGGCTTGGTCCGGCCGGGCCGAGTCCTAGGAACGTGTCACGGGAAGAGGCCGGGAGCTGGTGGGCTTGGTCCGGCTGGGCTGAGTCCTAGGAAAGTGTCACGGGAAGGCCGGGAGGTGGTGGCCGTGGTCCGGCTGGGCTGAGTCATAGGAAAGTGTCACGGGAAGGCCGGGAGGTGGTGGCCGTGGTCCGGCTGGGCCGAGTCCTAGGAACGTGTCACGGGAAGGCCGGGAGCTAATGGGCTTGGTCCGGCTGGGCTGAGTCATAGGAAAGTGTCACGGGAAGGCCGGGAGCTGGTGGGCTTGGTCCGGCTGGGCCGAGTCTTAAGAACGTGTCACGGGAAGGCCGGGAGCTGGTGGGCTTGGTCGGGCGGGGCGAGTTCTAGGAAAGTGTCACGGGAAGGCCGGGAGCTGGTGGGCTTGGTCCGGCCGGGCCGAGTCCTAGGAACGTGTCACGGGAAGGCCGGGAGCTGGTGGCCGTGGTGGGGCCGGGCCGAGTCCTAGGAACGTGTCACGGGAAGGCCGGGAGCTGATGGGCTTGGTCCGGCCGGGCCGGGTCCTAGGAACGGGTCACGGGAAGGCCCGGAGCTGGTGGGCTTGGTCCGGCTGGGCCGAGTCCTAGGAACGTTTCACTGGAAGGCCGGGAGCTGGTCCGGCTGGGCCGAGTCCTAGGAACGTGTCACGGGAAGGCCGGGAGCTGATGGGCTTGGTCCGGCTGGGCCGAGTCCTAGGAACGTGTCACGGGAAGGCCGGGAGCTGGTGGGCTTGGTCCGGCCGGGCCGAGTCCTAGGAACGTGTCACGGGAAGGCCGGGAGCTGGTGGGCTTGGTCCGGCCGGGCCGAGTCCTAGGAACGTGTCACGGGAAGGCCGGGAGCTGGTGGGCTTGGTCCGGCCGGGCCGAGTCCTAGGAACGTGTCACGGGAAGGCCGGGAGCTGGTGGGCTTGGTCCGGCCGGGCCGAGTCCTAAGAACGTGTCACGGGAAGGCCGGGAGCTGGTGGCCATGGTCCGGGCCGACGTCGCGAGGCCCTGCCGGCCAGGGAAATCGAAAGTGTTGTGGTGAAACAGTGTAAGCTTTCTTACAGTATCCAATGCACTTTAAAATGGATGGTAACTGAGGAATGCAGTAATGAAAAAAGGAATGCAGTCATGAAAAGGCATATTTAGGATTTTAAAACTCGCCTTAATGTATACTTAAAAATAAAGATTTCACTTTGTTTTCCTTGAACTCAATCTCTTATCTGAAGTACGTTCAGCAAAGAACATATAATTATTGTCAAGGGCAAGAACATACTTTGTGTGTGCGTGCGCGCGCGCGCTTGTGTGTGTGTGTGTTTGTATATGTGTGTGCGTGTGCGTGTGCCTGTGTACCTGTGCAAATTGGTAGAACCTGGACATAATACGTGCCCAAAGTCTGGGCATAATGCGTGCCCAAAGTCTGGGCAGTACGCCTGCGGGCCGTGTTCACCACGACGCCGTTCGGGCCAGCGTGCCACTCAGCCGAGCTGGCATACACGCTTGTGTCCCCGTGCGGACACCTACTGCTTGAGCCGTGTTCTGCTCTGTGTTCTGCTCCGTGTTCTGCTCAGTACTGTGCAGGTCTGTGTGCCAATCGACGGAGTGCGACGGAACGTGCGAGTCCGGCGTCCTCCGTGGCACATCAGAATGTGATGGAATGCGTGCCAAGGTAGGAGTGCGCATAGAACGTACCTGGTGGTAGAAGTCGTTCCCGATGCTCACAACTCCTGCGTCCGCTCGCGGGACCCTGACTGTACTCGAAATTTAGCCGTCCCATTCCGCCTGGCGAGCACGAGCCTACATCATTCGATCTGCAGGTCAGCGCGTGCCCGATCTGCAGGTCAGCTCGTGCCTGATCTGCAGGTCAGCGCGTGCCTGATCTGACTGCCAAGCCGGGCAGTAGGGATGACGCCACCTGATGTATATCGCCTTGGTCCAGCTGAAGTCATGACGAACCACAAATCTGTCGCAGAGCGCCGACCGCGGCAAACTCGCGACGGTGCTGCTGCAGCATCGTCAGAGCATCCGGTCACGTGGGCCGGCCAACCCCCACTCGGACGTCCCACCCGACTATGACGTCACCGGTGATGCCGCGGGCGTCACCACTGCCCCGACAGGACACCTCGCGATGCGAATCGTGCGCGCGGCCCCGGACCGCTCTGGAGGTCGCCTCGTCATGCCATTAGCGTGTAATTTGAACCAACATGGATCGGGTTTTAGGGTCCACAGAAATGACCAGTAGATTAATGCATGCACTACTACCAACACGAGCATGCACGTATCAGCCAACAAATCACATATCAGCCGTAAAAATCGCCGGCCATTCTACCACCACCACTGGCGGCAGCTTCAGCTCACACGGAGAGGACGTCTGTGCTGCGCTGTACGCTCGCGCTGCCAACCTACACCGGAGCCAGGATATCTTATCATTCGAACTTCCCACATATTGATGGTGACGCCTCGTACCAGTTGTAGCCATTCAAGTAGAAAGCTGGTCGCGACGCACTTCTCCTTCCCTTCAGCATGTACCATGGAAGCACGTGCCGCAGACTCTTCGTCGCCACGGAAACGCGTGCCGCACTCTTCGTCGCCATGGAAACGCGTGCTGCAAACTCCCCATTGCCATGGAAACGCGTGCTGGAAGGTCTTCGTTGCCAGGACAGAAGTACACGTAGTCCACTGGCACAGAACTCGTGCGTGCCAGTGCCAGTGAGCACAGCAGCCGTTCACTTCCAGAGAGTGGACAGTCGCCAGAGACGGGCAGCAAGTGGTCTCCCTTGGATGGCAGACCGACACAAGTTATCCACCAGGGACTACGACTTAGCGGGGTGTAGTCGTGGCCGTGGTCTACGTTGCAGCACGCCACAGTCCCCACCTGGAGACAGAATTGTGGCGGACTGTGGTCCCCGTGCGAGAGATCTTCGCTGTACCAGACCATAGTCGTTGACCGTGGGCTTACACCGCAGCTCAGACAATCTGCTGCCGCCGGTCGGGGGTTTTCCACGCCGCAGCAGACTGTAGCTACTTGTCAGGAATCCTTTCCGTACCGCACTGTAGGTATCGAAGCGGGGTCTACGCGGAAGCGGACTGTGGCCACTGGTTGTGGGTCCACGCCGTAGTAGACTGTAGGCACTGGTCGCGGTCTACATGGTAGCCAGGATGATGTGGCCACACATGTAGATGGTGATGGACAAGCCGACAATGAAGGCGATCGCCCGCGCCGGCTGCGGAACCTGGGTGGCAAACGGACGGCTGTCAGCCACGCATACGTCATAATGACGTCATGACTACGGCACCTGGGTGGCAAACGGAGGGCTGTCAGCCACACATACGTCATAATTACGTCATGACTGTGGCACCTGGGTGGCTGTCATAAACGTCATGACTCAACCCGGGTGAAACGGAGGGCTGTCAGCCATACAGACGTCACAATGACGTCATACGTCATAATTACGTCATGACTGTGGCACCTGGGTGTCAAAAGGAGGGCTGTCGGCCATACAGACGTCATAATGACATCATGACTGCGACACCTGGGCTACAAACGGAGGGCTGTCAGCCGTACAGTATTGAACGCGACACCTGGGTTACAAATGGAGGGCTGTCAGCTAGAACGACTTCAAAATGTCGCTCCTGATTAATTAACTCCTGATTATGCCACTGCCACTATGTTCGCAATCTGGACGTGTAAGTACATGTCACTATGTAATTATGTCACCATGTCTGCAGTCTAGACGTATACGCTCACTATGTCACAATGTAATTATGTCACCATGTCTGCAGTCTAGACGTATACGCTCACTATGTCACTATGTAATTATGTCACCATGTCTGCAGTCTAGACGTATACGCTCACTATGTCACTATGTAATTATGTCACCATGTCTGCAGTCTAGACGTATACGCTCACTATGTCACTATGTAATTATGTCACCATGTCTGCAGTCTAGACGTATACGCTCACTATGTCACTATGTAATTATGTCACCATGTCTGCAGTCTAGACGTATACGTTCACTATGTCACTATGTAATTATGTCACCATGTCTGCAGTCTAGACGTATACGCTCACTATGTCACTATGTAATTATGTCACCATGTCTGCAGTCTAGACGTATACGCTCACTATGTCACTATGTAATTATGTCACCATGTCTGCAGTCTAGACGTATACGCTCACTATGTCACTATGTAATTATGTCACCATGTCTGCAGTCTAGACGTATACGCTCACTATGTCACTATGTAATTATCACCATGTCTGCAGTCTAGACGTATACGCTCACTATGTCACCATGTAATTATGTCACCATGTCTGCAGTCTAGACGTATACGCTCACTATGTCACTATGTAATTATGTCACCATGTCTGCAGTCTAGACGTATACGCTCACTATGTCACTATGTAATTATGTCACCATGTCTGCAGTCTAGACGTATACGCTCACTATGTCACTATGTAATTATGTCACCATGTCTGCAGTCTAGACGTATACGCTCACTATGTCACTATGTAATTATGTCACCATGTCTGCAGTCTAGACGTATACGCTCACTATGTCACTATGTAATTATGTCACCATGTCTGCAGTCTAGACGTATACGCTCACTATGTCACTATGTAATTATGTCACCATGTCTGCAGTCTAGACGTATACGCTCACTATGTCACTATGTAATTATGTCACCATGTCTGCAGTCTAGACGTATACGCTCACTATGTCACTATGTAATTATGTCACCATGTCTGCAGTCTAGACGTATACGCTCACTATGTCACTATGTAATTATGTCACCATGTCTGCAGTCTAGACGTATACGCTCACTATGTCACTATGTAATTATGTCACCATGTCTGCAGTCTAGACGTATACGTTCACTATGTCACTATGTAATTATGTCACCATGTCTGCAGTCTAGACGTATACGCTCACTATGTCACTATGTAATTATGTCACCATGTCTGCAGTCTAGACGTATACGCTCACTATGTCACTATGTAATTATGTCACCATGTCTGCAGTCTAGACGTATACGCTCACTATGTCACTATGTAATTATGTCACCATGTCTGCAGTCTAGACGTATACGCTCACTATGTCACTATGTAATTATGTCACCATGTCTGCAGTCTAGACGTATACGCTCACTATGTCACTATGTAATTATGTCACCATGTCTGCAGTCTAGACGTATACGCTCACTATGTCACTATGTAATTATGTCACCATGTCTGCAGTCTAGACGTATACGCTCACTATGTCGCTATGTAATTATGTCACCATGTCTGCAGGCATTATCACCACCACCTACCTCGTTCAGATAGACGAAGGTGTGGGCGATCCTGGCGGCAGTGAAGGTGCGGATCAGGTTGGTGGCCAGCCAGACGCCGGGCGCCGTGCTCAGGTACAGCGGACACAGGATCAGGAAAGGCACGATGTTCTCCAGGTCGTTGAGATGCGCACGTCGCACGCGCTCCACGTCCGGGTCGTCCATCTTGACCTTGCCGTGGACGACCTGTGCGTCCTCGGTGTTGGCGAATATCTGCCGAACAGTGGCCCAGTGTGCGTGACGCCGAGTCTGGCCATTCGCCGTGACGCCTGCACACTGACTGTATCTGGTGCAAATTGCTGGTGAACGAGCCTGGCCAGTGGGTGAAAATCGAGAATGGATAACATTTGTGGCCATTTTCTGTCGTCCTCGAGGTCTTCTTTCCGCCTTCCCAGTGAAAGGCCCAGCGGAACGTCATCTTCCCCCTCTCAAACAAGGCTGGTGTTCGAGTCTCGCCTGTCGCTACTCTTCGCCTGCGGCCAATCGGCGATATACTGGCGACGCTGCCTGATAACGGTCGACGTGTCGTAAAACCAACAACCAACCCAACAAGGCTTGAGTGCCCAGAAAATGCCAACAAGCATTCAGATTATTCGGGCGTGGTGAGGGAAATGGATCGCTCCGGACACAACCGGCTGGTTACCGGCCTTTACGACACATCGACCGGTGAATCATTTCGCGTTGCCAATCTCTCACGCCGACTGGTCGGGGGCGAGGAGTAGCGACAAGCGAGACTCGAACCCACAACCTTTCCATTGCAAGACGGGCAACTTACCCCTAGGATACTCGTCCTTGAACACAACTGATGTTCGTACAGTACTGGTGATAATGGCAAATAGGCAGGCCGGGCTGTTTGTGGCAGGGAATCAACACCGTACAACTGCTCCCGCAAAAGCTCACACGTAGTTGCGCCTGCGGTCGGTCAAGTAAGATGTCAGATTCTGTCTGCGGTAGGTCAGGTAAGATGTCAGACGGTGCTCGCGAAGGTCAAGTAGGATGTCAGACGGTGCACGCGGTAAATCAGGTAAGATGTCAGATGGCGCCTGTGGTAGGTCAGGTAAGATGTAAGATGGACACTGCGGTAGGTCAGGTAGGATATTAGATGGTGCCTGCGGTAGGTCAGGTAGGATATTAGATGATGCCTGTGGTAGGTCAAGTAAGATGTCAGATGGTGCCTGTGGTAGGTCAGGTAAGATGTAAGATGGACACTGCGGTAGGTCAGGTAGGATATTAGATGGTGCCTGTGGTAGGTCAGGTAAGATGGCAGATGGTGCCTGCGGTAGGTCAGGTAAGGATATTAGATGATGCCTGCGGTAGGTCAGGTAAGATGTCAGATGCGCCTGCGGTAGGTCAGGTAAAATGTCAGATGACGCCTGCGGTAGGTCAGGTAAGCTGTCAGATGGTGTCTGTGGTAGGTCAGGTAGGATATTAGATGATGCCTGTGATAGGTCAAGTAAGATGTCAGATGGTGCCTGTGGTAGGTCAGGTAGGATATTAGATGATGCCTGTGGTAGGTCAGGTAAGATGTAAGATGGACACTGCGGTAGGTCAGGTAGGATATTAGATGATGCCTGTGATAGGTCAGGTAAGATGGCAGATGGTGCCTGCGGTAGGTCAGGTAAGATGTCAGATGGTGCCTGCGGTAGGTCAGGTAAGATGTCAGATGGTGCCTGCGGTAGGTCAGGTAAGATGTCAGATGGTGCCTGCGGTAGGTCAGGTAGGAGTTCAGATGGTGCCGACTAGCAGCGGCCCGCTCACCTTCTTGCCAAACCTGTGACGTCCTGTTGCGAATGCCATCATCAGCGTCTTCAGAACGAGCACCGCCGCATAGAACACGAACGTAGCCCACAGCGGGTTCTGCATGTTCAGGTCTGCCAGTTCAGCCATCTTGCTCAGTCTGCCGACGACGCACTCAGTCAAGTATCCTATTGTCACGCTGTTCACTCACGTCTCCCAGTCCAGTCATGCTACTCAGCCATCACTCCCTGCCCAGCCATGTTACTCAGTCAGCACTCCCTGCCCAGCCATGTTACTCAGTCAGCACTCCCTGCCCAGCCATGTTACTCAGTCAGCACTCCCTGCCCAGCCATGTTACTCAGTCAGCACTCCCAGCCCAGCCATGCTACTCAGTCAGCACTCCCTGCCCAGCCATGTTACTCAGTCAGCACTCCCTGCCCAGCCATGTTACTCAGTCAGCACTCCCAGTCCAGCCATGCTACTCAGTCAGCACTCCCTGCCCAGCCATGCTACTCAGTCAGCACACTCCCTGCCCAGCCATGTTACTCAGTCAGCACACTCCCTGCCCAGCCATGTTACTCAGTCAGCACACTCCATGCCCAGCCATGTTACTCAGTCAGCGCACTCCCAGTCCAGCCATGTTACTCAGTCATCACTCCCAGCCCAGTCATGTTACTCAGTCAGCACACTCCCTGCCCAGCCATGTTACTCTGTCAGCACTCAGTCAACCCATGCTGTTCAGTCTGCGAACAGACTTGCCGAGACACTAGACAGAATAGCACGCCGTCCCCCGTGGCACACTTCAGGCTAATTTCCCACCTGTACTTTAGCACGTTGAATAGAACTGAAAAAGGTTCTCATTTTCTGTGAATTGAACAATATTGACAGAACAGTGTCATGCACTCCGATTGAAGGTCAAATAAGAACGCTTCGACCCACCTTGGCAAGGAATAAAGAATGTTTGCGTAGATGTTAGTTGCATTACACTTTTCTTTCGTACATGACGTTCAAGAACATAATGCATTCCTTATTATTATTAAACGTAAGGTACATTAGTCTCGTCATAATCATATTTGTCTTTCACGTCCCAGCGCCGCAACTAAACGAAATACGCAAATGTGTGCTTCAAATACTTTCCATAGTGTTTCTCAATATTTTGTGGTACTAATAAAATGCGATCTGTCACATTTTGATCCGTAAGCTAAGGGGTCAGATGAGGTCAAAGAGATGCATAATGTCATTATTTTATAGATGGCCGAAATAGTGTCCGAAAATACTATTGCGTAGTATCCAGGACTAAACTAGGACACTGTAATTCAGATTTAGAGGCCAAATTCATCCCAATGAGTTCAAATTCATCCGAATGATTCCAAATCTGAAGCATGTCATCCGAAGTCATGTTAGGACATTCATTTATTTATTTTTAATAAATTTCATCCAAGTTGTTGCTGGGGTGGTCTTAGGAACCAGGGTTCTATTGCTAAGCAGAGCTTGTTGCGAGAACCCTGGCCTCCACCGAACCATGAATTCCGGTTCAACGGCATAATTTTTTTCGAAAGTTTAACGTGTCGTCAATGCACCGACACGGCCCCACGGTAGCTCGTCCCCGGCCTTATCGGGCCAGCTGCCAACTGACACTCCCTGCCGGGGGCCAAATGCGAGCGCGCGAACCGACTCGAACCCTGTGTTGTCAGGACAGGGGAGACCAGTGCAGGCCAGCGCTCTAACAAACTGAGCTATCGGGGCGGCAAACATCGAGGTTGACCCCGGAAAGATCAATGAAATATGAGGCCCCGGAGCGATTTTCGTGTGTTTATGCGAACTCTCGGAGCCCCGCTGTATATTTCGGGCCCTTGACGTGACTATTTTTTACCCCAACGCGAAGTTTGGGCCTCAGCACGATTTGGGTCCAGAAGCGAATTTCGTGACTCAGTGCCAGTTTCCAGGTTTTTTTAAGGGTTCTTTGCAGGGTTCAGGTCTTCATTCGAGACCGCCGACCATAATTCTTTTTAGCGCCGACGGAAATCTTTGGGCACCAGCGCGATTTTTCGGAACCCCGCTGTATTTATCGGGGCAGTTCACGCGGATTCCTCGGGTCTCGACCACAAGGTTTTCAGCATCCTGTGCGGGGGTTTTTTACAGCCCGGCCCGATTTTGGCCCCGACACGAGTTCGCGTGGTTCGGCTGTATACAGCTGTGGCCATGACGAAATTTCGTGACTCATGTCAATTTGAGGGAAGGAACGCGACGTTGGGGCCTCTGGAGGTGTGTATGCCTATGTCGTGTATGCCCTCGACCAGTGGCGGATCTAGCCCACCGGTTCGGGTTGGGGAGGTTTTCAGCTTCCGGCGTGGGCCCCCGCCCCTCCCCAATGACGTGCCTAGGATTTGCATGAGAGGGGTGGGACGGATTTGGATGGTGCCCAGCCTGCCCATGCACCCTTGGGTTCACAACATTTTATTCCTAAACATCTTAGCTTAGACAATTATATTACCACAAGAAGAACAACAAAGTTTTGCGCCTACCAAAATACCAGAATTGTTGTGGTCTCAACGGGAGTTTGGGGCCCAGCGCGATTTTTCCGGGCCCAATTGTATTTACTTGGGGCACTCAATTGAAATTTTTGGGGCTCGGCGCGAATTTTGGGGCCACAGCGGGATTCTTCGGGACCCCGATGCCTTTTTTCGAATACCAACGCAATTCTTCGGAGCCCACCACCTTTCAATGGGGCTCCCAGTTGTTACTGGTCCCCAGCGCGCAAACATAGGTAAATTTTCAATGGGCTCCTCTGGCACGTCGGGAAGGGCTACAGCCCCCTCCCACCGATGCTTGCGCTACTGGATAAGACAAAGAGCCGCTTAGTACGTAATAGTGAACAAAAACTCACCGTTTGCACCAACCTATCGATATAAACAAAAACTTTCAGCATGAACCATAAGCTAAGGAAGATCGCATCAATCTCCCGATCAATAAACACGTCACCAGCAAACGCCACCGGAGCGCAAGCAGGCTAACGGCTACCAAAACACTCACATTCTACACACTCACAAATTACAAATGCACACGTGAAATACACGAATGCTCTGAGCGGCCACAGACCCACGCTCCCCGTCAGAGCGGCAATCGGTGCGTCAGCTGATTAACTCTGGAATTCAAGCGGTTTTCCTTTGGCCCGTGCAGCATACCCGGCGGGCTCCTTCCATTAATACGATTCGGAATTCAGTGCGAGACGGGAAAATATAAGACGGTGCCATACAGGCATGGAAGCGGGCCTGCGGCCGGGCTCCATCGGCTCCGGACTCCACCGGATATTGTTTTGGCGGGGTCACACCTCACCTGAGGGACGAGTAGTCTAGGGGCAAGTTGCTCGTCTCACAATCGAAAGGTTGTGGGTTCGAGTCTCACCTGTCGCTACTCTTCGCCCGCGACCAATCGGCGTGAGAGATTGGCGACGCTGCATGACTCGACGGTCGATGTGTCGTAAAACCAATAAACCAACCAACCACACCTCACCTGGAAAGCTGGTAAATTTCGTGGAAATTATCGCATTCCCCGAAGTTTCCCAGCTTCTGCATCGCGTGACGCGCGAGCCGGGCGGACGGACTGGCCCGAAGGTCCCGCCACGGGTCCGCCGAGAGGGCCCCGTCGGGGTCGACGTCACCAGGGCCCGCGACGAGCCCGACGGGTGGGCTCGCCGTCCGTCGGATCTCTCCTCAAACATTTGCCGTCTCTGACAGGGTCGTGCGGCCATGGTGCAACAGTGTGCAGTACAAAATAGCGACTATTGCGCTCTCACTGAGTCTACGCCAGTGCTGGACCGATCGCAGCCAGAGACGAAAAGAGCACGCTACTTGGCTACGAGCGCAGGTGACAGATGTAGCACAAGTATTCGTAGTCAGAGTGACGACAACCCACGGCCAGTGGCAAAGCAAAGGGCAGGAACGGGGATCAATACCTGGCCTCAAGAGACCGATTTTTGCTGAAATTGTTCTAACGGAATTTTCCGGGATATGAGAATGTTTATATATATATATATATATATATATATATATATATATATATATATATATATGTATCTTAAACAGACCCGACGAATGCTAGCTCTTCGATTCTGTCTTCCAAACTCACTATTTTTATATTCCCCCAACCGGGGCTTCTAGATCCGTCTGCTCGCGGAATTGCATTGCGGTTGCGTGCGAATTAGCAACAGCCGCCTTGCTTCTTAGCATACCTAATCAAGTTGTTTTTCAAAACAATCCAGGCATTATACGCACTCGTCATTTTACTTCAGCGCAACGTGCATGCCAGGCGTACCCAAGGAATTTGGTGGTTCTGATTAACGTGACCGAGGGGGGGGCGGGGCTAAAAAAACGCTGTCACGCGAGCTAACTTCATTGACGTTAAGCTGGCCGTGGCGAACCTGTCAACTACCGATTATTACACTCGGGAGACCAAACCCGACCAGCAACTGTTCGTTTCACGACGCTGTTTGCTTTCAAGGTTCTGAAGCTGAATGTGTCGCTCAGGATTGCGTAAGTGTTTTTCGCCTGAGGGTCAGAACAGCATTTGAAACATGGCATTGCCCTGGATGCTGGTGGGCCAGAATAGTGTCATATCCGGGAAATATTCACCAATGTTGCCAAAAGTTTAGTGCAAATATTTGATAATGACTACAATCTCCTTGCTGTTTCATCATAACCATGAGGAGAAACGTGGAACATGGAGCGTAACCATGGAAAGAACAAAATGGAGGTTTTCATGACACAAAATAAACTCGCCCTCCCCGACCTTCAGTGCCACACAATGTCCCCCCCCCAAGCCGTGTTATCCCACTGCTGCCTTGCAGAATCTTGTCATCAGTGGAACTGCTTCATGTCCCCCAATCTGGGTCCCTCATATTTCAAGAATTTCATCCGGACACTTTGGTGGGTCTGATTCCCAGGTCAGATCATTCACCAGAAGCAAAACTTATTGCACTGGACCAGTATTATCAAATGCCCCAAACCAGCATGAAATAGGACATTTGCCACCCTGTCATTTATGGTCATACAGTAGTGGGGACACAATCGCTTTGGTAGCACTCCAAGTTATGATTCTCATCGGATTTTGAGAAAATGGTCTGAATACGATGCTTGTGAGCATGATTAAGATGCACTGCTTTCCATCAGAAATGCTCCCTTTTCGGTTGGCGAGAAAAAAAGGTCGATTTTAGATTGATAATAATGATAATAATGATAATGATAGCAATGAAGAGGGATTTTAGTGAGGAAGCATATCAGGAAGAACAATGCAAAATTTTACCAATACACCTAACATAGCATAAACTGGCCTGGTCTTCTCTACATATGAGAAGAATGAACGATTTCTTGCGCACCATGATTGAAAGTAAAATCAGACGAAACGGTTTGGCTCACACTGGCAAGGAATGGTGTGCTTTGGACAAAAAGTTCATTATACTAAAGTCTCAGACTTTCATTTTCAAGAGTAACAATGTTTCGTACGCACCAGGTCACGACAAAAATCATCCACTGAAATCGCCAATCTCTCACGCCGATTGGTTGCGGGAAAAGAGGAGCGACAGGTAAGACTCGAACCCACAACCTTTCCATTGTGGGACGGGCAGCTTACCGCTCTACTCAGCAGTAGCTCCGCATGCTGATTACGGATGTGATATGGGATTATTGACCTTTGTTCCATATTTTTTCCCAAATTTTCGTCTCGCTTGATCACAAACAAGTTGAGTAATTCATGAGTACACAGCCGATGTTAATATGTCACGTAGGCTTTCTCAGTTGACCTATCATAAGTGTAGGTTTCTGAAAATTATTGGGAGTGCAAAACACATGAAGACATGGGCGGATCCAGATTAATTGGGGAAGGAAATACAAGGGTTTATTTAAAAAGTTAAAATTTTTGGGGAAAAGAAGCAGGGGGCAGATTAAGGAGGAAGGATACTACACAGGGTGCTATGTTAAAAGTTGAAATTATTGGGGTGGGGGTGCAGAGTCAACATTGGGCGGGGGTAAGTGTCCTCCCAAGAGCACACAAAGCTACACACCCGTGACCCGTATGTGGCTCATTTTATTCGGAGCATGTGTGTATACGCCACGAGCACATAACATAAATAGCGTAAACATCATGGTCACTTTACCGCTTGTATATTTCGCTTCCTGTCGTTGTTATTGGCTTTACGACACGTCGACCGTTGAGTCATGTAGCGTCGCCAATCTCTCACGCCGATCGGTCGCGGACAAAGAGGAGCGACAGGTAAGACTCGAACGCACAATCTTTCGATCGTGAGATGGGTAACTTACCCCTAAGCTACTCGTCCCCATAATGCATGTCGGCATGACCGATCCACGATTCCCCACCTGGGAGTGTTTCTGCGTGCCCGGTCCTCCAGCACCTCCGCACGGGAAACGACCAAGGCCGGAATCCACTCACCTCCGCAGCCGGGGGCGGGGACGGCCGAGTGGTCAAGGTGCTGGCCTCTGGGTACCGAAGGTCCCGGGTTCGACACTAGCGCCGCCCGCAACATTTCCCAATCTCGCGGCCCGCCGGCGGGACAGTGTGGGCGGCGCCACTAGCCGTCAATGTGCAGAAAGTGCGTCGTGCACCACACAATAAACAAAGGAACAAACCTCCGCAGCAGGAGATGCACAGACTCCTAGGCTTCTTACGGCATCGGATATGCACGCGCTCGTTACTCGGGCCTTAGGGCGCTTCGACAAGAATTGATCATTCGCGATATGCACTCACTCAGGTGCAAGAGATTACGGGGTGATATGATTGAAATGCACCAAATCGTTATAGGGCTGGATCAAATAAATCCCAATGACACCCTTCTATTTAGAGTAGTGCATAGCGGCCTTCAATTCAGTTTGGACAAGCCGAGGTGTAGGACAGTTTAGCGACAACAGGTCTTCAGTCAAAGGGTGTGTGACCAATGGGATAGGCTGCCTGCTGATGTGGAAAGTCCCACATTGAATGTATTTGAAAATTTGGAGGACAAATTTTTACGCTGGGAAGCGATTTTAAGACCTAGTTATTGGTGGATGGGTGAGATATACGCTACGTAGGTGTGCACGGTACAGGTCCCTTTAAGCAGCCATCGATGGAGTTGGAAGTGTATTGGCGGAGCGCCCGCGGGTCGAGTCAATAGGACTGGATAAGTAGATAGGTATGGATGGGCGTAGATGATGTTGGTGTGGGAGATGGGCGTAGATGGGCGTGCGGGATGTTCGTGGCTGGCTTCCTTGGAATTCGGGATGTGGTACGGTTTGGAATGGCGCGTCTCTCTGAGCCAGGCTTATGGTATTCTCCCCTTACCCAGGCTCAACATGGATGGAGCTACAAGGGCCCACACAGGCGCAACCTGGATGGGCCCTTGTGGCTCTAATTAAGTGTGAACAATTCATGACTTGACTCCTGCTGAGCCGCCGATGTGGGATGGCACTTCGCCGCGCAACACCACACGATAATTCACTGCTGGATGTATGCATGCATGCATGCATACATGCATGCTGCATGCATTGCTTCAGTGACAATGCCTCGGGCCTGTTTCACCCGTTTCATTTGCCATCATCCGGGACCAGCAATGTTTGAAGGACTAGTCTTATATTTGCAAACACCTGGGACCAGTGGTGCTTCAAGGACTAGTCTTACATTTGTCAACGCCCGGGACCAGTGATGCTTGAAGGACTAGTCTTATATTTGCAAACACCCAGGACCAGTGGTGCTTCAAGGACTAGTCTTACATTTGTCAACACCTGGGACCAGTGATGTTTGAAGGACTAGTCTTACATTTGCAAACACCTGGGACCAGCAATGTTTGAAGGACTAGTATTACATTTGTCAACACCCGGGACCAGCAATGTTTGAAAGACTAGTCATACATTTGCCAACACCAGAGACCAGTAATGTTTGAAGGAAGGACTAGTCTTACATTTGTCAACACCCGGGACCAGTGATGCCTGAAGCGAAATCGCTACGCAGATTCCGATGGCAGGCCGCCACCTTGTTGGTTGGTTATTGATTTTACGACACATCGACCGTTCAGTCATGTAGCGTCGCCAATCTCTCACACCGATTGGTCGCTGGCGAAGGGCAGCGACAGGTGAGACTCGAGCACACAACCTTTCGATTGTGAGACGACCAACTCACCCCTAGACCACTCGTCCCCTAGGCGCGCCACCTTGCGTCTCGCCCGCAGACGTCCGACAAACATCACCCAGGTCAGGGGTGAAATGTGTGGTATCAATGGCCACTCTCCCCGCTAGGCATTATCGAGGCTGAAGAGCATTAGCGCATCGCCTTTCCAACACCGTCTCAGTAGTCCACAGCAGGAGAGGGGTGGTGGGCCTCACAGAGGGTCCCATCTCATGTGGCATCACACACCACCTGCAGAGGCTTCCAGATAATTGAAACTGCTGCCGGGGACGGGGCGGGGAAGAGGGGGCGGAGGCGGGCGGGGCGGTGAAGGGGGCGGGGCGGGGCGGGGCGGGGCGAGGCGGGGCGGGGAGGGTGAGCGGGCGGGGATGGCTCGCAGTAAACTACTCGAAAAATATCGCAACAATTCCCTAATCACTTTTCCAACAAAGAAGATCGGTTAGTTTTGCCATTCCTTCGGCCAAGAACACCCGTAGGATTCGCTAAGATCAGCAATATGCAGTGCTCATTTTGCACTACTGTTGTAGCGATTGCACCACGGATCCCTCACGAAATTATTTCACAGTGCAATCCATGATAGTTAGTTATTAGGGCTTTAGGGCGCATCGACTACATTGGTCATGTAGCGCCCATCAATCCATGATAGAGAAATACAACATCGATAATGAATTGCCGGCGTGTTAACGCTTCACGTGCGAAAGTGTCGTACTGGCGGCGACGACAGCTTTCGTCGACTTCCACTCTGCTAACTCCACTTCCCGTACTTCCACTTTGCCAGCTCCACTTCCCGTACTTCCACTCTGCCCACTCCACTTCCCGTACTTCTGCACCCCACCAACTCCACTTCCCGATGCTTCCACCCGGGCCTTTGCCAACTCCACTTCCCGTACTTCCACTTTGCCAGCTCCACTTCCCGTACTTCCACTCTGCCCACTCCACTTCCCGTACTTCCTCTCTTGTTTGTTTATTGGTTGGTTCACGACACACTTTACGCACATTCACGGCTAATGAGCCCGCCCACACTGTTTCGCCGGTGGGCTGCGGGATTGGGAAATGTCCTGAGTGGCGCTAGAGTCGAACCCGGGACCTTTGGTACCCATAGCCCGACACCTCAACCACTCGGCCATCCCCGCCCCCGTACTTCTCTCTGCCAAACTCCACTTCACGTACTTCCACTCTGCCAACTCCAATTCTCGTACTTCCTCTCTGCCAACTCCACTTCTCGTACTTGCACTCTGCCAACTCCACTTCTCGTACTTGCACTCTGCCAACTCCACTTCTCGTACTTGCACTCTGCCAACTCCACTTCTCGTAGTTCCACTCTGCCAACTCCACTTCTCGTACTTCCACTCTGCCTCCACTCCACTTGGCGCCGGTGCCATCTACAGTCACACATCGACGGAGAACTTGTAGACGCACGTGTGCTGGTACAGATCGCCCGGACTGATAATGGTGTCCGGGAACTCTGGGTGGTTCACGGCGTCCGGGTACTGCTGCGTCTCCATGCAGAAGGCGCCCTGGCGGCCGTAGGTGGCGCCATCTTTTCCCGGCGCGCCGTCCCGCCGGCAGGGCGTTGCCGGTGTAGAACTGCAGGCCCGGCTGGTCGGTGAGCACCTCCAGCACGACGCCGGTGTCGGGGCTGCTGACGCGCGCCGCGACCGCCACGCCACCCGGCGGCGGCCGCTCCAGACAGAAGTTGTGGTCGAAGCCGGCGCGCGGCGCCAGCGCGGCCAGCGCCGCGCCCAGCTGCCGGCCGGCGCGCAGGTCGTGCGCGCCGGCGACGGCCAGCCGCCGGCCGGTGACCAGGCCGCCGTCGTCCGCCTGCAGGTAGGCGGCGGCGCGCACGGCCACCGTGTGGCGCAGCAGGGCGGCGCGGCCGGCGCCGTGGCCGGCCAGGTTCCAGTACGCGTGGTTGGTCAGGTTGACCGGCGTCGGCCGGTCGCTCATCGCCTGGTAGCGGATCACCAGCCGGCTGTCGGCGGTCAGCCGGTAGGTCACGTGCGTCGTCAGCTGGCCCGGGTAGCCCTCCTCGCCGTGCGCGCTGACGTAGGTGAAGGTCACGCCGTCGCCGGCCACGTGCGAGCCCCACATGCGCCTGTCGAAGCCGGCCGCCCCGCCGTGCAGGTGCACCGGCGGACAGTTCAGGGTCACCTCCACCTGCCGCCCGTCGAGCGGGAACCGGCCGCCGCTGATGCGGTTGGCGACGCGGCCCACCGTGCACCCGAAGTAGCACGTGTTGGCCACGTACTTCTCGTACGAGTCCTCGCCCAGCGCCACGTCAACAACCCGGCCGTCTTTGGCCTTGACCTTGAGCGAGGTCAGCCGGGCGCCATAGTTGATGACCTGAGCCACCGTGCCCGCGTCGTTGGCAAGGGTAAACCGGCGCACGGGCGTCGGTGGCGCCGCGGGGTCTGCGCGGTGCACGCCGAAGCTGTCTTCGGCCACGGTGCACATGGTGCTCACCTGAGAGGAGAGGTCACCGGTCAGTCCCCGGTCGCCGGTCGGGCCCCGGTCACCGGTCAGTCCCCGGTCGCCGGTCGGGCCCCGGTCACCGGTCAGTCCCCGGTCACCGGTCAGTCCCCGGTCGCCGGTCGGTCCGAGACGGCGGGTGGCGGCTCACGGACAGTCTCCGTCAGTCTGTCTCAGGTCACGACCCTCGGGTCGGGCTGACGCGACATGTCAGTCTCAGGTCACGGGTCAGGCTGCGGCCAGTCAGGTGACAGCGAACCTGACGCCTCGGACAGACTGGGAAGTCAGGTGAGCACCAGGTTATGACAGAGTGGATGGCGCCACGCCGTCACGTTTTCCTCTCTGATGCCGACGTCACCAGGTCAGGTCTTACGCTATAGGTGGCGCCACCAGGGCCGGTTTTACACCGTAGGTGGCGCCACCAGGGCAGGTTCTACACCCTAGGTGGCGCCACCAGGGCCGGTTTTACGCTGTAGGTGGCGCCACCAGGGCCAGTTTTACGCTATAGGTAGCGCCACCAGTCAGGTTTTACGGTATAGATGGCGTCACCAGGACAGCTTTTACCCTGTAGGTGGCGCCACCAGGGTATGTTTTACGCTAAGGACTGAGCCGCTCGTGCCGCCGTGTTTTGCCGATTTAAATCCACCAGTGGGAGCTGGGCTGTGGGTCAGTGGACAGTCACAAGGTCACAAGGTCACGAGGTCACGAGGTCACGAGGTCACGAGGTCACGACCCGTTGGCAACGTGAGGACGTCTCATCAGTGGAGTCACGGGCCGTTGTTGGATGGTAAGAGACAGTGTTAAAATATTGATTTTTCGTTAGGTGTGAGATGTCGAAATAAGTCCAGTAAGATGTCGAATTCCACCATGGAAACGATATCGTGTATGCCCTTAAAGCTCATGTGTATCCTATAGCATGGTTTGTCTGCACATTTGTGTTTACTTTGGAAGACATCTACTTTTTATACTTATGTTGATGAGATCGACAAGAATGTCATTATCAGCAACTTGTATTGAACGGCAGACCACATCATAGAAAACCTATTGACCCGAAATAGCGTTAGATACGAAATGCTTATGTATCACGATCGATAATGGTGAGCATAAGCATGATACATACACGATATAGTAGGGAACGAAGCATGGAGACTGCATGAACCCACATCAAGGAACACGAAACCATTACTTCTTTTGGAAGGATGTCTTTTCGGTGTTCAGTAGGTGGTATATTCCACCCTATTTCACGAATAATCTATCACTGGTAAGAGATCGCGGGGGTGTCTCGAGTCGCGAACCCGTTTGGGACCAGAACTCTGTGTAGGCTTTAAATATTAGTAATTCCATGGCCAGTATTTTAAATTTCGACGATTTCTCACAGCTGACCTTGACACCTAGGTCACAGGCTAAAGATTAAGAGCAACATTTTGGAATCAAATCAGACAACACGGTAATAATTTAGTCCACGGCGAGCGTTCGAGGAATTAATCGGAGGAAATTCGCACTCTGTCATGAAGCTGGTGAAACGACAAAAACGTCCACCAACAACGGACAAATCGGACGTTCTGAACCAGCAGTTACTGTGACTCCAATGAAGGGTGATTAAAAACGTGTTCAGGCATTTCAATGTTCATTTTCTGCCATACAATTCACAGCATTCACTGATTTGCTGCGTGCCAAGCACATTGACTCGCTGTTGGTTGGTTATTGATTTTCACGACACACCGACCATTGGGTCATGTGGCGTCGCCAATCTCTCACACCGATTGGTCGCGGGCAAAGAGTAGCGACAGGCGAGACTCAAGCCCACGACCTTTCGTGTGATTGTGGTTTTAGGGCGACTAGAAGCAACTTACCCCTAGGCTACTCGTCCCCTATTGACCCGATGTTCCAAATTGTCCGTCATAATATGCCGCGCGGGGTGGACGGCGCTACACGGCACGCCGTCCGAGAGCCCAGCGCCATCTGTGATCTGTGACACAACACTTTTTTACTCTTAAATTTATTGGTTGGTTCACGACACACTTTATGCACATTCACGGCTAATGGCGCCGCCCACACTGTTTCGCCGGTGGGCCGCGGGATTGGGAAATGTCCCGAGTGGCGCTAGAGTCGAACCCGGGACCTTTGGTACCCATAGCCCGACACCTTAACCACTCGGCCATCCCCGCCCCAGACACAACACTTCCAGTCACTTCGTATGAATCAGCACGTCCCGTACAAGTTGAAAGTCGAGGCCATCGAACGTCACCGCCCTGTGAAGCGCCAAAGCGGCGTTAAAATAACGGTTTTTCGTTATTTTAACACCGAACTTCGTTATTTTCGTTATCGTTATTTTTCGTTATTTCGCGCCAAAGCGGCGTTAAAATAGGTGTGAGATATCAAAACGAGAACAGTATGATGTCGAAATTTGCTACGCAATTGGTCGTATTTAAAATGCCTTTGATATCTTTCAGACGCAACTTTAAACCAATAACGCACTTACGACTGTACCCATCTAATTTGTCTTGATATTCATGATTTAGCAAGCGCCATATTCGTGATAGCGATAAGAAACTATGGTATGAACTAAAAACCATTTTATGCGAAATCACACTAGAGTTAATCCATTTACCGGAAATTTGAGCTACAAAATATTCGTTTATTACTATCCCATATCGAGAGCATGAGGACGTTACTTGCCAGTGAGATGCTGTTAGAAAGGAGAGAAGAATATTTCATAAGGACGCATCACGAAGCAGGATGTCGATACTTCCCTGAGAAGGATGTCGATTGAGTGCGCTGAAAGTGGTATGGTCGACCCTATTTCGCAAATAATTTATCCCTGCGTCAAAGGGATCAGTGTTCAAGAGCCTGCAGTGTCGTCACTGGGAGGAGTTGCAACGTATCAACACCGAACATGCACCATCGCATCCTTTCATGGCGCTGAATATTCTGCTGCGTGTGTGTTGGTTGGTTATTGGTTTTACGACACATCGACCGTTGAGTCATGCAGCGTCGCCAATCTCTCACGCCGATTGGTCGCGGACGAAGAGTAGCGATAGGTGAGACTCGAACTCACAACCTTTCGATTGTGAGACGAGCAACTTACCTCTAGGCTACTCGTCCCCGCTGCGTGTGTGTGTGTGTGTGTGTGAGTTTTGCCAGCCTGCCACCGTGTGGTGATATCGGCTGGTTCCGGTTCAGAGAAGATGTGTAAGAGAGTGAGTAGCGTAGGGTAGGAGGATGAATCCGAGGTGGAGGTTTTGTAGAGATATTCCGCTGCTTTACAAATCCAAGTTAGGACAAAGTTACTGACTTGCGGTTCGGTAATTTGCGGGCCTTTTACTGCAGTGCGCATAATTGGATCTCAGTGTAATTGTTCCCACCGAAGATAATAATGCGCATGAAATAGGGATTTTCACATCAAATGTCAAAGGCCAAGTGACCAAGGGCTAGAAGCCAGATCAAGCATCATGTATGCCTACACAAACGCATCTTGCATGGAATGTTGTCGTTTCTAGTCAGGTTATATGATCACGATTCGGTTTCAGTGTCACCTAAGTAGTGCGAAAGGCTGGAGTAACACCAGGCCACACGAAAAAGGATCACCCCCTCACACAGTGAACGGTCAGTGTAACACTCCCCGGTCACACAGAAAAAAAAGCCAGTGTACACTCCCCGGTCACACAGTGAACGGTCAATGTACACTCCTCGGTCACACAGTGAACGGTCAATGTCGACACACTCCCAGTGTACACTCCCCGGTCACACAGTGAACGGTCAGTGTACACTCCCGGTCACACAGTGAACGGTCAGTGTACACTCCCCGGTCACACAGTGAACGGCCAGTGTACACTCCCAGGTCACACAGTGAACGGTCAGTGTACACTCCCCGGTCACACAGTGAACGGCCAGTGTACACTCCCCGGTCACACAGTGAACGGTCAGTGTACACTCCCCGGTCACACAGTGAACGGTCAGTGTACACTCCCCGGTCACACAGTGAACGGCAGTGTACACTCCCGGTCACACAGTGAACGGCCAGTGTACACTCCCCGGTCACACAGTGAACGGCCAGTGTACACTCCCCGGTCACACAGTGAACGGTCATTTTCCCTCCCAAGTGAACGGTCAGTGTACACTCCCGGTCACACAGTGAACGGTCAGTGTACACTCCCGGTCACACAGTGAACGGTCAGTGTACACTCCAGGTCACACAGTGAACGGTCAGTGTACACTCCCAGGTCACACAGTGAACGGTCAGTGTACACTCCCCTCACAAGAACCCCCCCGTCACACGGCGAACGGTCAGTGTACACTCCCGGTCACACAGTAAACGGTCAGTGTACACTCCCCGGTCACACAGTGAACGGTCAGTGTACACTCCCCAGTCACACAGTAACGGTCAGTGTACACTGTACACTCCTCAGACACAATATCTTGTCTGTAACAGACAAGATATTGTAAAAACAAGTTAGAGATACACCTTTATATTGTGGGACAAAACTAGTGATCTGGTTACGGCCTACGTGATCATGGCCGGGCCCAAAATCTCAGGACACATATAATTCCCAAACGCTCAACTTTGAAAAAGCTACTCAGAACTAGAGCACATCAGCTGAATGCGCGAACTATATACATAGCAGCGCCCTAAGACTGCTAGAAATTGCGCGGGCGTCCAAAAAGCACTGGATACAAATAGTTCGTTCGTTTTTATGGTGGCTATGTTGCGTAAAGATGGGTTTGAGGGTAGTCAGGTCAGGCTAGGTTAGGTTAGGGTGGGTTTCAGGGTGGCTTGGTTAAGTTAGAGTGTGTTTTGGGGTGGTTATGTTCACTTTTTTTCATTTTTTTACTTTTTAATAAATTTGATCCGAGTTGTTGTTGGGGTGGCTTGAAGGGCCAGGTTTCTATTGCTAAGCAGAGCTTGTTGCGTGAACCCTGGCCCCACCACCCGATTCATGAACTCCAGTTCAACGGCAGAATTTAGACCGAAAGTTTAACGTGCCGCCAATGCACCGACACGGCCGCCCGGTAGCTCGTTCCCGGCCTTATCGGGCCAGCTGCCAACTGACACTCCCGGCCGGGGCTAAATGCGGGCGCGCGAAGCGACTCGAACCCTATGTTGCCATTACAGGGGAGACCAGTGCAGGCCAGCGCTCCAACCAACTGAGCGACCGGGGCGGCACTTCATGGTGATTAGGCTAGGTCACGGTGGACGTGCGGCTGGGTTAGGTCAAGCTCGACTACGGCGGTCTACTCGTGCCTAACCAATTTATTTATTTATTTATTTATTTATTTATTTATTTAACAATACATGCCCTCCACGTGCAGTGGCTATTACGGACAGTCTGGGTCACAGATATTTACAAAGAAAGGATAGATTTGTGGTCAGTAGTGGGAGCAGATGCGCAACAACATTCGTACACCAACATAATACAATACCCATATCACTCTCTGCACTACAAACACCGTGCTTGCAACACGAGCTATACACGAGTGGTTTGTAGAAGTGATAGGAAAGCGATCTGCCACCCCTGGCGCCGCGTCTGCCCCGGCGTGTGTTCTTGGTGGGCGTTGTCACGGCGTCGCGGCGTTGTCCAATGTAGACAGAGAGCTGCTATCGGCACACATACATCGGCGAGCTGGGTCAATACGTGCTGCTCTATCGGCTCACGATATGAACGTCATCTCCAGATGCTGAGACGGTATCGGCATCCCGGAACTTGGTGGCAAGAGCACACTAGCTCAGCGGTGGTCTCCAAACCTCCCAACCTCAACAGTGGCCTCCAAACCTCCCAACCTCAGCAGTGGCCTCCAAACCTCCCAACCTCAACAGTGGTCTCCAAACCTCCCAACCTCAACAGTGGTCCCCAAACCTCCCAACCTCAATAGTGGTCTCCAAACGTACCAGGCGCTGGGACGGTATTGGCATCCCTGGAACTTGGTGGCAAGAGCACAGTAGCTCAACAGTGGTCTCCAAACCTCCCAACATCAACAGTGGTCTCCAAACATCATAACCTCAGCAGTGGCCCCCAAACCTCCCAACCTCAGCAGGGGCCTGCAAACCTCCAAACTTCAGCAGTGGCCTTCAAATTTCCCAACCTCAACAGTGGCACTGAAACCTCTCAAGTACAACAGTAATCTATAAACCTCCGAACCTAAATAGCGACCCCACAAGCCCCCTAACTTCCATAGGGGCCTCCAAATCCCCAACCTCAACAGTGGTTTCCAAACCTTCCAACCTCAACAGTGGTTTACAAACCTCCAACCTCAACAGTGGCACTGAGACCTTTCAACTTAAACAGTGGTCTATAAACCTCCCAACCTCAATAGCGACCTCACAAGCCCCCTAACATCCATAGGGACCTCCAAATCGCCAACCTCAACAGTGGTTTCCAAACCTCTCAACCTCAACAGTGGTCTCCAAACTGTCCAACCTCAATAGCGACCTCCAAACTGTCCAACCTCAATAGCGACCTCCAAACCAATTGTGCCCCAGTCAAAACCAATTCCAGCATCGAAAGTCCAAACCAATTCCAGCATGGTCTTCTCCAGAAAACTGTCCTTTCATTTTTTCCATTATGGAGATTAGAATGGTTGATGTTGTAGCAATGAATCTGAAACCAATTCTGGGGGGGGCAAAATGTAATTTCTGAAGACTCGATGAAGATAGTACCCAAGCAGTATTGAGATTCTGTCTATGCAGCTATCACTGTCTTTGTGTCTCAGCATCTATTAACAAATTTTGTATACTAAATTTCAATGCAATTTCAGGTGAAGGGATTACATATGTGATATGGCATACAATAGCAGTGCATAGCACGGTTATTAGTCTCCTTATCCCGAATATAGCCTTTCGTAAATTATGAACCTCAAAACAAATGATAAACGTACAAGCATAAGTACCTACACCACTGGCTAAAATTTGAGTCTGAAAACAATCAGAAGCATTTTAAATGACACTAATCCCATGGCAAAGTTAAATATCCAACTGTGCTGGCTTCGGCATCTCACGCCTGACGAAAAACAAAGCATTATTTAACCATGGCAGGCACCACCCGTGAAGCAACGTCTGCGACAATTTCCACGTGGGTCTGTGCTGAAAGGAGAGGATGTGGAAATTGCAACGGATGTTGAGCCAATTCAGTCACCAAGGAAACCTCATCTAACGAGGCTTGCATGGCATACGATTCCCCGCACTGATTTTCTATGATTTATGTACATGCGAATCGAAGCTATTTAGTATTATTTCACATTACCTTTACCTTTTCCTTTTCACTTTCTACAAGTAAAATCCTGGCAAGCGACCTTCCACGTTGCGACATAATTTTCATGTCACTTCACCTGATGACGTCGCACATCAATTAACATCGTTCGTACAGCTGGAAGCAGGTGGCAGCTTGGAATGCGTTCACAATCACAGGCTGACGCCTCCACAGGCTGACACCCTCACAGGCTGACACCTCCACAGGCTGACACCCTCACAGGCTGACGCCACCTTCACAGGCTGACACCCTCACAGGCTGACCCCCCACAGGCTGACACCTCCACAGGCTGACACCCTCACAGGCTGACGCCTCCACAGGCTGACACCCTCACAGGCTGACACCCTCACAGGCTGACGCCTGCCGCGGCTGTCCCGACACCGGGCGTGACCGCACGCGTCTCGCTCGAGGTCGGCCGGCCGGCAAGACCCAAATAGCCGGCGGCATCGGTCGACAATCCGCTCAGTCACTGTGACCAGTCCACTGTGACCAGTCCACCGTGACCAGTCCATGCGACCAGTCCACTGCCAGTGACCAGTCCACCGTGACCAGTCCACCGTGACCAGTCCACTGTGACCAGTCCACTGTGACCAGTCCACCGTGACCAGTCCACCGTGACCAGTCCACCGTGACCAGTCCACCGTGACCAGTCCACCGTGACCAGTCCACCGTGACCAGTCCACCGTGACCAGTCCACTGTGACCAGTCCACTGTGACCAGTCCACTGTGACCAGTCCACTGTGACCAGTCCACCGTGACCAGTCCACCGTGACCAGTCCACTGTGACCAGTCCACTGTGACCAGTCCACTGTGACCAGTCCACTGTGACCAGTCCACTGTGACCAGTCCACCGTGACCAGTCCACCGTGACCAGTCTGGCGGGGGGAGGCGCAGCATCGCACCCTCCGGACACGGGGACGAGTAGCCTAGGGGTAGGCTGCTCGTCTCGCAATCGAAAGGTTATGGGTTCGAGTCTCGCCTGTCGCTACTTTTCGCCCGCAACCAATCGGCGTGAGAGATTGGCGGCGCCACGCGACTCGACGGTCGATGTGTCGTAAAACCAGCAACCAGCCGAACCCTCCGGACACGGGGCTTCTGCTGCCAGTTGCGGCGTCAGTCGCCGGGGTATGGTCAGCCCAGCGACGCCCCGATAGCTGACGGCGTCAGTCGCCGGGGGACGGTCAGCCCAGCGACGCCCCGATAGCTGACGGCGTCAGTCGCCGGGGGACGGTCAGCCCAGCGACGCCCCGATAGCTGACGGCGTCAGTCGCCGGGGGACGGTCAGCCCAGCGACGCCCCGATAGCTGACGGCGTCAGTCGCCGGGGACGGTCAGCCCGCGACGCCTCGATAGCTGACGGCGTCAGTCGCCACGGTCAGCCCAGCGACGCCTCGATAGCTGACGGCGTCAGTCGCCGAGTACGGTCAGCCCAGCGACGCGATAGCTGACGGCGTCAGTCGCCGGGGGACGCAGCCCAGCGACGCCCCGATAGCTGACGGCGTCAGTCGCCGAGGGACGGTCAGCCCAGCGACGCCCCGATAGCTGACGGCGTCAGTCGCCGGGGTACGGTCAGCCCAGCGACGCCCCGATAGCTGTCGGCGAGGTATCGGGGTGCCCGTCCGCAGTGGACGTCCTGTCCCGACCGGGCACAGCTGGAGTCGTGTCACGTGCTCACGTGACCCCCGGCCGCGAGGTCGGTTGGCAACAGAGCCGATAAGGCCCGGGAGGCCGGGCGGTGCGTCGGCGGCACGTGAATCTCCAGAGGAGCAATGTTAACTTATCTCCAGAGGAGCAATGTTAATTTATCTCCAGAGGAGCAATGTTAATTTATCTCCAGAGGAGCGATACTAATTTATATCCCGAGGAGCGATATTATCTCCAGAGGAGAAAAGATAAATCTCCAGAGGAGCGATGCTAATTTATCCCCAGAGGAGCGATATTATCTCCAGAGGAGAAAAGATAAATCTCCAGAGGAGCGATGCTAATTTATCTCCAGAGGAGCGATATTATCTCCAGAGGAGAAAAGATAAATCTCCAGCGGAGCGATATTAATTTATTTAATACAACGAAGAATGGCTTTTAAGTGCTCCTGGGTTTTAGACATTGCGTGAGACGAAACGAAATATTGAGGGTCGTACATTTCGTCTCACGCAATGATATTAATTTATCTTCAGAGGAGCGATATTATCTCCAGAGGAGAAAATATAAATCTCCAGAGTAGCGATATTAATTTATCTGGCTCCAGTTGTAGCAGCCGAGTCCCTGAAGTCGCCTTGTCCCCGTTCTTGTCCCTGTGCCTACGGTCTTGGTGGGAATTCCTCTTACGTGCATCCCTTCGATTTCCTCTTCCAAATTAGGGCCCCCAGGCCCTGGTGCCTCCCCACCATCCTCGCGGCCTTATTATAAGCCTTGGGGCTTCCACTTACGATCCGAGGGCCTCGACCCTCTTCCTAGGGGCCTCGCCTTCAACATCGCAACCCTCCTCTGCCATCCTGTCTGGGAGAGGGGATGGTCTCCTGGCGTTCAGCCGGTTGTGGACAGCCCCCTGATTTCGAGGGGAAGGGGCCGGGAAGGGACCGTATATTCGCTTCCCGCCTGCCACCGTGGCGTGGGCCACGTGGAACAATTTGCCTCCGTCCTTAGTCACAGCCATATTGTGAAAACGGCAGTTTTCAAATATGTCCAATAGACGGAATAGTATCCAACAGATGGAAGATGTATCCAAGAGACAGCAGACGTGTTCAACAGACGGACGATGCATCCACCAGACGGCAGACATCTACGACAGACGAAAGATATACACAACGACGACAGATTTGTCCAACAGACGGCAGATATCTTCAACAAACGAAAGATGTGGCTGACAAGCGGTGGATATGTCCAACAGACGGCACGCATGTCCAACAGGCGGTGGATACTTCCAACAGACAGTAGATATGTCCAACAGACAGCACGCATGTCCAACAGGCGGCGGATACTTCCAACAGACAGTATATATGTCCAACAGACAGTGGATACTTTCAACAGACAGTAGATATGTCCAACAGGCGGTGGATACTTCCAACAGACAGTAGATATGTCCAACAGACAGTGGATACTTCCAACAGAAAGCAGATATGTCCAACAGGCGGTGGATACTTCCAACAGACAGTAGATATATCCAACAGGCGGCACGCATGTCCAACAGGCGGTGGATATGTCCAACAGACGGCACGCATGTCCAACAGGCGGCGGATACTTCCAACAGACAGTAGATATGTCCAACAGACGGCACGCATGTCCAACAGGCGGCGGATACTTCCAACAGACAGTAGATATGTCCAACAGACAGTGGATACTCACAGCAGACGTGCTCTCGAAGATCCAACAGCTGACTGAAGCGGCACGCAGGCAGCAACACGGGCAGAGGATCGGCAGCGAGACGAGAAAATGAAACACCGGTTCCGACACAAGTGGCGCCGCCGCCTGGCGGGGTGGGGCCACAGTCGTGTGGGGGAGTTGTGGGGGGGGCGGATGACAGTTGTGGGGGAAGAGGGTGACACTTGTCTGCCGACCTCATCGAGCTTCACATCCAAACTACGGTGCCAGCTGTTAGTTGTTTGGGCTTCCGGGCGCTTCGACTGCTCTGGTCATATTGCGCTCATATGGTGCCAGCTGTGAAGGCACCTCAAGTTCCCTTCACCCACCCATGGCTCACTTCACTTCACCCTTCGCATGGTTGCCAGCGGCACGGCCGATGGGGACGCATCACTTAAAGGCGGGGGCAGGCGGGGGCGGGGGGGGGGGGGAATTTTGTATCCACGCCTTGCGAGCGACACAGCTAGCTCAATACCCAGGTGACACCGGCGGCACCTGCGACACTAGGTGCTGGTGACACCTTCGATACATGAGACACCTGACACATGCGATACCTGAGACACCAGACACCTGCGCCAGCTCCGATACACGAGACGCCTGACACCTCCGATACCCTGAGACACCAGACACCTGCGCCAGCTCCGATACACGAGACACCTGACACCTGCGACACCTGCGCCACCTCCGATACACGAGACACCTGACACCTGCGACACCTGAGACACCTGCGCCACCTGCGCCACCTCCGATACACGAGACACCTGACACCTGCGACACCTGAGACACCTGCGCCACCTCCGATACACGAGACATCTGACACCTGCGACACCTGTCACCTGCAACGCTCGCGACACCTGAGACAGCAGCTCAGCTGACAACACCTCGCACCGGTTCCTTCAGGACGCACTAGACTGTCAGCCCACGTAGTGCCGCCCGGCCGCGGGCGAACTTGGCCAGCCGGTTGCGGGATTCGAACTCGCGATCCCACGATCAGCTTCGTTCAGCCGACGAGGCGGCCCTTCCGTGTTTACGGTGTCGAGCGTTCAGGTCGCCTTGGCAGACCGTCCCACGAGCTCTCGGTAGACCGTCCCACGAGCTCTCGGTAGACCGTCCCACGAGCTCTCGGTAGACCGTCCCACGAGCTCTCGGTGGACCGTCCCACGAGCTCTCGGTAGACCGTCCCACGAGCTCGGTGACCGTCCCACGACCACTCGGTAGACCGCCCCACGAGCTCTCGATGGACCGTCCCACGAGCTCTCGGTAGACCGTCCCACGAGCTCTCGGTAGACCGTCCCACGAGCTCTCGGTAGACCGTCCCACGAGCTCTCGGTAGACCGTCCCACGAGCTCTCGGTGGACCGTCCCACGAGCTCTCGGTAGACCGTCCCACGAGCTCTCGAGAGACCGTCCCACGAGCTCTCGGTAGACCGTTCCACGAGCTCTCGGTAGACCGCCCCACGAGCTCTCGGTAGACCGTCCCACGAGCTCTCGGTAGACCGTCCCACGAGCTCTCGGTAGACCGTTCCACGAGCTCTCGATAGACCGTCCCACGAGCTCTCGGTAGACCGTCCCACGAGCTCTCGGTAGACCGTCCCACGAGCTCTCGGTAGACCGTCCCACGAGCTCTCGGTGGACCGTCCCACGAGCTCTCGGTAGGGCGTCGCATGCGCTCTCGAACGTGCTCAGTGTTCATGGTGTAAGTTTTTCCGCCCAGAAAGGCCGCCCAGACAGACCGCCTAGACAGACCGCCTAGACAGACCGCACAGACCGCACAGACACACGCACAGGCAGTCCGCCCAGACGGCTGCATAAGGTAGGTCAGACTGTCGGATCTTCAGGGGGTAGTTTCTGCCACTCCCACGCCGTCTCGTTGATGTGAAACTGAACCCACTTTTCAACAGGGAAGAACTGAACGTCTTTTGCTTCGTTTCATTGACGTAATTCCAATGCATTCCAGTAAATCTACCACCAGTGCATCTAATACCACCACGTCCATTACTAGTACCCCTATTACCAGTACATCTATTACCAGTACCTCTCAAGTCCACGTTGGCGTGGACGGAGCGTACCTATGTGGAAGTTCGCTGGTTGCCAGGTGTGGGTGTGCGAGGTCACTGTGGGTGTGTGAGGATGTCCCTCCGGTCTGCTCTGGGAAGCTGTGTGCCCCAATGGACAAGTTTCATGCCGGGACAAGATGTATGTTTTCAGCTTCAGTAGTGATTTTGTATTTTAAAGACGATGGTGGCATTCATTTATTTCCTAAAAATCCCTAAACTACTTAAATAATTCACAGAAGCACCCCAGAATGCCACGCCTCATGATTGGTCGAAATGTGTGACGTCACATATGTAGAGCTCAGCGATGCTTGACTGCCGTCCATTACATCTTCCATTTGGGAAGCTGCCAGTTCGAAATAATCGCGACAGTCTTAGCTTGGATCACATCCGATCGTCAAGGGCAAATGGATCGTAGAAAACGACGCCATTATTCTTATCTGTGCCCATGTATACAAATGCAACTGCAAGTAAGCCAGAAGCAATGTTTATCGGCCTCCCGACGGCCGACAAGATGAGGACGTTGTCGAGCGATTCTGGACGCCGAGACAGTCCGCTGATCTCTGCTAGTGGCCTCGCTTGCTGCGACGAACATGTATATGTATATTTACCACCGTTAGACGGAGATACGAGTATTTTTATAGGCGTGGGCACTCCTGAGGACGAGGGGGAGGAGACTGGAACCAGAGTACTTTCTTCAGAAGTGTGAACATTGACGTTTTTCACACCAATGTTTAGCTTGAAGACGATTATTTCATTGTGAATCCTTTCTATTTTTTGTTGTGAAAACTCCCACAAAATGGAAGCATACTTCTTACAAAGATGGGAACTACGACCATAATTTTGGATTGTTTGAATTTCTTTTTCCAGCGCAATGTTCATGAATGTGGTCAACATGACGTGGCTACTTGTCTTCTTTTTTAATTGGCTGGCAAAGTGACACCAAAGCCCAACCTAACCTCCCATGGAAAACAAAAAATATATTTGGAAAATGCACCAGATTCAAGCACTTCTTGCGATAAAAACTCGAAACAATAAACCTAATGTAACATGGCATAAACTTTCTTCAGGATTTTGTTTTCATTCAAGATAAAGACTTAAGCAAACCTGACATAGCCAAACCAAACCACTTTACTCCATGCAGGTAAAATGCATGCAAAATTTCCCCGTGATGCAGGTAGCTGATCCTGTCTGCCTACAATGACTGACAATTGATTGCATCAACAGCTAAACATACACAATGTATATACCTCTACAAGTAAGCTAATTAAGATTCCACAACGTGCTTGCCATGCCATGTGATGATTAACCTGAAAACATGTGTACCTTGTCTAAAATCCATGGCATATAGCAAAATTATCCCTGCAATTTGACATTTAATAGCAGTCCCTTTTTGCAATATCTTCATAGACATCAATATATTGCAGTAATTGGAGCAGGAATCTAACACACTCTGTTACGTCACACTACTGCTGGAAAGTATGCTATGACATCTGTCGAAATATCACAATGCTCATGCGTATTTCAGCTACATCTTTATGTATATCGCCATATACTTCACTGACCATGTGAAGTAAGATATACAATATTCACAAATTAAAATAAACTCAGAATGCTATTCATTGGATATTTATCAAGCACTTACATTGGGATGCAGCTTGCAGTTTACCCCACAATGGAATGCCAAAGTGGAACTGGTTATAAACAGCTTCTGTTTTGCTGAGGGGGAGCCATGGTGTTTGTTCAACTAAGCCGCACATAATTTATGTCACAGTCTTTTTATTATTTTACTCATTTTACCCACAAAACATAGTGCAAGAATTTGCTGTTTGTACGCACTGCATTGCGCCGGATTTCTAACAAGAATGTTAGTTGCTGTGGTATGCGGTTCGATTCCCCGCGATGTCCGCCCTTCCTGCCAGGTTAAGAGGAAGGCGCCGTCATATGACCTCAGCTTCTGGGTGCGTCGTAAGGCCACAGTCCAATCAAATCGCTCTCAAATAACTATGGCGCCAAATGACTGCCCAATGGCGTCATATGACTGCCAAATGGCGCTAAATGACTGCGCAATGGCGCTAAATGACTGTACAATGGCGCTAAATGACTGTACAATGGCGCCAGATGACTGTACAATGGCGCTAAATGACTGTACAATGGCGCTAAATGACTGTACAATGGCGCTAAATGACTGTACAATGGCGCTAAATGACTGTACAATGGCGGCACGCGGACAAACGAGACCGGGCTCCGGGCTCCCGCCTGTAGTCACGTTCCTCTAACAGTAGGGCCCCAGTAGGCCCCAGTGTCCGACTGGCGTGGAGCTTGGCAACAACCTCCCGAACATCTCCTGAATCCGCCTCTGACGCTTCATATGACTGGCGTGGAGCTTGGCAACAACCTCTCGAACATCTCCTGAATCCGCCTCTGACGCTTCATATGACTGGCGTGGAGCTTGGCAACAACCTCTCGAACATCTCCTGAATCCGCCTCTGACGCTTCAGCAATTGGCAACAACCTCTCGAACATCACCTGAATCCGCCTCTGATGCTTCATATGCATTGTATAAACAGTGAAAATGCTCAGGGATGATTAACGATCGGAATGGTATTGAGACTGGCTGCACTGAAGATGAACAAGCGAGGATGGTGACGATGGTGACGATGGTGACGATGGTGACGATGGTGACGATGGTGACGATGGTGACGATGGTGACGATGGTGACGATGGTGACGATGGTGACGATGGTGACGATGGTGACGATGGTGACGATGGTGACGATGGTGACGATGGTGACGATGGTGACGATGGTGGCGACGGTGACGACGTACGATGTACGACGGTGACGACGGTGACGACGGTGACATGGTGACGACGGTGACGACGGTGACGACGGTACGACGGTGACGACGGTGACGACGGTGACGATGGTGACGATGGTGACGACGGTGACGACGGTGACGACGGTGACGACGGTGACGATGGTGACGATGGTGACGATGGTGACGATGGTGACGATGGTGACGATGGTGACGATGGTGACGATGGTGACGATGGTGACGACGGTGACGACGGTGACGACGGTGACGACGGTGACGACGGTGACGACGACGGACGACGACGACGATGACGACAATGGTACGATGGTGGCGACGGTGGCGACGGTGACGATGGTGGCGACGGTGACGACGGTGACGACGGTGACGACGGTGACGACGGTGGCGATGGTGGCGATGGTGGCGATGGTGGCGATGGTGACGATGGTGACGATGGTGACGATGGTGACGATGGTGACGATGGTGACGATGGTGACGATGGTGACGATGGTGACGATGGTGACGATGGTGACGATGGTGACGATGGTGACGATGGTGACGATGGTGACGATGGTGGCGATCACTTTTTCCAGAAGCAGTATTGGTTGCACGAGTACACATCCGCAGTATTGGTTACACAGCAGTATTGGTTTCAGAGTAAATGTTAGGTCTTCGCCACATGTCCCAACAGGTAGCCTGTCTTGTCATGAAAAACGACCAACTGGTCCGCAAGGGCCCCACATTCTCCAAAAGGAGCGCCGGACTGCCCCAATGGCTATTCTTGCCATGCTGGGCCTGTTATTGCCCAATGTTGTGAAGAGTTTGGCTACATTGTCAGGAAGCATGAATGTCGTATATACTTTTGAGAGGGAAAGCGCCCCCTTAATATTGATTTTGCTCCCGCAGTAATTTCAATATCTAACATGGCACACTTTGGAGTGTGCCCCCGCCCCAGTCCATTTGATCCTGCGCATTACCTTCATGATTTTCTCCTCCACCAAAAATAATTTTCTTAAATAACCACCCGGCCCAAGAGGGGGGGGGGGACACTGGCCCGGCCCAGGATGGGCACTCGCCCGGCCCAGGAGGGCACTTACATTCTAAAGAATGGCGCGTAAAGAATGGCGCCCAGAAGGGTGCCTGTTATTTTACTGCCAAGCAAAGCCTCGAGTGTTCCAGGAGGGCGGCCAAATTTGCTCTGGGGCACAAGCCGCACGCAGCATTTTCGACAAATGCATCACCGACAGATGATTCGACGTTGATTGGATGGTTATTGGTTTTACGACACATCGACCGTTCAGTCATGTAGCGTCGCCAATCTCTCACGCCGATTGGTCGCGGGCGAAGAGTAGCGGCAGGTGGGACTCAAACCCACAACCTTTCGATTGTGAGACGAGCAACTTACCCCTAGGCTACTCGTCCCCGATTCGACGTTGAAAACACGCCTGCATTTTCAGCAGACGCATCATCTGGCCAGAAAAGGCCTCCGACTGCGCAGAGACCCCCGGTTGGCCCCGGAGAACGCCTACCTTTCCGGGAGAGGAGCATAAGAAGCCAATATTGCCGAGCATATTACCAAGAAGAGCGTTGCCCGAATGGTCGCGGAGGGCGCCTACGTTCTCCAGGTACACAGCTGTCCGGAAAGACGCCCCGAAAGGTGTCCGGGAAGGCGTCCGAAAAGGCGTCCGGGAAGGCGTCCGGGAAGGCGTCCGGGAAGGCGTCGGGGAAGGCGTCCGGGAAGGCGTCCGGGAAGGCGTCCGGGAAGGCGTCCGAAAGGGCGTCCGGAAGGCGTCTTCATTGGCGAGACAGGCGCAACGGGGCTCAACGTTTTCGTCTTCCCCAGTATTCTGCACGTTTTGTTCGGGTCGAGAAAAAAAAACTCCACCGATTGCGAGGCTAGTCGGTTCGACTGGACGGACGCCTGTCCATCCAGCCAACATGCCACCCGAGCCCCTGCTCCCCTCTGGCGACGGCAGAGTGCATGTCTGCGGCTCCCGGTGCGCCCATTGCCGGAGGCGCCCTGTCGCCCACGACATGAAGGCGCCCTGTCGCCCACGACATGAAGGCGCCCTGTCGCCCACGACATGAAGGCGCCCTGTCGCCCACGACATGAAGGCGCCCTGTCGCCCACGACATGAAGGCGCCCTGTCGCCCACGACATGAAGGCGCCCTGTCGCCCACGACATGAAGGCGCCCTGTCGCCCGCGACATGAAGGCGCCCTGTCGCCCGCGACATGAAGGCGCCCTGTCGCCCGCGGCATGAAGGCGCCCTGTCGCCCGCGACATGAAGCGCCTGTAAATGATGTCGAGGACGCGCCCGAGGCCGGGCTATCGTCGCGGCGAGATAAGCGTCCGTGCAGTCGAGGTTGGAGTTCATCTCGAGACGGCGGCCGCGTGGCGGGGTCGGTCGGTGCACTTTGGACTGATGTGGCACACCCTGGCGGGCCCGGGGCCTTCGCGCTATCGAAGCTATCTTGTTCTCTTGCTGGACGCTTTTCAATACGCCACTTTAACGGCTCGCTGAATCGACGTGTGGGCGTTACGTAACCAGTAGCAGTTGATGCGCCTCTAAGCCCAAATAATCAATTAATAAATCGATGAATCGATGTGCATACAAAATGTCTGGTGTCAGCATTGTGTCGAAGGAGAGAGCAAGGGAGAGAGAGGGGAGGGACAGAGAGACGTTATCACAGTCAGTGTCTTTCCCATACGGGAGGTTTCCCTCGAAAATCACGAGTATCAGCAATTAATTCAACTCCTGAAATCATCATCGATGGATGTTATCAGATGGCAGGCAACTGAAATACCTGCCATTTGTCTCTCGCATGTTTCTTAGAGCAATGGCTTACCTTGACGTCGGATGCTTCTTGCGAGGTTGGGGGTGATTATATAGTTGATGTGCACGCTTGCACTGAACTGGGCGGCCAATTTTGTCCCCGGACGCTTAAAATTAGTGTATTTAGGTACCAATGATGAAACGTCTGCAACGATGCAATATACTCACCTTACCTCCCACCGACCCGTCGCGGTACGACAAATCACACACGATTAGTATTCCAGGATATTGAGGAGCATTATGACGAGCACATATTGAGTTTAGAGGAAGCATCGGTCGCAACGATGTGCGGCGCTGGACCACTGTACCACGCGCGCCTCCTACTGCCAGGGTTGGCAACATAGGCCGCTGCCGAACGTTTGGCATCGAGAACATTATCATCTGCCGAAAAAAAATATCCTCTCGTTTTATCATGTCGAGGTTGAACGGTGCTATTCGGAAATGAACTACTCTGTGATCAAGCGTTCAAGATTCATTGGAAAGTGCAATATGAGACTGCAATGTCACAACTTTGAAGAAAAGTATCCACTTGGTATTTCGCTCCCCAAAATGTCTTCCTCCACATTACGGTTTGCAGAAATCCACCACTTTCGTCACGCAGCCAATACGAGAACATAAAAATTTGATATGTTTTTATAAAATATTCACGTGATCCTAGAGGGAGGGTACTCATGACCACAAACGTCGAATCCCGGTATTGGCCACCAGCTGGCCGCTGGCTGTGTTCCCATGCTGCCGCCGCTCTGTCTGAAAAGACTCTTCAGAGGCAGAGGCAGAGGCAGCACCATCTCGTACCGGCGGAGGTGACGAAATGTCGGCCACGGGCGGTGGTGGCCTGGCGCCCCCATTCTACCACTTCCGGTACCTCCAGGTTTCCAACAGGCACGGCACAGTTCTCTCGGTCGCATGGCCCTTCAACAGCATCGTGACGCGGAGGAACATGCGGAGGAACATGCGGAGGAACATGCGGAGGAACATGCGGAGGAACATGCGGAGGAACATGCGGAGGAACATGCGGAGGAACATGCGGAGGAACATGCGGAGGAACGGTACAGTTCTCTCCAGTCGCCTTCAGACGGCTCCACTGCACTGCATTACAAGCGGGGCTGAATTTGTGCTTTGCAATCCTGGGTGTAGAGGATTTTTTAGAGTAAATTCACGAGGGTAAAAAATGCTTTGAAGTAGTGACACTAGAATATTGCATTGGACTTTTTATTGAATCTTACTTTATCGCGTACTTTATCGCAGAGCAATACGTTGTCAGACAGCACCATCCAACCCCAAAATGAGAAAGTGAGATACAAACTTTCAGGAGAGGATAATGTTCTGAATGCGAGTGGTCCAGCCACGGCCAAAAGTCCACGCCAAACCCCGATTGAAATTATTAGCCAACACTCAGCTTGCACCTTCTCCTCCCCGACTGCGACCGGAGACCCGACCATGCCGACACCAAGCCAGCCATTCCGCTGTCAGCCTCACCTGAGTCCGACGCTCGCTCCGATATCCCGCGGTCACCCACTCCCTGACACCACGCGCACAACGCGCAGAAGTCAGCCGCCGCAGTCGGTCTGCACGCGCTGCCCGCCCGCAGCGGCGACCGGCTGCCAGCTGCGCATGCGCAGATGCCACGCTGCGACTTGTGACCTTCACGGCCGATAGCTGACGTCAGCGCCGGCGATGGCACGCGGATGCAGCAGACGCGACCACGGGCGCGACTGCTTGGGCTATGTGGTGCAGCCATCGACCCAACTCCAGCGTGGTATGTCCCTCGGGGAGGGGGAGGCGGTGGCAACAGCCTGTCATGCAGTGGACTTCGCCTCTCGTGGGCTAGTCTCGCAGAAGCGGGCCACCCATCCGCATACCGGTCGGCAACACAGAGTCCGACCCAGGTTGGCCCGGGGTACCTACCCACCGGCAACACGTGGTCAAGACGAGGTGCACTTCCCGTCACATTTCCTAGTGCCCTTTTATCCAATCCCCGCATCTCAGTTCCCATATCCCAGTACACATATCCAATTCTCATATCCAAGTTCCCGTATCCCGGTTTCCTTTCCGGCTTCCTTTCCCGGTTCGCTACCCCGGTTTCTTTCCCTGGTACTCACCTCACGTTCGTTCCTCGTGTCCCCTTTCCTGGTTCTTTCCCCCGCCCTATTCCCCGTCCCATTCTACGGCCCCCTATCCCGGTTCTTTTCCCCTGGTCCAATTCTCCGGTCCTGGCTTCTTCCCGTTTTCGGTCTTCTTCCCTGGATTCATTCCCTGGTCCCCTTCCAAGTCCATTGCCTGGTCCCGTTCCCCGGGCCCCCTATCCGGTCCCTTTCCTTGGCTCTCATCCATTGTTCCCTCCTCCGGTTTCCTTTCTCGGTCACCTTCCCCGGTTCCATTCCCCGGTTCCCTTTCCCGGTTCCCTTTCCCGGTTCCCTTTCCCGGTTCCCTTTCCCGGTTCCCTTTCCCGGTTCCCTTTCCCGGTTCCCTTTCCCGGTTCCCTTTCCCGGTTCCCTTTCCCGGTTCCCTTTCCCGGTTCCCTTTCCCGGTTCCCCGGTTCCCTTTCCGGTTCCCTTTCCCGGTTCCCTTTCCCGGTTCCCTTTCCCGGTTCCCTTTCCCGGTTCCCTTTCCCGGTTCCCTTTCCCGGTTCCCGGTTCCCTTTCCCGGTTCCCTTTCCCGGTTCCCTTTCCCGGTCCCTTTCCCGGTTCCCTTTCCCTTCCCGGTTCCCTTTCCCGGTTCCCTTTCCGGTTCCCTTTCCCGGTTCCCTTTCCCCTTCCCGGTTCCCTTTCCCGGTTCCCTTTCCCGGTTCCCTTCCCGGTTCCCTTTCCCGGTTCCCTTTCCGTTCCCCCTTCCCGGTTCCCTTTCCCGGTTCCCTTTCCCGGTTCCCTTTCCCGGTTCCCTTTCCCGGTTCCCTTTCCCGGTTCCCTTTCCCGGTTCCCTTTCCCGGCCCCTTCCCTGGCCTCCTTTCTCAGTCTCGCTTCCCCATCCCCTCTCCGGTCACCTTCTCGGTCCCCCTTTCTGGTCCACTCCACGGTCTTATTGCCTTGTACACTCCTCCAGTCCTCTTCCCCGGTCCCCTTCCCTGGTCCACTTCTCCTGTCCCCTTCCCCAGTCCTCTCCCCGGTCCATTTCCATGGCACTCTTCTACAGTCTCCTTTCTCAGTCCCCTTTTCTGGTCCTCTTCTTCAATGTCATTCCCAGTCCTCTTCCTGGCCCTTGCAGTGGGCCTATTTCCTGGTACCCTTCCCCAGTCCCCTTCCCGGTCCCCTTCACCAGTTGCATTCCTGGATCCGAATCCTTCCAGTCTGATCCAGGTTGCAAAAGGCGACCGTGGAGCCATGAATTCGTTAACGTCAGTACATGCGTCTATGTCAATGGTGCACTGAATTATTCCAGATGAACCAAGGGATGCCATTTCACAAGTATACCGAATCATGGCAGCCTTTTTGCCGATCCTTCGATCCAATCGTCGCTTTTGAGCTGGAACAGTGCTCGGTTTCGTGGCGAGCCGTTCATTGGTTGGCTAGTCGTGCCGGTTAAAACGAGTCGATTCGGCGCAATAAAACTGATCGTATTCCGACGGAAAATTTGTCGTTTTGCACGCTAAGCCAATTGACGACGTTGCGTTTTGGCGCAGCACTTTCTTCTGTCATGGCGGTGCAACGATGTTGTGATGGGAGAGCGGGTGTCAGGGTGTCACCGCGGTGTCAGGGTGTCATCGCGGTGTTAGTCACGTGCAGCACATCGATCCGATCACACAGAAATCGTGCACAAAGTGTACCCGACAGCGTGGCCCTTCACGTGTCGTCACACATCCCGCACTCCTGTGATGTCAGCCGAGCCGGGTCAGTATGTGCCCGACGCGTTCTTCGTCGGATGAAGCCCCACCCCCATGTTTAACAGAATTTAAAGTGCCGAATATGTCTGGAGCGCATGGTATGCGCTTCGCTCAGCCCACCCCTACACATTGAACATGCCCATGTAGCCCCGGTGGCGAGCATCGCGTTTACCAAATTTGGTAGCTCTAGTACGCGCCGCTCTCAGCTCGAAGTTGCCCTATTGAAGACAGATAGATGCACGCGCCTAACGGCCATTGGATACACCACGCCTGGTCACCGACGACCACTACAACACAAGCAGCACATGTCAACTCCTCATGGGTTAGTTAGTTATTTGGGCTTATGGGAGCATCGACTGCGTTGGTCATACAGCGCCCAACTCCTCATGGGGCACGTGCTTCCACAAAGATCAATATTCGCGCCGCCTGTGGTGGATGCTGTGGCCTTGGCTAGCTGGCCTCGACATGATTCCGACTCGTGACGCGTGCCAACGCGAGCCGAGCGACCCAAAACCGCCGCCAAAATTTGCCAAGATTTGCCAAGATTCGCCAAGCCGGGCGGACAAATCACAGGTCCTTTGTCCGCCGAACCGGTGCGTGACCTGTGAATGTTTCGACGAAGTCCGCCCCGCAGTTTTGACGCAGCATGCGCGGAAGCGGCACACACCGACAGACGAGCATTTCCCGACAACTTCGGAAACCAGCCGCCATGTGTCAACCCTCCGGTCAAATCCTCACACCCCGTCTCTCGGGGGATAGTAACCCCCTCTAAAATCCAAACTAAGCGTCGCACGAAAACGAAAGAGGTGTCATCGGAAAGTGCTCGATGAGTAGGGGCCGGATCCACCCCCGAAACAATTTCCCCAAAAGTAGCGTCACTAGGGGAGCTATATTTTCACGACTTTTCACGATTTACATTATGTTTTGGCTCTGGGGAGTTCATTTTGGTGATATTTGAAAAACCAAAAAATATTTGGAATCAGGAAAGGACAACGAAATCGACCAGGGCCATACAATTTCTTCGCCCCAAACAAAATCAAAATTCCATTGATTTGAAATATCAAAATTTTGAGTTTTCAAGTATTGTTTAATTTTCCTTTTCTAATAGGTAGAGCAGACCGAGAAACCTTGTTGGAAGTCAACTTGCACTAACGAATAGGCAAATATGCAAAATTAATAAGTAGCAAAAACTGGAGATAAAAAATGAAAAATATCTCTCATGCGTTTTGTTGTATCCCTAAAGATAAGCAAACGATGGAAGTTTCATTAAAATATCTGTATCTTTTAAAGCGTGACGACTGGTTGAACTTTTTGGAGGTGACCTCACTTGACCTTGACTAACTCATTGACGACCTGACTTCAAAATTTTGAAACAGCGTGCTAAATTGATGTGGGAAAATGTATGCCAAATTTTGGCATGTTGCCGCGCGCCGTTCGTTCACTATCCGCGGAAAGCCTTAGGGGTGGGTCGTCAACGACTTCCCCCCTCCCGGAGACGGCGTGGGTTAAATCTCCGATAAAGATTTCTCGTGACATAGTCACCTAGATTCTACCTACGATCTGAAAAAGGCACGTTAAGCGTCAGACGCGATGGTAACGCAGGCATTGGGGATCTCAAGATAAAGGGAGAAAACAGGTTAGTTCCTGATCCCATTCAAGATGTCCGAATTCAAAAATTTAAGATGTCCGGGCGCGTCTGCGCTTCGCGACAAACGCGCCCGGATGCTCACTAGCGTGCGCGCAAAGAATATAGTTACAATTTATGAGACTCAATATATAAGTGTTTGAATACTATACGTCATGCAGGAATCAAAATGGCCTGCATTCTCGACGTGAACGCCCGTTTTCTGAGCCTCCCCGGGCCTGAGACCGGCGATTCACCGATGGATGGAGGTGACCACAGCTGGACCGAATCGCAGCGGCCAGCGTCCCCACCGACTGACTGCGGTTCCGCCTTCTTCGTCGGGTGGACTGCGCAGGGGAACAACCGAGAGGAGATATAGAGTTTACAAAAATGACGCCCCTTCAAAATTCCGTCTGCTCCTCAAAAGTGCCACATCAAAGCTCCCACACATGGGTTAAACCACGGATTCGGAATTGGGGGAGGGACAAATCGGAGACGCGGTAAGTTTGATTAGGATAGAGTATCCTAGCACCCCCCCCCCCCCCAGAAAAAAACAATCCTTGGAATTCAGTCACTTTTTCAATATAATTTTCAACCACTTCAGTTAATTGTTTAATGTATTCCAATTTTTATTTTCAGATTTGTAATTGTTAAAGATGATATTTTTGGAACTAAAACTTTCGCCAAAATTAGCAAGTTTTACTACTTATCACTGCTTATGAACATTTAGCTTTAGGTCGTATGTGCTGGACCCGATTTCACTATCACCATAGAGCAATGCTGTAGGCATATTAAACGTTGCCCTCATGTAGCAGGAAAAAAAATTAAATATTGGGTGATGGTAGCAAATATGGACATACAACATACAAATATGGACACACATATCTTTCTCATGTTTTCCTGTTTTACGGGCAAATATTTCGATGCAATAACAGGCAGTGTGGATAAAGGGTGTGACACTGAGGACATGTACACCCCCCAGGCCAGGAAAAGACGTCCGTCTGAAAAGGTTCCAGTGTACCCACTCGAATTTTTCAGCCGGAGGCGCCCCTATCAAATAAAAAGGCACCCTCTTGGAGGGAAAGGCCAGGTTTCTTAGGAAGGCCCGAGTGCAGCCCACCCCCACACCCCGAATTTTTCCGCCAGATGCTTTCGGAGTGGCGCCGCTCCAAAGAATTGGCTCTCCTCCAGACAAGTGCCCCCATGACGATTCCTGGATCTATCCCTGATTACTGCATTGCTCTCTCGCGATTATGAATTCCGGCTAGTTATAAAATTGTGCGTATTCACGCGTGGCTTTTTTGTGTAAATTTGACAACTTCCGTTGGACCATTAGGAGGAAAGCGGACAATTAAAAAAGTAATATGTGCTGAACAGCAATATGGCAGTGTAAATTTAAAACTAGCGGTGAGAGCACAGCCCGATTAAGTTATGGCGGATTTCTTGGGAGGGCCCCTACTTATATAGAGTACGAGTGCTTCCTATCACAACGGCTGCAAACAAAAATACACTTGACACCCCAATTCCCATTACACTCAATCATTGTACACACGCCGGACCTTCGACACCTTTGAAATTATTTGGATATCTAAACATTCTGAAACCGTACGGCAAGCCACGTCGAATGACACCCACATAATGCAACTTGAAGCCATAGCCACGAAACGCAAGGACTCTGGAAATCAAACTAACCTTTGAGCTTGAGGCTTAATGTCCCGGGTTGAAATGCTACTCGAGGGTTGCCCACGAGCTTTCTCTTGACACCAAGCTTGGGTAGCTTTGGGAGAAAATGAAGAAACGCCGGGCGACCGTTCAAATGAGTTTGACCTTTGATTTGGAAAATTAATGTGATTTCTGAACAGTTTGCAAAAGTACCACGCGGCACATCGAATGACTCCACTTAATGAAAATTGAAGACATAGCGACAAGGCGCGAGGACTTCGAACAAGTTAAGCTAGCTTTCGGTCTTGTAGTTTGACATTGACATGTTCCGGTTTGAAATGTTACTCGAGGTGCACCATTGGCTATTGCTTGACAGATGTGGGTAAGTTAGGGCGAAGAAAAATATGCGAGGCGACCAAAGAAATCTGTTTGACCTTTGACCATAGAAATTAGTTATAATTGGTAACATTATAACACGGCGCAAGTCACGTCGAATGGCACCCATTTGGTACAAATTGAACACATAGCTACGAATCGCACGCACTTCCAAAAGTTCAAACTAGTCTTTGACCTTGAGGTTTGATCTTGACATATCCCGGTTTAAAAATATTACTCGAGTGTTCGGCATGGGCTGTCATTTGACAATGGATCTGGGTAGGCTTGGGCGAAAAGCACAAAAAAAAGGTGAGGCGGCCAAGGAGATCAGCTTTAATTTTGAACCGTCAAGATGATTTCGAAATATCAACCTTCTGACAATACACAATAAAACCATACGAATGCCATCCGTTTTATGCAAATTGAAGCCATAGCGATGAAACGCGATGACATCGAAGGTCTCAATTAAACATTTGGCCTTGACATGTTCCGGTTTGAAATGTTACTCGAGTGTTCACCACAGGTTATTGCTTGATGCCAAATTCATACAGGTTTGCAAGAAAAGGAAAAAACGGCGACCGAAGTATCAGTTTGGCGAAATATCAGATGACCGAAATTCGGCCTTTGTCCTTGCCAACTAATTCGATTGGTTAGCTTTTTTATGCTGCATAGCAAGCCACGCCTCTGGTAAAGTCGTCGCTACATACGAATACGAATACGTTAACTTGCCGTACGCGCTTGAGACTGCCCATGATTTCTCTCAATATTTATTTATTTATTTATTTCCCGATCCATGCCCTCCACGTGCAGTGGGTTTTATGGACAGCCTGGGCATAACCTGCAGCTATTTACAAAGAAGGGATATATTTGTGGTCAGTAGTGGTAACCGATGTGCAACAAACATTCGCATACCAGCGTAATACAATACCCGTATCACTCTCTGCACTACACACATCGTGCTTGCAGCACGAGCTATAAACGAGTGGCTTGGAGAAGTGATAGGGAAGCGATGGCCTAAAGGTGACTTCATGGTGTATACATATCCATTATGTACGTTTTTGTGTGTGTCACTAGTGTTGTTCGTGGAGATAAGCTAGTGCATGTTTCTTGAAGTTAGGCAGCCTCGATGTTTTTGTCTCAGTAGAAGTTTTTTTTATAGTGGAAGACAGACGAGTAGAGAAATCTCCTCCGGCCAGCCTCTCTGTGTATGGCTGGCAGGTGGAGTTGGTCGTCTGCATGTGTGTGACGGTTTCGCATATGCATATACACATGTTCCGTCGCGTGATCCGCTCGTCTGCCACCCCTGGCGCCGCGCCTGCCCCACAGTGTGTTCATGGGCGTTGTCACGGTGACGCTGACGCTCCCTCGTCTGGTTGCCCGCCCGGGAGGGGCGAGGCTGGTGACTGGCGGGGGCCAAGGTCGCGTCGTTGATGACGTCACGGACGGGACGGCTGCGTGCGCGTTGCTGACCGGGGGACGTGATGGCGGTGAATATTTGGGCCAGGGCGATGGTTAGCAGCAGCATGATGATGATGTCCGTATGCATGGTAGAGCTGCAGATGGAAAACTGGTAGAGTTGAAGATAGACGATAGAAGGTAGACGATCACTTGTTCTGAGCAGGAAGGGCAGGAAGACAGGAATTCTGAGCGGCACCAATTCGTCAGTCAGATTATTGTTAGTCTTCTGGATACCCAAGGACACCCAGGGTCGCATTTGTTCAAGATATATCAATATATGAGCAGGAGAATGCAACCCCTGAGACGTATAAAGCCTTGCGAAAATGGAGATTTGTTGCCTAGCGGAATTTTCAACCCGAGCGAAAACGGAAAATGATCAAGATTCATTTTGTTCAAGAATGGACTGGGAGCAGAAATTTCTAACGTTTGCTGATTTACCATTCGGAAATTTTGTGATGACAAATAGCCTGTTGATTAGCTACATCAGCTTTTAGTATTTTTGGTGATTCTCTTGCATATATATTTTCACTTTACAAACGATTAAATATAATTTTGCGGCGATGATTTTCAGGTAGCTAAGGCTTGGAGGACACGAAACAAATTGCGGGGGGAAGAAATCGCCACTTTTTCGAATTTTGGGTCCATGTTCCCGCCCCCCCCCCCAGTGGCTACACCCATTATCCCGCAAAGGTAGTGCTGTGAAACAGGGGAGGGAGTATTTGAGTATTTAAGATAGTTTTTCAGGGTAAATATTGGGAGCTTAGACAAATATTCTAATATAATATGGGGACTATGCGTGCGAGATCTCGGCGGGTCTTTCTGGAGAGTTGAGGGAGGTCAAATTGGATGAAGTGGCTCGCTTCATCTGCCGATGGGTGATTGCCCCAAATGGCCAAATTATCAGCGTGAATGGAATACTTCATACGGGGCAATGTGAGGAAGTTGGTCTACAGCGTCGTTGACCATGGTACGATAAAAATTGATGATAAAATGCTGGCTTTACATAACATCATGGTGGCATTTGATCCCACATTGAAATTGTTTTTTTTAATATTGCCAACAATGTATGTGTTTCACCGATAAAGCTATCGTGCACGGCACTTCACCACAACCACAAAATGCAAAATTCACCCTCCAATCAGACCAACGGCACTGCCTGGCACCAACGGCACAGTGATGGATCTTGCCTGGCACCAGGTATTTGGGGAACGAAATTAATGAAGTTCTGCGTTGCGATGAACATAACATGTGGCTTGGATTCACGACATTGCCATTTACAAAGTGACATCGTCACAAAATAACAACAAAGCCACCATTCTGGATTGTTGTTCAGAGCTGGTTTCCTATCCCTGATACAGATTGACTCATATATTCTACTACCGGCATGGTCTCCTGTCTTTTGTAAAAAGTTGCATGCTAAAAGGATTGTCATCGATAAAATCAGGAGTGGTTTTCGTTTGACGTTGGTGACGACGGCCCCAATTCAATATCGACATTTGTTCAGCCGTCTGAGTTTAGAAACGCTATAAACATGGACCGAGATCCCTTTTACATCACTCACGACGGGTGTATCATTCCAGCGAATGCATACCCTTACTAGTACGACAATGGTACTAGCAACTGGATTGAGGCTACTGGCGGATCCAAGGGGGGGGGGGGGTATTCCGGCCATGGCTCCCCGAAGCGCCTTAAAGGGGTGACCATCATGTTTTCCTCCTCCCCCCCCCACAGAAACCAACAAAGGCAAACTAATTCAAAATACGGTATCTTTGAAAATAGCGCTCCGGGTGAAAGAATCTCCAATTTTATATGTATTTTCATAATCGTTCGGAAACCTAATATTGTAGCATAGTAGAATCTGACGCACATCGATAATTCTATGGTAAGTTCTGCTTGCAGCAAGAGTTAACAAAATCAGCAGTTTCATTATTCCTTAGTCAGATAGCTTCATGAATTTAGTTTAGGCAGTAACGGGCAAGCAAACCCAGTGAGCCAGATTCCGAAAGCGAAATTTGAACAGGATGTTTTGTGCGTGTGTCCAATTAAGCCCAGTTGAGCAGCATGCTTCGTATGCTGATGTTGTGGGTCGCTAAGATGAAGAGACAGGCTACGTTGGCTGATTTTTTTAAATAAAAAAGAATAGCAAGAGGAGGTACATAGGTATTTAGATCCTGTATAAGAGATAACTGGTGGGTGCGCAGGTAAGGGAGATTCGGGTGGTAGGACCGAGCTATCAAACTTTAAAGGTTTTATTGCAGTTTAAGGCAGTTATAAATTATTCGTGAAATAGGGTGGAATGTACCACCTATTGAACAATGAGAAGACATCCTTCCCAAACAACTATCGACATCTTGCTTCTTGATGTGTTTGTGAAGTCTTCATGTCTCGTTTCTAACCGTGGTTTGTGTGTAAGTACGTGTAAGTACCATGATTATGCTTACCATTATAGATTGTGATGTATTTTGCACCGAACGCGATTTCAAGTAGAGATTACTCATGATATGGTCTACTGTTCAAGATAATTTGCTGATAGTATGCCATTCTTATCATGCCATTCATATAAGTATCCCTATAATAGGTCTCCCAAAATACACGAAACAGATGCAAATATACAGGCTATTGGCTCAAAATTGAGTTTGAATGACTTAAACGGTAATGTAAACGACATCACTTCCATGGGCAAGATCGACATCTTCGTGGACTCCTTTCGACATCTTACACCTAACGAAGAAACAATATTTTAACGCTGGCTTAATATAGGCTTATATGAGACAAGTTTTGTACATACAGCCTCATGAAACAAACAAATAGGTTAGGTTTGGTTAGGTTGGGTTAGGCTAGGCTTCTGTTTTAAGTTAAATTTTTCCCATTTTTTAAACAATTTTGTGGCATATTCTTCAAAGAAAAGAATCATTCAAAAATGAGTCAGGCTAGGTTAGGTTTGAAGTTGAATATCTTTATGGAAAAAGTTGTTTGAAAATTTTCCATTTTTTAAAAACAATATGTTTCTTCAATGGAAGGTTAGGCTAGGCTAGGTTAAGTTAGGCTGTAGCAGAGCGTCTGATAGCCGTCTAGCGGCCGGCTGAAGACTCGGCCATTGCTGAGCGCGCGCCCGCCATCTAGCATCTCATAACTTGTCGTTCGCTCTCTCGACGTTAGATGTCAGTGTAGCGAGCTACGTATCCAGGTCCGTTTCATCTCGTTTCTCCGCTCATCTCCAATGCTCTATGTCCAGTAGCCATCTGACATAATAACCTTCCAATTCACTGAGCCGAATTACCTGTATACTTAACTCGCTTGCATTTGCTTTTCCATAGCTGCGCACTTTAGTGTTTTAACTAGTACATACTTTGTGTTCTAGTCCGCGCCGCTATGTCGTCATGTCAATACAGAGTTCTCGCGTCACACTCTCGCGAGTCGTTTGAGGGACAAGCCGGGGCAGCGGCGGTGACATACGTCACCGCCGCCGCGGAATCCTACTTCTTTCTCCTTCTGTCGTCAGGGAGACGTCTGGACCGCACTGAGGGAATGGTACAGCCCAGCTGTGCACCTTCCAGGTGTTATTTGGCAAAGACGTCTCCCTGTGGCTTTCCCAGATCTTTTATACCTCTCCGCACATCCATACACGCACCCACTAGGCGCTAGAAGGCTACAGTTTTTGTTACTTTGAACATCACTTTTAATGCTATCTTACCCAAATCCAAGCCCTGTTTTTGGTGTTACTTTTCCTCCCAACTGAAAAGTATGCACTTCCAGAGGAAATGAGTGGTTGCATCATATTGGCAATATTTATAAGCATTGCATCAGAAAAGGAAATTCCAAGAACTCCAGAACTACCCTTCCACTGCAAGTTTATCACGATGGTGATACCACTGTACACTTGGATAATTACTTGGATGGCCATACTCAACAAGAAAATACTCTGAAAATAGGTTAGCCTTTTCTTTGAAGTCTGTTTAATGAAAAATGTATTGGCTCTTGGTAAGCTTCATCACCTTTTGTTCTGAAAAGTTTCAAATCTGATAACACAAGACAAGCTTTGCCTATTACTTAGTATATACCTAGGTCGGTACATAGATGCCTTCCTAGAACCCTATGACTATTGCCTTATGCTTTTGGTATTATTGCACCTTAACACGTGCCCTGGAGGGGTGGGGTGGACGAAATCCGCCCACCCCTCCGGTTATTCGTACACAACTCCAGATTTTACCTGCCGATCTGTTGGATGTAAAATGTATTGGGCTTTGGAAAGCTTACCATTTGTTGTGCTCACCATCATTACCTTTTGTTCTGAAAAGTTTCAATTCTGATACCATCAGACGAGCCTTGCCTATTACTTAGTACACACCTAGGTAGATACATTGATACCTACATTGATACCCTCCTAGAATCTTATGGTTATTGCCTGATGTTTTGGGTATTGTTGCACTTTAACATGCGCCCTGGAGGGGCGGTGGGGGGGGGGATTTCCGAGCACCCCTCCGGTTTTTCGTACATAACTCCAGATTTTACCGGCCGATATACGCCACTGCTTGCGTACCTGCTTAAAAATGACCGTTGCGTTGCGTAAAGCACGAAAAACGAAAATCAACCGAAGTTTTTTTTTCGAGTTAGGGGCCGTTAAAGTAAAAAACATTATCAGTGCAAGAATACAAAAATCGGCTCTGAAGTGCTTCCCATATATTGGCAAAAGGGAAGTGTACCTGGGAACACTAGCGACTTGTTTGATGTATATTGTCATGCCATATAGTTTCAAAGTCATGTTAGGTAACCGAGGGCAAGTCAGGTCAAGTTCATGACAGATTAGTGGAACCAAACGTGGTCAACTTGAATGTTGTCATAAATGCAAATGACTGTCATGCGATTGATGTCACTTTGCATGTTACTCCCTTGTCATTGTGTACCTGAACGATTCCATACTTTATTCATGTACTTCACTCCTTTTTTGCGAAGCCGATTGCGCGGAGCCGCCCAACGGAGCAGCGGCACGGGCGACCTGGCTCCGGTAACTGGAGCAGGTAATGGGCTAATAAAGTGCTGCCATATAGGTGACCTGAGATCAAATACCGGATTTAGCATCTGTATTGCATCATTAGTAATGTCCAAAACATCACTGATGCCGATTTCGGAGCATTTAAATTATACAGCATAACAATATGCATCAAACAAGTCGCTAGTGTTGTCAAGAACACTTCCCTTTTGCCAATATACGGGAAGTGCATCAGCGTCGATTTTTGTGGTCTGGCGCTGCGAATTGTTTTTACTTTAACGGCCCCTAACTTGAAAACTTTTCGACCGAATTTCGTTTTTCTTGCTTTAAGCAATGCGCCGGTCATTTCTAAGCAAGTACGCGAAACCTTGGCGTATATCGGCCGTACGATATAGAGTTATGTACGACAAATCGGAGGGGTTGACGGATTTCGCCATCCCCCTCCAGGGCGTGTGTTAACCTGTCATGAACTTGACCTGACTTAACCCCGGTGACTTGACATGACTTGGAAACAATGTAGCATGACAATGTACATCAAACAAGTCGCTAGTTTTGCCAAGAACACTTCCATTTTGCTAACATACGGGAAGTGCATCAGCGCCGATATTTGTGGTCTGGCGCGGATAATTATTTTGACTTTAACGACCCCTAACTCGAAAATTTTCGGTCGATTTTCATTTTTCTAAATTTAAATAACGCGCCGGTCATTTATTAGCAGGTACACAGACAATGGCGTATATCTGCCGGTAAAATCGGGAGTTATCTACGACAAACCGAAGGAGTGGGCGGATTTCTCGCCCCACCCCTCCAGGGCGCGTGTTAATATATTGACATAAGGTCATGCAATTTGTACACAATAGAGATCACTGCCGTACCCATCCACCCTGGGAATTTCGTCGTTCCAGCTTCAATAGGAGCTGGGATCTTAGGAGGACGGAGGCGAAACCCGCCACCGTCCAGTGCGCGTAATTTTCAGAGGTCCTCCAGAGGGCGTATTAAGGTATCCACAAAACAAGTTTTACACATTTTACCTCCATGAAGCAAGCGTAAACGGTTAGGTTTTGTTCAACTTGGTTATATTAGGTTAGGTTAGGTATTTCTTTTTGGTTGAACACAAAATATCGAAAACTTTTGAAAATACATTTTCCAAATTGATTATTTTCTACAAGAACAATTAGGTTTGGCCAGGCTTTGGTCCATTTTTATTTGCTTTTTGAGATTAAAACAAAAAGAAATCCTTTCAACAAATTCTGGCATGGAAGGTTGGGCAGTGAATTCATGCTTGGAGGCGTTTTATTAATCAGTGGAATATGTCTTTCCAATGCAATGTTTATGAATGTGACTGACACCAATTAGGACCACTCATTTTCTCTGCAATTGTTTACTTTTCAGTTTGAGATCACAGTAACACCAAAAGGAGTCTTGAGTTTGATTTTAAAAAAATGTTTAAAAACATAAAATATAAATGCAACAGAACCAAACAAGCGCCCTCAAGGGCCTCTGAAAATTACGTGCACTGGAGGGGGCGGATTCCGCCCCCCCTAAGATCTCGGCTCCTATTAAAGTTGGAGCAATGAAATTCGCAAGGTGGATGGGTACTGTAGTGACTCTTTTGTGTGCAAATTTCATGATCTTACGTCAATATCTGTAAGTTCAAATGAGGTCAAAATGTCAACAACAAAAAAGGTTCTGCGAGGATTGGCTTCTCATTGTTATGGCCGTAGGCGCACCGGGGAGGGGGCGGGGCAAGCCCCCATGAGACCAAAGTGCCCTTTTGGCCAAAAGCGCCCTTTTGACCGAAAAGTGTCCTCTTGGCCAGAAATTCCCAAATTTAGCCAAAAATCACCTGCCTTATGTGCCCCGCCTGTGCCAAAGGTGCCCTTCTTTGGGCCCAAAACTGCCCTTTTGGCCCAAAAATGACAATCCCCTGTGCCCTTTCCTGTCCTATGAGGCACGTAAAATTCACGCCCCCGCCCCCCCCCGCGGTCAACAAACCTTCCAGTGTGTATTTAATTCGCAGAATTAAATATTATGAAATGTTGCAACATTCCAGAATATGTCTGTTTTCAGAAATAAGTTCCCGATCTTCTGTTTTCAGAACATTGGTGTTTTTCTTTGCCCGTCTTTTCGAACACGTACCGAAGAAGTTTTATTACGTCCCTCATCCTGCTCAACCCATCTCACTCCAGACCGAGCATAGCAGACCTGCCTATTTGTTCTTCAGATGCATTTGTTTCGTCACGAACAGAAGCGTATCGGTTTAGAAATGTTTCGGTGGAACTATGTAGAGACATTAGCATTGTCATTGTTTTAGTACATTTCTTGTAGTGCATTCTTCTCTCTTCTCCCCCACCCTTGCTTTGTTTATTTTGAAAAAAATAACTCGAATAACATTCGTGACCATTCCAAGCTTTAGGCCAAGATCGTGTTGTACATTGTCATACATATACCCACTCCGTCTTCATGAACCTCTTAATATCAGCATGCACATCGTGAATACAAATTTCATCTTCGAGAATGATATTATTAAATCGCCACAGCGCAGGTTCTTTATCATTTCCATTCAGCGTAATTTCAAAATTACTAGACTGTGGTCGCTACAAATACCTGGTTGTATCTCGATAGGCTGTGATGCTGTGATGCGATGCATGATGTTGTGGCAAGCAAAAGACGCCGGTGCATATTGGCATTGGTGTTTTAAGGACGCTGTCAACCATTGGCATCAGACAATTATACTTACAAAAGGCAAGTATATACGCTTAGCGTTGCCATGGTGTTCTGGTTGGGCAAGTACGACGAACAAGCATACTGGTGGCTTATAATAAACAGAGTCTCAAATAATTGTTAACAGCTGCGACACCGAAAAACAATCCGGCCCGGCAAATCCCTCTGGAGTCCAAAAATACGCCAGCGACCTCCAAAATCCCACTCGGACCCACTAACGGGGTCCGAAAACTCGCACTAGAACCAAAAATGGCTTTTTATTTAAAAAAACATCCGTCGGGGCCCCCGAATACTTGCATAGGTCGTCCGAGATAACTACAACGGGTCCCGATAAATCGTAAATGAATGCGAACAATTAATCGAGGCCTCTGCCCAATGAGCCAGAACCACGAAAATAAAATCGGTGAAAATCTCCCTGGAGCCATAAGAATCACGCCACTCTCAGTAATAGCGATGGTATGGGTGTCACTTGGTATAATTGATTCAGGCGGCGAGGGTGGGCCGATCGATGTTTTTCATCACATTCCCTCTCCATGGGCAAAAAAAGTAGCGTCCCTGCGCTAAGGGGCCTGCAGAAATGCACCTGGCTAAAAGTATCGTACCGGAACCAAGAAAAGCGACCCGAGCTCCGATAACTTCAGAAGAGGTCACGAAAAATCGCGTCGAGCTCAGAAAACTCGCGTCGATACCCAGACAACTCGCACTTCATCCTTAAATATCGTGCTTTACCCTCGACAAATGGAGTCAGAGCCCCCAAAACCGCACAAGGTCCCAAAAAGTTCACGTCGCGTTCCCAAGAAGTCCACGTCGGGGCACTAAATAAATATGGCGGCGCCACAAAGCCACGAAGAACCGCTCCAAAGCGCACCACTGCTCTCCAAAACTCATCGGCCCCCAAAAAACCGATCGGGCTTTAAAACATTCCGCCAGGCCCTGAGCCTACTGCGAGTCCTAAGACAACACTGCAGACTACAAATACTGTCTTTTCCGTTAGGAATGAGATGTCGAAACGAGCACAGTAATGTCCAAATTTGCCACGGAACTAGTGTCATTTAAAATGCTTTGATGCCTCAGGCTCAAATTCGAGCTCATGGTGTAGGTTCCAAGGAGCAGAATGCCGATACTTCTTGGAGAAGGATGTCGATTGAGCGTTCAAAAAGTGGCATATGCCACCCTATTTCACGAATATTTTACCACCGCAACACTGGATACCCTCGGAGCGCGAAGACACCCTGGGAACATAGCGAAGCCGTGCAGATGCCACGGGAGTCTCATAAACAGACTTGCAAGGCCCCCAACAACTGATATGGTCATAAACGAGCCGAGAAAGTAAAAAAAAATGCATCGGATTGGAAAACGCACCGGTCCCTAAAAACCCGCGAGAGCAAAAACAAAATACATCGGGAGGCACAACCAGACAACAAAAATAATATTCATATAAAGCTAAAATAAGACGACAAAAATAAATGTCTCGTTTCAAAAATGAGCTGATGGACTAAAACATTGCTCTGTGGCCTTATAACACAGCAATAAATGAAAACAATAGCGAGGCAGGTCCAAAGAACACCAAACCAGCGCGCGTCTCGGGTGAGTACGCAACCTGTGAGCAGGGGCGCAGCCAGGTTTTTCTGAAGGGGTGCAGACCAAAAAATGTATATTGATACAGCGTCCGCGATTAGCACGCTTCACACGCCGAACATTTGTGTTTTCTTTGCGCGGTGAAAGTATAATTTCTTGGTTGATATAATGAGTTTGGTTCCCCTTTGCTCAGCCTATCTGGGATAGCGTTTGAACAAAAATATGACCTACATCAATGTTCAGAGTAGTAAACAGACTTCTTTTCGACCAGAAAATATAGAAAGAAGAGAAATTATGTCAACTTGAATTCATCGAATTTTCCGACCAAACTCCGGTACGAAGCATTTCGTGACATGAAATGTGTAAAACACGGGACCGCAAGACGTTGATTTCTGAAATTTATTGGGAAGGGGCGAGTTCATACAATTCTGGCGAAGCGCAAAATAACTCACCACTTTGGAGAAGTATCCAGGAGATAGCTTGCACCTACATCAAGCCTAATGCTTCCAATATCATCCCAGATATTTTGTTCTTCATGACATCCTCTGTGCTTTCCATCAGAGAGGAAAACATAAAGACATAAAAAAAGATTAGTGCAACTATGAGCCACAAGGGCCCTTCTTGGTTGCACTCTGTACACTGAACCAGTTGCCCACCAAATCTGTCAATCAGCCCTCCCTGTAATACTGAAAAGCAAGCCCTCTATTCTTATAATATGTTATGCTGTTTTTAAAGATGTTCAATGTGCTGCTACTGACAATGTTTTCTGGCAGCTGGTTCCAGTGTTCTACTACCCTGTTGGTGAAAAAGTTTGCCTTAACCTTGTTCTGCTGTGGTTACCTTTAATTTTGAATTTATGACCTCTAATTGCATCATTTCTGTTCAATTCAAACATTTCCCCAAGGTATCCCCTCTCCAGACCATGGACAAATTTAAAGACCTCGATGAGATCTCCTCCAGCCTTCTATATCTAAGTAAAACATATTCAATTTCTTCAATCTTTCCTCATATGCCAGGTTGCTTATACATAGCGCAACTAATAGTTTATCAGCTTACTCCACTGTGGGTGTAACTTGTTGCTAACAACGGGGTTAGTAAATAAAACGTACGTTAAGTAAATAAAATGTATGTTAATTAAAATGTAATATAAATAGGCGGCATTGCTCACCTTACTCCATCTGAAAGGTCATATTTCACGCTTACAGCAATAATACTGGTTGAGTCCCGGATGATCCACACTCATGGTGTATGCCATTCATGGATTGCTCAATCATTAATTGTACACACCGTACAAAAAAATATGGCAATTCCGTGGTTATTTTCTGTCATTACCAGTCCACAAGATTTTGGCACGCGTTTATGTTCACACAGGCTGATTAGGTTGATGCAGGCTGTATCAATTTACCCAGCAGGTTTTCTTCTGCAGGCTGCAACATGTTATTCAAAATTGCAAGTGCAGTGCAGGGGCAAACGATAAAAGAATATCACCGGTGCGCAAAGCTGGGAGAACATGCTAATGAAAAACGATAACGGACACCCAAAAAGTTAGCAAGTGGGCGATAAATGAGAAATTAAGTGCGAAGCACAGGCATTGATATTTTACCTTCGTTTCCGAAATGCGCCACATCGTCACCATTCCGCAGGACGATGAGCCTTAAGCTTGTTCTTGGCGTGATAAGAGAGTGCCAGTAGCATGTGTGATAACCATGGCAACCGGCTTCATGCTTTTGGAAAAATGCTGTTGCTTACAACCATCCTGTGTATCAACTATACTCGGTCTCCCCGTGCGGGGATACAACATGGATGGGGAGGGGGAGGGGCGGGGGACGCACTCCACAGCGTCCCATGCTAAAAGTTTAAATGATTGGGAGGGGCAAAGCCAACACTGAGGGCACACTTCCCACCTCAACAGTAGAATGTAAAGCAACATGCCTGCACATGACTACGAAATGACGGCAAATATCAGCACGTAAGGGGGCCAGCAGAAACCGAAGAAACGCACAAGTATACTGTACTTAGTCTACTGCTATGGTCGCATTCGCCAGTAGCGAATGTGATTGGTGTATGTGCAAGGCGCGTGTACACGTGACACAAAGATGGTGTGATGATGACCGGGGCTTTTTGGACAAAAATGCGTGAAACTGGACAATATTGGAGGAAATTTTGAGGTGATTTGCTAGCTAGTTGCGGGCGTAATTTTAGCGGTATAGGTACTTACGAGTTAACTTTCACGAGGCAGCAAAAAATAGCCCTTTGAACAGGGGAGGGGTTGAAATCTGGTGACTTAGAAACGGTGGCGGCCCAGGTTGCGTCCCATCGACAGAAAACAATGTTATGGTTCTTTTCAGAGCCTCTTTGGAAAAGTAGTCGAAATCCGGAGCATTACGAACAAAAATGAGGCAGATTCAGCACCTCCAAATCCGTTTGCGGTCCGCGTGGCGCAAATCTTATGGTCTATGGCAACTAGGGTTGGACTGGCGCCGAAAGTCGCTTCCCAGGGCCGGATCGAGGAATTGTCATGGCTGGGCAAACGTTTGGTAAAGCGCCAATTCGACTGTGCCCGGGGAGGGGCGCATTCGCCTTCCGAGGGGTACCTCCGGCTGAACAATTCGAGGATGTGCACTCGAACCTGGCCGAGGGACGCCATCTTCCCATTGGGGGACACATGCTGAGTTAGCCCTGGTAATTCGCCTAGGGACCCACCTACTTCCAGAGCGGAAAATGGCTTATATATCCGGAAGATTGCTGGGGGGGGGGGGGAGCATCCACCCGCCCCTGCCGCGCCACTGCACGGTGCCCGTATACCACCCGCAGCTGCCAAGCGGTCACCCGACGAAATATCAGAAGGCGTGAGTAAACACAATCCATGCGGCAGGATGGGAAGATGTGGCTTCAATGCTCTATCCACTCAACTAGCTTGGCGGCAGGATTAAACGCTGGATACCGGCGTTTGAAGGGAAACGGCACTTTGCAAACGCAGACATTTTCCCGAAACCAAGGTCATGTGTCTGATCAAGCGTTTCTATGCGTGCTCCTATGATCGTATTTCCAAGGCAGCAAAAGCAATTTTTCAGCACTTCAAATAATAATATTGTTTTAGCGTTACATTTATTCAACACAATGCTGAAATTTTAAGAACCACGACTACGCCCATGAATCGCCGCACCACTTCCTTCCAAGGCCGTAAGACCCTCCCTCCAGCTGTGTCGGAAATTATCGAGCCAGATACAGCAGTAGCATATTTATAAATTAACGTGCAGACAGGCAAAGTGTAAGACGATTGCTGCCAAAGGAATATTCATGCACCATCAAAAGTTAAATAATGAAAACGGAATACAGATTTTATTCTGGCTGAACATTGGCGGTTAGTTGCCTGGAGAGGAAAGCATATTACCATCCTAATATAAAATATTTCAGGAGACTACGCTAGCGCCATCATCAGCCGTCCATTTCCGCTCGAGTGTTTCGGCTGAGGGGTCCTGTCCTTTGTCCTGGTTTTATCGGTGATACGCAGCACTATAATTTTATCTTTTTCTTCATATCGTCTTGGAAGCAAGCTTCATCACAGTAAGTGTCCTGCAGAATGTATTTATTCTCAGGGTCGTATTGTTTTTGGTTGCGTTTGCGTGTGGATATGCCGCTGCCGATGGGGTATGGCGCGTAGGTACGTGAGCATTAGCGGCTGCTTAGTCATTTGAGCTGACGACCCTTCAGTCGTATTCTCGGTTGCTGTCACTGGGTTTCCACGTATGTGTATCGTGCTTTGTCATTAATGTGTGTACACAGACAAATTCGCATCTCCAAGAGTAACTACTTTTGTCACTGTGCCTTTGTCTCCAGTCTCGGTTTCAGTTGCCAGGTACTTGTGCTGGATATTGATTAGCATCTGGAATTGGGTTATTTGTGCATATTTGAATCAATGAATATGCTTTGCAAGCAACAAACATAACCGTCATTAATGTTAACAGCATATGGGTACTGCATGACCAATGCAGTTTAAATTCCAATAACCACCCCTAAACTCCAATCTGGGCACAAAATTACCCTTGATGTCGATGTGCCCCTAAACTCCAATCCACCACCAGCACCAAATTCCAATAACCAACCAATGTTTACAGCATTTCAAAGTACTTCCAGCATCAATTGAAGGCAGTGATGAATTTTTAGTGAAATATGGTGGAATATAACATTTTCTGAACACAATCGACATCCCTGCAAACAAAGTATTGACATGCTTTGCAATTAGTCAATGAAGTATTCATATCTAATTTGCAACAGTACCTTGTGATGTGTATCATCCTTGCACTTACCATTGTTGATTGTGATGCAGATGTCTCCAAGCCCAATTCCAGGTAGAGGATTACCCAAGGTGTGGTCTCATCAGTTGATATGGCTGGATGTGTTGCACTTGTATTAATAAGTATATATATAAATATCAAAAGGTGCACATGTGAGTGCTGCTGGATTACAACTGTACCTGAAGAACTTACAAGTTGTGTTATAAAAAAGCTTCTATGGATAATTTCAACATCATACCACAGGGTTAAGATCAGGGTGGGGATTAAGGCATGTCTATAGATTTCATCTTCTAAAACATTGTGCTCTGGGTTCATACTGGATAGAATGGGCTTCACATGTCCATGTCAGAGTGCATATTCTCTCACCAGGTGAGATAATATGTAGTCTTATGCTACCTAGTGGGCTCTGTTGGCTAGTACATGTTCTCTCACACCAGGTGAGAAAATGCACTCTGACAAGGATCATGCAGAAAGAACAAATATCACTAAAAACGATCAAGATTGAGGGATACATCCACCAAACAATATATTATACTTTTGATTACCAAATAAACCAGCCACTTTTCATATCAAGCACACAGACAACATCTGAACATACACAACATCAAACCACAACCAAGAGAAATGCTGACAAAGAGCCAGACCTCGTGCCTGCTCTCTAACCAGTTGCCTTTGGTCACTACAAATTCAACCAAGGCATCTCCAGAAACCTGTTTTCGAGCCACCTGATGGTCGGAAAATTGACAATGTTGAGGGACACCTTCTGGAGGCTGCCAACCAGAATTTGGTGTTTTCTGTTCTGAAAACAGCAAAGGTTGACCGGGGTCATGCAATGCATTTTAGGAGAGCTTTAGATCACGGTGAAATTTACTTTCTGGGTTTGGAGTCTGAGTGCAAACAGATTTCTTCTGGAGTACATTTTCATGGCCCCAGTCAACCTTTTCACTGTCTTTCAATCAATTGGTGCAAGATATTTTGTATATGAATAACTATTAGCAACTTTGAACACATGTTCAACAGTGTCATACTGCAAACACGATCTCAACTGATCCTTTGCTTTGCACATCTGACTGTGGCATGTCAGGTAGTTGTTCTGGGTCTGTATCACATGGAATTGGCTGTGGGTAGGTAGGTAGGTGTGTGCTCAGCTGAGGGTGAAGTGTGAATTATTTGTGATTTTCATTTGGCTAGCCTTGTACTGAGACCAACAGTAAAAGGAAAGCACATTGCTCCTGTGATTTATGAGATGAAGCTGAGCTGATCATCACCACTCCCTGCCTTGCTCTGCCATCCATTGTTCACTTCTTTGTTCCTATGCTTTGATGTGACCAAAAATGATGTGTATTACTTATGCATATTATGTAGGTACTGACTAAGTACATATGATTTTCCTGTTGGGTACCAGTAAATATATTCCGTGCATCAGAAAATTCAAATAATATGTCCATGGAAATGTGCTCCAGAAGAAGTATGTTTGCACTCTGACTCCAAACCCAGAAAGTGAGTTTCATACTCTGGTTAAGATAATGGTTCTTTGTGAGGTGTGATATGTCAAAACAGTGACCAGCTCTATTTAACAGCAATAATACAACCTACTGTTAGTCAGTTTTACAACAGCAATATGCTCTCCCATCTGTCCACTCTGGGTCCTTCCAAGTTGATCTTTGCTTCAACTAAACGTTCCAGACATGAACTAAGCAAGTACATCAAGGAACTTTTAATATATATAGGAATTGGTTTCAATCAATTTTCTCAGCTTTTTCATGCAAAACTGTTTCTTGGTGGTGAGAATAAAACTATTTTAGACAGATTGTTTTAGTATAATTTTCATTGAACCATTTTATATCCCAGAATCCAAATCCCAATAGTCTGCAAAAAAAAACATATTAGTCAGTGCACAAACATCCTACTAGTTGGATGCATTGTGAATATTTTTTAGGTTTGGTGTGAGCTGGTCAGGAGTGTCAGGTATGCATTTGTATAAACTTGGTTGACATTGATTAAGTATAATTTTGTTATCATTTTCACTGCCATCCAATACTCATGAAGTCGCACATGGGCGCATAGCAGCAATGCACCCAAATAACCAACCAACTCATGAAGTCCGCTTATGACCTCATCCTGCTATTTAACCACAGAGCCAATTTTGACATCTGAGGCATATTATGCATCAGTGGCGAATGCTTCACACAAACTCGGAATGGTGCAAAGGTTGACCGGGGCCATGCAATGCATTTTAGGAGAGCTTGAGATCAGAGGGGGAAATTTACTTTCTGGGTTTGGAGTCTGAGTGGAAACAGATTTCTTCTGGAGTACATTTTCATGGACATATTGTTATGCATGGAATCTATTTACTGGTAACCAACAGGAAAATCATGCATACCTAGTTGGTGCCTGCATAATATTGATAAGTAATACACATGGTCATTTTTGGCCATACAAAACATAAAAACAAAGTGAACAATGGATGGCACCAGAAGACAGAGAGTTGTGATGATCAGCTTGGTTGTGTCTCATAATTCACAGGAGCAATGCACTTTTCTTTCACTGTTGGTCTCAGTACAAGGCTAGCCAAGTGAAAAACAAACAAATAATTCACACTTCAGCCTCAGCTCAGTGCCTACCTACCTATGAAGCCAATTCCCTGCATGATAGGGACCCAGCACCACTACCTCATGTGACAGGATAGCAGTGCACAAAGCAAAGGATCAGTCAAGGTCTTGTGTTTGTGGTATTGCACATGTTTTCAAAGTTGCTAATGGTTATGTCATATAAAAAATACCTTGCACGATTGGTTGAGACGGTTTTCAGAACAGAATAGGCTAATGATGCAAATTCTGATCGGCGGCCTCCGGGACTCCGGATAACGTCTCTTGAAACTCCATTTTCCCACTATAGGGTGGCTAGAAAGCAGGCTTTTCTGGAGTAGCATCGACCAAATTCGTGGTGACCGGAGGCCACTGTTCGGTGACCGTAGGTGCCACTGTTCAGTGCACAGGCTCCATGCTTTAGTGCACATTTTCGAGGTTTGGTGTGTTAACATTTCTGTTAGTTGTGGTTCGGTGTAGTGTGTGTTTGGATGTCATCTGCATGTTTGATGGTATGAAAGGTGGTTAGTTTATTTGGTAATTGTAGGTAGAATAACATGTTTGGTGGACGTTTTCTTCAATCTTGTATTGTTATGGGCAATGGTCCGCGGTTTCTTCAGCCGTCGATGGTTCAATGTCGCTGTGTTCGGGCCGCGCGCAGTGATGACCGGACGCACCTCCTGCGCAGATGAGTGAAGACTTCACCGCCGACTACGCCGGAAATGACGGCTTCAGCTCGGGCTCGTTCCCGCAAGAGAACGGCGGCGACAAGTCGAAGGCCAACGGCTCCGGCGACGGTGCCGGCCGTGACAGCGGCGCCGCCGAGGCGCCCGGCAGGGACGACGAGAGGTACGTGGCGGCCGTGGGCGGCTGCCGTGTGGCCTGGCTGCCCAGCGGGTCAGCAATTTGTCATAGACGTTGGACGTGTTGTGTGCAAAGTGTTCGGGTCTGCCGTTGTGCAAGTGGAGGCGTAGGTCCGCGGTAGGTTTGCCTGACAACGAGGATCGTGGCACGACAAGACGGCACACTTATGTCGACTGCTGCACGTGCAGTTGTCTCGTCGATTGACTTCTGTGAACATTCCATCGTTCGACTGATGTATGTTGTGGGCGCTGCATGACCGACGCAGTCGACGCGCCCCTAATCCCCAATAACCAACCAACCAATTAGGTAAATTAGTACCAATTAGTACCAAAATCAATTATTAGGTTTCAAAGTGGATTCTCATGAACAAGTTAGATGGTAATGGTAATTTACATGCTCTCACCCATGTAAGTATCAAAGGGTCTCCACCTCGGGTTGCCATTCACATGCCAGGCTTCATGTACGTGTTATAGGTGTAATTTTTGTGTGGATTATGATGCATTTTTATGGATGTTTTTTTTGCACTTCCGACTTTGTATAGATCTGCTTTCATACCGGTGTAAGATGTAAGCCTTGTACTTGCACTGTTTCCCGTATTCTGACATGGTTACCGTTGTCGTTGAAGTCACTCCTGTGACAGTGTAAAATAATTCACCATGTGGCCTGGAAATGCACACTTAATGGAGTTGTGGTATTTCATCTTCGTCTTCGGTTTTTACCATTTTGCCACATAATGTATGTGCAGTCATGCACACAACTGCCAAATAATGTAAAATGCATGTGACTGAAGCGAAAGGCACTCCGCTTTTTAATCCTTAAGTGGCAATCCTTTATTTTCTTCCAATCTTTCACTATTCCCAAGCAACTTCTTCCTTCATCCGCACAGTTAATTGTGAAGTAACTTTAGGGCACTGTCCTGTGAGGAAAAATGTGCTACCATTTAGCATCCTAACCGCTAAAAACAATACATGGGTTAACAGGTGTCACTGATAACTCAGATGCTGAGATTTTGATCATGGTTTTACCTGCACTTTTGTTTCATGTTTTGATTTAAATTATCTTGAATGTTGTCCTCTGGACATTCATTTGTATGTGAAGACATGGATTTGGAACTGAAGGTGTTCTGAAAAATCATGCTATGACTGAAAGTTGCAGTTCCTGATGTTGTTGCCCGTGCTTTTTTCCAGTTCAACCATCTTGCCATTTGCCATTGTTGCTGTTTCACCATTGTACTCTTCAGTGCATGTTTGCAGGTTTCTGCAGCAGACGAAACAGCTGTTTGTACGTGGGGTCAATACGTTGCTGCTCAACCACCATGGTTCCCCAGTGTGTCCATATTTATTTCCACTTGAGCAACAGATGTACATCTTCTAATTTTGCTAATATGCACGTCATCAAATGGCGTAGTACATCTGCAAAATAGTGTGGAATATACCACACTCTGGACACTCGATCAACATCTTTCTCCAAGAAGTATGGCACCCTGCTCTTTGGTTCACCCTTATGAAGTCTGCCTGACTCCGTTCCAGCCGAATCCCCTGTATGCGTATCATGTGCATGCTTTCGATAAGGAATGGTGATACGCGAACATTTCGCAATGCAATTGCAGATAAAGATGTTACCTAAAATATTATATGGCATGCAATACCACTTATCAGTTTATAGCATAGGTATTGTTTCCCCTGTCCTGAATTTAGCCGTTCCTAAATTATGAATCTCAAAGCAATTGATTACGGTACAGTCGTAAATACCTACACCATAGGCCGAAATTTGGGCCTGAAAGACATCGAGATAATTTCAAATGGCACTAATTCCTTGACAAGCTTTGGAGATAATTTCAAATGGTACCAAATCCTTGGCAAGTTTTCACATCCTGCCGTACTGTTTTGCCATCTCGCACCTCGCCAACGGCCGTTGCTCTAGCCCTGTCCTTGCGTGCGCAGTTGACGGGTGGTTGGTGACAGTGCTCGGGCGCCTCGCCACGCTCCTGGCGGAACACCCGGGGCGACCGGGATGGTCTGCCAGCATCCCGACATGGCTTGCGTCGGGTCGCGGCTCGTGCCCCGTCCGACGCCGTACGGACGTCTCGTGCATGTTGATATGTTCTCGGTGTTCTCGGTGGACGGCCGTCGGCCCGGCACTGAGCGGTGCGGCCGTGTCCATCGCGACCGTTCTGGCGCCGCCCTCCGTCGTAACTCTTGCTGGTGTCTGTGAATAGCTGTCATAACCGTTCTTGTAGCCTTCTTCCATAGAGCGCGCGCCGTTCTGCGCCGCACTGTTGCGCTGGCTTTTGTTTGTCGCCAGCCGCTTTGTTTTGGCCACGGGGTCGCCACGTGATGTCGAGCAGCCAATAATTGCACCTGAGGGGGGGGGAGCAGACAATGGGCCGAATATGGTTAGGTATTATAGTCCCATTTTCAGAGCGAAAATCTTGATCGCGCGGTCCACTGCTGAGAAAATCCTTGGTGCGCCTCTGGACGCGTCTGATATTCGGCAGTGCCGGTATTGAGTCCCTCCTTTTCTTGTTCGCCAGCTGTGGCGGTTGTGCCGGCCCACTGTCTGCTCCCGTTGCGCCGGCCGGCCGTACCGCGCCGGGTGTTGTCGCCCGGCCGGCTGGCATGTGCCGGTACGGCCGGTGCGCGCCGCCGCCGGCACGGCGGGGGACCGGTGCCGTTTGTGGTGCGCTCGACGTCAGGTGGCCGGGGGGCCAGGTGGGCCCAGCCGAGACGCTGACCTGGCCGTCCTCTCTCCACAGGCCACTCCGACCACCCCGCCCCCCCGCGCCGACGTCGGGTCCGGCCCGCGCCAATGGTATTTATGCCGTGCTCGTGTGTGCGTGTGTGTGTGTGTGTCGAGGTGCGCTGGTAACGTAACGGGCGGCCGGCGGCCCCCGCGTGCTCGCCGCTCCGGCGCTTCGCAGATATCTTCAGAGTCACAGAGTCACACTCAGGAGTCTTCTCACGGTCACTGGTCACGGTCGGCCCTGCCGGCCAGGTCGAGGTCACACGCTCACTTCGAGAGGTCAAGTTGAAGGTCACTGAGCGAGGCCACGCTCTCTGAGCAGCTCGTGAGATCGCGACAAGTTAACGTACTCGCCGCTCTCTATCTGGTAAAGTATGCGGGTGGGTGGGCCGCTGGTGCGGCGGGCCGCGCCGCCCGAGCCACGCCTGACGCCGGCACGTGCTTCTGTTTCAGGAAGCTGTTCGTGGGCGGCCTGAGCTGGGAGAGTTCAGAGAGTGAGTACTGTGGCTGGGCTGGGCTGGGAGAGGTCAGAGAGTGAGTACTGTGGGTGGGCTGGGCTGGGCTGGGCTGGGAGAGGTCAGAGAGTGAGTACTGTGGCTGGGCTGGGCTGGGCTGGGAGAGGTCAGAGAGTGAGTACTGTGGGTGGGCTGGGCTGGGAGAGGTCAGAGAGTGAGTACTGTGGGTGGGCTGGGCTGGGAGAGGTCAGATAGTGAGTACTGTGGGTGGGCTGGGCTGGGAGAGGTCAGAGAGTGAGTACTGTGGGTGGGCTGGGCTGGGGGTCAGAAGTAGTACTGTGGCTGGGCTGGGAGAGGTCAGAGAGTGAGTACTGTGGGTGGGCTGTGGAGAGGTCAGAGGTCAGAGTGAGTACTGTGGGTGGGCTGGGCTGGGAGAGGTCAGAGAGTGAGTACTGTGGGTGGGCTGGGCTGGGAGAGGTCAATAAGTGAGTACTGTGGGTGGGCTGGGCTGGAGAGGTCAGAGAGTGAGTTACTGTGTGAGTATTGGCTGGGCTGGGTGGGCTGGGTGGAGGGTCAGATAGTGAGTACTGTGGGCGGGCTGGGTTGGGAGAGGTCAGGGAGTGGCATCATAAGATTCTTCGGACAGTCAGAGAGTGAGTACTGTGGCTGGGCTGGGCTGGGAGAAGTCGGAGAGCACTGGGCTGGAACTGGGCGCGTACAATGGGTAGACTGGCTTGTGTTCAGAAGAGCACAGTGGGTGGGTGTTCTTTGCGGTTTGTAATGCTTGATGTGCAGGATACAATTTTTATGTATTCAAATGTGGAGGGTATATTTCTAATCAAGCCTGTAAAACATTCCCGATCACCACCACCTGCGAGCCTGTGTCAACATGAGAACCTGAGTTAGCAGTTTTTATTGAATCTTGAGTAATTTTTCTTAATCAGTAATCTTGAGTTGTCGAAGCTGCTGTTGGACAGTTAAAATGAGAAAAATTGGACGATGATTTGGTGGACAGGATTATGTTCTGGGTGACAAAATGAGCTAATTTTTCCAACCCTGTCCTTGTCACGGTGAGAACCTTTGTGCCACTAGGCCTCGATTCCATGAATTTCGGAAATTCTAGTTTGGACCCACACTTAATGACAATGCTTTAACATCAAGTGACATTTTTGCCTCAGGCTATGAGTGACACTCGCATCTTAAATGGTACAAACAGCATATGTACTACTGACATAAAACAATCAACCTAGGTCATCAAAAGTACCTCATCAAAAGGCATTATCGATATACATTTGTTCTTGTTGCCACACAAGTTGGGTCTTTCGACATCGCCCTCCTTCCTCCACCACAAAACAAGATCCAAGTGCACTGGGCAAATCGTTCGCCCATGAGTTGTGTCCGCCGTCTGGTGGTTTTTGTCCCAGTGTGCATCTCGCGCAGTGACCCGACTTGTCCCGCTGTATAACCATTGCTCCCATAAGTTATGGGCGCTGTATAACCACTGCAGTTGATGCGCCCTAAAACCCAAATAACTAACCGACTTGACCCGCAGAGGAGCTGCGCGAGTACTTCGGCGAATTCGGCCAGATCGAGTCGGTCAACGTGAAGACCGACCCCAACACGGGCCGCAGCCGCGGCTTCGCCTTCCTCGTCTTCAACTCGATCGATGCCATCGAGAAGGTGAGGCGCCATTCAGACGTTTTGAAATGCTGGATTTTTAGTATGATAATGATGATAATGATAATGTATATGATAATTAATGATGATAAATATAATGATAATGATAAATGATAAATTTAGTATATTAATGATAATGATAATGATGAGCACTTTTTAGCCACCACTAACCAGGAAAGTATGCAAAATGGCATTCAAGAAGAAGACTCCAATCAGTGTCCAACATTTTTTGTGTGCCTGATATATTGTGTCCAGGCATAATTTCAAAGCAACTTCATTGGCTTTTGGTGAAAAGATTGGATCTTTTTTCAATGTGGCTGTGGTTCGTGTCCCTCCACACAGGGACGGTGGCCCGGTGACGTGGTGTGGTGCCGCTGTGGCTGTGGTTCGTGTCCCTCCACACAGGGACGGTGGCCCGGTGACCTGGTGTGGTGCTGCTGTGGCTGTGGTTCGTGTCCCTCCACACAGGGACGGCGGCCCGGTGACCTGGTGTGGTGCTGCTGTGGCTGTGGTTCGTGTCCCTCCACACAGGGATGGCGGCCCGGTGACCTGGTGTGGTGCTGCTGTGGCTGTGGTTCGTGTCCCTCCACACAGGGACGGTGACCTGGTGTGGTGCCACTGTGGCTGTGGTTCGTGTCCCTCCACACAGGGACGGCGGCCCGGTGACCTGGTGAGGTGCCACTGTGGCTGTGGTTCGTGTCCCTCCACACAGGGACGGCGGCCCGGTGACCTGGTGTGGTGCTGCTGTGGCTGTGGTTCGTGTCCCTCCACACAGGGACGGCGGCCTGGTGACCTGGTGTGGTGCCACTGTGGCTGTGGTTCGTGTCCCTCCACACAGGGACGGCGGCCCGGTGACCTGGTGTGGTGCCCTGTGGCTGTGGTTCGTGTCCCTCCACACAGGGACGGCGGCCCGGTGACCTGGCGTGGTGCGCCACTGTGGCTGTGGTTCGTGTCCCTCCACACAGGGACGGCGGCCCGGTGACCTGGTGTGGTGCCACTGTGGCTGTGGTTCGTGTCCCTCCACACAGGGACGGCGGCCCGGTGACCTGGTGTGGTGCTACTGTGGCTGTGGTTCGTGCCCCTCCACACAGGGACGGCGGCCCGGTGACCTGGTGTGGTGCTACTGTGGCTGTGGTTCGTGCCCCTCCACACAGGGACGGCGGCCCGGTGACCTGGTGGGGTGCTACTGTGGCTGTGGTTCGTGTCCCTCCACACAGGGACGGCGGCCGTGCGCCCGCTGACCTGGTGTGGTGCCACTGTGTGCAGGTGATGAACAAGGCCGAGCACATCATCAACGGCAAGAAGGTGGACCCGAAGAAGGCCAAGGCGCGCCACGGCAAGATCTTCGTGGGCGGCCTGAAGCCCGAGATGTCCGACGACGACATCAAGAACCACTTCAGCGCAATGGGCACGGTGAGTAGTCTCTGTCGGATCTGGAGGTGTGATCTGCCAGCAGCACTATGCGCGTCTGTCGTCTATCGCTAGCGGGAGATGGTGTGCTCCGGCCATGTCCTCAAGCAGTATAATAAACTAAATAATGTCCGGCCATGTCCTCAAGTGAAACAATATAAATTATTCGTATAACAGGATTGAAAATACCACTCTGAACACTCAATCAACATCCTTCCAAGAAGTATCGACACCCTGCTCGATGGTGCGTGCTTATGAAGTCTGTGTCTCCTCTCTAACTATGTCGCTCATAAGTATTATGTTCATGCTCCTAATAAGGAATAGTGATACACGAACATTTGCAACACAGTTTGGGGTAAAGGGATTAACTATGATGTAATATGGCATACAGTATCAGTTTATAGCATAGGTGCTTTTCTGCCTCTCCCGAAAATAGCTCTTCCTAAATTATGAATATGACATGTAAATTATGTAAATTATTCCTGAATTATGCAAATGACAAATGTAAAGATGTAAGTACCTACACCATTGGCTCAAATTTGAGTGAAAGACACCAAAGGCATTTTAATTGACACTAATTCCATGGCAAATTTCGACATCCTTCCATGCCCGTTTCAACATCTCACACCTAACCAAAAACCATTATTTTAGCCCTGTCCTCAAGCCATCTGTGGGCCAGTGGCGGTCTGCTCGCTGACCACCACTGGCCTGTCATGTCACTGGGAGCCATGTGCTGGATCAGCTTTATGCACCCACAACATTGTATTGTTCGCAATCCGGTCTTGATTTCCCTCCAGGTGAAATTGTCACAGGTTCGATGGGCGTATTCGCATTAAAACACGACCCCACCCACATGTACATGGTGCAGTGTTGAATTTTGCTCCAAATGTTTGCTATATCACAATGAGTGGCAAGTATGCCGTAATTCGCCATCGAAGTCGGTTGCGTCTAAAATGCCCTCTGGTTCTGATTGACGCATGCTGGAAGCCGGCCACGTTATTTTTTTTTGTCCTGGAAGGACCGTTCGATGTGTCAGCGATCGGTGTGTTCCCACGCCGTGGTTACCTGGAATCATCTCACGAAGTGACGTCTGGCCAACGTGGTTGAACCAACGCCTCTCGGCTCCAATAGCCATATCGCGAGCTGTCCGCATAATTCCGGAGTGGCGGGTATGTGCACGCTGGTTACACGTGCGGCGCTGTTCGGAACAAGGGCTGGAGACTGTCTGACCGTCCGCCCGGAAGTGTGCCGAAACGTTCCGAGAAAGGGTGTGCTGTTTCACCGACGATGTTATGGGCGCTGCGTGACCGACGCAGTCGATGCGCCCTTAAACTCCAATAACTAACCGGGAAAGGGTGTGGGTTCAATAGGTGGTGTGTTTCGCCAACTTTGGAGGGAAGTTGGACGTCCCGGTGTTTTGTGAGCTCAAGGTCTCGTGACGACCCCTGAAGGCGTGGCTAAGTTTCCGCACGTGCCCAGTGCAGCGAATGGGGCGTCGGTAGCCCAGTGGTTAAGCTGAGCGTATGGCACTCCGCGGGAACGGGGTTCGATTCACCGCGATGCCCGCCCTTCCTGCCGGGGTGAGAGGCGGGCGACGCCGTGCGGCCTCAGCTGCCGAGTGCGTCGTAAAGCCACAGTCCAATGCAATCCAGATACAGTGCAGTAGGTGCGCCGTTGGCTGAGTTTCCAGACTGCCCGTCCCGCTGTTGTGATGATCTATAAAGTCAGTTCTGCTACTGATCGCATTGACGATGCTCGACTTCTGATGTGGACAGCCTACCGCAGGCGGCCCCCGTCCCCTCTGACCTTGTGCTGACCCGCCCGCACACCGCCGCCAGGTCGTCGAGGTGGAGATGCCCATGGACAAGGTGAAGAACCAGCGTAAGGGCTTCTGCTTCATCACGTTCGAACAGGAGCAGGTGAGCTGGTGCGACGGGCAGATGGCGTGGTTGGTATGTGCTACTGACGGCATCTGAACAGCTTCCGGCCAGAGCCGTGAACGCCGACATTCGTGCTGCCAGATCCTGCACACAACGTACATGTCTGGCAGCTGGACCCAGGGTCACGGCAGTGTGCAAATATTCGCTTCATTTTTGGTGTCGGTTGTGATTTCAAGCCGTTCATTCTGGCTCCAGTATGCAAATCGGATCGTATTATGTATGTCTAGCCCACGCAATCAGATTGTTCGATCAGCACACGTCCGGCGCGGCGTGGCCGCCGCGGTCGACGCGCCCCTGAACCCCAGTGAGGAACCGATGAGCGTACGTGCAGTCTGATAGCCGGTGGAGATTATTGCGTCTGCATTTGCATAGCTGATAGACATTCGAGAGGATGTTGATGTTGGCTCCTGACTGATGCATAACAGTGAAATGCTCCACTTGGCAACGTGTGGCGAGTGCGACTTGTGTTGACCCCGATTTGAGCCGGTCGGCTCAGATCGGATCATACCATGACCTGACCCGACCGATCGTCCACAGGTGGTGCAGGACCTGATCCGGGTGGGCAAGACCAAGATCAAGGACTTCGAGGTGGACGTGAAGAAGGCGACGCCCAAGCCTGACGGCATGCGCGGCGGCATGCGGGGCGGTCCGCGCGGCGCTGGGCGGGGCGGTAAGTAGTGTGGTGGTGGGGGCGGTAGGTTGTTACGTCGGGTGGGCGGTGGCGGCGCTATGTAGTGACTTCAGGCGATGGTAGTGGTATGTAGTGACGTCGGCCTGGGAGCGGTATGTAGTGACTTCAGGCGATGGGAGTGGTACGTGGTGACGGACTGGGAGTGGTACGTGGTGACGTCGGGCTGGGAGTGGTACGTGGTGACGTCGGGCTGGGAGTGGCACGTGGTGACTTCAGGCGATGGGAGTGGTAGGTGGTGACGTCGGGCTGGGAGTGGTACGTGGTGACGTCGGGCTGGGAGTGGCACGTGGTGACTTCAGGCGATGGGAGTGGTACGTGGTGACGTCGGGCTGGGAGTGGTATGTAGTGACGTCGGGCTGGGAGTGGTATGTAGTGACGTCGGGTGAGAGCGGTATGTAGTGACGTCGGGCTGGGAGTGGTATGTGGTGACGTCGGGCTGGGAGTGGTATGTGGTGACGTCATGCTGGGAGTGGTGTGTGTGACGTCGGGCTGGGAGTGGTATGTAGTGACGTCGGGCTGGGAGTGGTATGCAGTGACGTCGGGCTGGGAGTGGTATGTGGTGACGTCGGGCTGGGAGTGGTATGTGGTGACGTCGGGCTGGGAGTGGTATGTAGTGACGTCGGGCTGGGAGTGGTATGCAGTGACGTCGGGTGAGAGCGGTATGTAGTGACGGGCTGGGAGTGGTATGTAGTGACGTCGGGTGAGAGCGGTATGTAGTGACGTCGGGCTGGGAGTGGTATGTGGTGACGTCGGGCTGGGAGTGGTATGTAGTGACGTCGGGCTGGGAGTGGTATGTAGTGACGTCGGGCTGGGAGTGGTATGTAGTGACGTCGGGCTGGGAGTGGTATGTGGTGACGTCGGGCTGGGAGTGGTATGTAGTGACGTCGGGCAGGGCGGTGGGAGCGGTATGTAGTGATGACAGGCCGGTGGCCACCAACTGGTCGGGTGGTGGGCAATGGTCCTGTTCTCCAAACACTTGTGAATTACAACAGGGTAAAATAATTCACCATGTGGCCTGGAAATACACAGTTAATGGAGTTGTGCTATTTCATCCTCATCTTAGGTTTTTACCATTTTGCCACATGATGTATGGGCAGTCATGCACATGACTGCTAAATAATGTAAAATGCATGTGACTGATGCGAAAGGTATTTTGCTTTTTAATCCTTAAGTGACAATCCTTTTTCTTCCAATCTTTCACTATTCCCAAGCAACTTCTTCCTTTATCCACACAATTAATGGTGAAGTAATTTTATGACACTGAATTACAATGCTGAAACCGGGGTGTGAATGATCAATTCCGGTCGAAGTGCCCTAAAGCCCCAAATAAACTCATAATACTGAGACCTATTGACAAAATATCATATTGATAGGATCAATTTCTTGCCATCCGCATGGTTGGGTTTTTTTTTGGGGGGGGGGATTCCAGATATTGAGACAACACATTTGGTAACCTGATGCAGTTAAATATTTTTATTATGAGCGAGCATCAACTTGGTTTGCATTTGCTAGCGGGTTTTGTGCCACTGGGGAGAAGTAGCCTAGTGGTAAGTTGCTCGTCTCACAATCGAAAGGTTGTGGGTTCGAGTCTTACCTGTCGCTACTCTTCGCCCGCGACCAATCGGCGTGAGAGATTGGCGACGCTGCATGCCTCAACGGTCGATGTGTCGTAAAACCAGTAACCAACCAGCTTTGCGCCCTTTGTCACAGCAATTGAGTGTCGTGTGCCTGCGGGCGTCGCGCCCCCAAAACCCCAATAGCAGCAGTGTTGGCTACCATTCGGCCTCCCGGTGTGTGTGTCCGTCCGCCGCCACCAGCAGCGTATCGTGCATCAGCCTGGTGCTCACCACTGCAGTGTGTGATACAAATTCCTGATGGAGTTCCTTCTGCTCATCCACGTCTATCACGAAATTCCAGAGCTTTGTGGCCATCCTTGGACATTCGTGAGGAGGTATTGCCTAGTTCTCTCCTTTCCTCATACTGTGATTATGCATGTTTGGCGTCTTGCGGGACAATTCCGCTTCCGGTGCGGTTTGCCGTGGGATGCCACTTGGTGACGGGGCCTTTACCACTGGCAGGTAGCCGCGGCGGTCGGGGTGGCTACGGCAGCTACGGAGGCTACGGCGGAGGATACGGCGGCTACGGCGGCGGCTACGACAACTATGGAGGTTAGTCGTGCTGAGGAAGTGCACCACCTGTGGCTGCGTCCATGGAATATATTATATATTATATATATATATATATATATATATATATATATATATATATATATATATATATATATATATATATATATGTTTGTGTGTGTATATATGTATGTATCAGGAATTCATATTTTCGTTCAGTGGACGATAGGAGGCGAAAACCATGAAACACCGGATTGTTGATCGACTTAATATCAACGTATGTGAGAAACCATGCAAACAAATTTACTGAATGAAGCCTGGCACTTGAAAATGTATGCTTAAGGGGGTCAACAAATTCCTGATGGAGTTCCTTCTGCTCATCCACGTCTATCACGAAATTCCAGGGCTTTATGGCCATCCTTGGATATTCGTGAGGAGGTATTGTCAAGTTCTTTCCTTTCCTCATACTGTGATTATGCATATTTGTGCACTCATAATTATTCTGAAGTGTGTCAAGCGGTCCAAATGTTGCACCCCAGCGTCAAAGTGACAACCTTGATGAGCTCCTTGTTCCTGTTTTCCTACACTGTTCATGAGTCTTTTTCTCCACATGTTGAGCGGTGTTGTTCTGTTACTTATTTCACTGTGTTGCTTCACGTCACTGCACTTGCTTTGTTCTACTCGTAAGTTCCTCTGGTCTCAGCGTGTTCGTCTGCCTTGTGTTTTCCCCGAAGTGTTGACGTGTCAAATCGATGTTATTATAAATGAAGTTTTCTTCACATGGATCGTCCGCCCGCTCGGAAGTGCCGTAAGTAGTCCAGTCTGAGCACGGCGGTAACAGTAATCGGCACCAGTTGTCTGCACGTGCGATCCTCACGTACCCCGTGTAGCCTATAGTGACGGCCCTCGGCGGTGTGAAATGGCTGGCGCTGTGGAATGCTGTGGTGAGCCGGTCCGGTCTGGCGCACCCGTGCGCCGGCGCCGGCCTGCGCAGCGTGCTGTGAACGGCCGTCGCGGCCGCTGTCGCGTCTCGAGCCGTCGCTCGGCTCAACTTGGTGGCCCAAACGGGGGCCGTCGGGGCGTGAGCGGCCCGCTGCCGGCCGGCACCGGCGCCCGCTTCGTCTGCGGCCGTGTGACTGGCCGCCGTGCGTGCCGCCAGGCTACGGCGGCGACTACTACGGCGGCTATGGCGGCTACGGAGGGTACGGCGGCTACGGTGGCGGCGGGGGCGGCAGCGGCTACGAGGGGGGCTACGGCGGCTACGGCGGCGACAGCGGCTACGGCTACAGCGGCGGCAAGCAGCGCGGCGGTGGCGGCGGCGGCGGCGGCCGGGGCGGCAGCTCGCGTCACCAGCCCTACTGAGCTGCCCGCGCCCCGCCCCGCCCCGCCCCGCGTCCACATTAGCAGTCACCATGGCGGTGGGTAGCCGTGCCTGTGTTCGGTCGGTCGGTGGAGGGGCAGGGCAGGGCATCGGTGTGTTCAGTAGGTTATCGTCATCGGGTGTTTGTTCCCCCCCCCCCACGGCGTTTTTCATGTCCACACCCTGGGTTTTGTTCCTACCCTCCGTTACATTGAGGGGACGAGTAGCCTAGGAGTAAGTTGCTCGTCTCACAACCGAAAGGTTGTGGGCTCGAGTCTCACCTGTTGCTACTCTTTGCCCGCCACCAATCGGCGTGAGAGATTGGCGACGCTGCATGACTCAACGGTCGATGTGTCGCGAAAACCAACCCCCACGGCGGGAGCCTGGCCGCTGCCGCCGGAGACCGAGGGTGCTGAGTTATTGGTCTCTGTGCACGGTGCCTGACGCCCACCGGAACGCACTAAAGGGAGTCACGAAAGTCGCAAAAGATCCTCTGGGTTGTGTGCCTCTCCACCGAGTCCTTGGGCGCTGCATGACCGATGTAGTCGATGCGCCCCCGAACTCCAACGACCAACCAACCAGCCTCCACTGAATCCGGCGTGCGAGTGAGACGGTCCTGGTGGGGTGGCCCGGTGCCGGTCGCGCCGCGTCCGGTATGGGCCGCAGCAGCCGTCCCGCGGACGGGATGTCCCGACTGAAGGTGGTGCGAGAGAAACTCGAACAGTCGTCCACTCCGAACCGCACGCGACCCATCACCTAGAATGTTTGCCGTCGTCATCATGGACACTTCTCTTGCTAAGTATCGTCGTCGTCGGGCTGAGAAACGAGGGCACACCTTGAGAACGTGTCGCACTGTCAGTGGGATACCACAGCGAGTGCAGATTGGTCACCTCATTCCGCAGGCTGGTGGGTCTGGACGAGTAATGCTCTGGGGGTGAGTTGCTCGTGGTGTGGACACGCTCCGGTCGTCAGTTGGTGCGCGAGGTGGGCCGCGGCACGTGGGTTCTTCCCCCCCCCCCGCCCCCTGGTGGCTTGCCACGATGTCTGTGCAAAGTCGTGATCGGGGGAGGCAGTCCCACACACTAGACGAGCTTAACGTCGAGTTTGTGTTCGCCGGAGATGATCTACTTCAACCCCCTCCCCCACACACGCTTCGAGACTTTCCGTGCTGCTGCACTGCAGCGTTAAAATATTAGGTGTAAGATGTCGAAACAAGAATAGTAGGATGTCGAAATTTGCTGAGTCGGTGTCATTTAAAATGCTACTGATATCTTTCAGACTCAAGTTTGAGCCAATGACGCACTTACGACTACCGTTATCGTTTGTTTTGATATTCATAATTTGACAAGTTATATTCGGGATAGCGAGAAAAGCATGATATAAGCTACCATTTTATGCCAATTCACGCTACAGGTAATCCGTTTACATAGGTGCGCCCTAAAGCCCTAATAACTAACTAATCCATTTACATGAAATTGAGTTGCGAAGTGTTGGTGTACCACCATGCCTCATCGAGAGCATGAGCATGATAATTATCAACGAGGTACTGTTATAAAAGAGACAGACTTCGCAAGGACGTAACGTGAATCAGGATGTCGATGCTTCTTTGAGAAGGATATCGATTGAGTGTCCAGAGTGTGGTATATTCCACCCTATTTCACGAATAATTTATCACTGCCGCACTGACATGATGCGGGTTATGGTTTTGACACGTTATCACAAATTTGGTGCATTTATTGATTACAAGTTGATGCACCGTAAAGCCTACGTAACTAACACCCGGCAGAGGAAATCAATATCGGAACGCGACGCTCTGTTCTGCGCTATGCTCATTGGAGTTGGCTAGCACGTTCGCGTGACAGATTTCGCCGCCGTCGGTCGTCTGGTATGACGCAACTGGCGAGAGGTAATGTCGGTGTCCGTTGTCACGCGCCGCACCGGCATGGGCCGTAGCAGCCGTCCCGTGGATGGAATGTCCGACTGAATGCGATGAGTCTGAACGAATAGTGCTCTGGGGGTAAGTTGCCCGTCTCACAATCGAAAGGTTGCGGGTTCGAGTCTCGCCTGTCGCCACTCTTCGCCCGCGACCAGCCGGCGTGAGAGGTCGGCGACGCTGCGTGACTCATCGGTCGAGGTGTCGTAAAGCCGATAACCAACCAGCCAACGGTCTCGGCAGATTTCATCTCAACTGGACGGCACCGGTCGTGCCGTCCATCCATTCCGGTCCGCGCCGCCGCCGCCGCCGCCGCCGCCTCCACCTTCGCTGCCGCGTCCCGGGACGTGAGGAGGTGGCGGTGACGCGGCCACTGCCCTGTACAGCGCGGTCGCCCCCGCCGCGCCGCCGCCGCCACTCGCTTGTCATTGTTTTGTGAGCTCTCGTATGAATATATGTGTCGAAACGTGGCCGGCGGCTTTGCTGTGTGGTGGGCGGCGGCGGGTGTTTGGTGGGAGTTGGCGGCCGGTGAGAGCGTGTGCCGCGCTCCGGTAGTATTAGACTATTCGTAAAATAGGGTGGTATGCACCACCACTCAGTCGACGTCCCTCTCCGAGGTAGTGTCGACATCCGGCTTCTCGATACATGTTTATGAAGTCCTTGTGGCCCCCTTCTAACGGTACCTCATTTGGAAGTATAAAGCTCTCGATAATGGATGGTGACGCACAAACATTTCGCAATGCAATTTCAGGTAGTGGGATTATCCATGCTATATGGCAGACAGCATCAGTGTATAGAATGGTTTTTTTGCTTGCTGTCCCAAATATAGGTCATTAAATTATGAATGTGAAAACAACTGATGAAGGTATATATAAGTACAACACCATCGACTCAATTTTGTTAAGTCTGAAAGACAAAAATTTGAAGCGACTCTAATTACATGATTGGCTTCGACATCCTGCTGTACTTGTTCAGACAGCCGCACCTGACGAAAAACCATTACTTTGGCACTGCGCTCCGGGTCCCGGGGCGTCTGCCACGCTTCCCCGTCCAGTGCGAGGGTGGGTGCGGCCAGGATCCCGCGGGTCCACGGAAGCGTGCGGGGTGCATTCGAAAGTGGCGCACTGAGGCAACGCTTTCCAGCATAGTCCATTCCACAAAGGAAGCGTTAATGGACGTGTCACTGCTCGTTTTGTCCGTATGTGACGGCGTGACCCGAATCGCTTTGTTGTATGCAGATGATGGTTGTTGAGCCACTAGTGCATGAACTTCCCCAGGGGGTTGGAGTGGTCGACCCGACCCCCGGCATCCGAAGGGTTCCGGACCACCGAGCGCAACCACATTTTTTTTATCACCAGGATGAGCCACTCCAAGCGAACAGGCGCCCGTCCTGGACTGGGTGTGCGACCCGTCTGAAAATTTAGCACGTTTCTCCAACCCCGGTTCGGGTAGGGGCAACGCTGGTGCTAACCGTCTGACGGGGCATACACTCACTAAGGCCCGGGACGGGTTCTGGAAGTCTGGTGTTTACTCGGGGCCCGAAACGTCGCGCCGGGACCCGGAGAAGTTCCACCTGAGCCACCAGTCGTGCTGAGATTGGCGCTGTATACCACTGCAGTTGATGCGACCTAGAACACAAATCACCAACTAACGGTCGTGCTGAGGTTCCGCCGAATGCCCAGAGTAAGCAGTATGGCTGCTACGAGGTCGACGGGAGGCCGGAGTTACACTCCCCCCCCCCCAAGCGTACAGATTCCGCAGAAGTGGCATGGCGTTAAAACGTGTTGCGGCTCTAACTGAAAGACCGGTGCCGTGGGACCAGTTCGGAGTCTCGAAATGGTTTCGATACTCGAAAAGCGGCATGGCACTGAAAAGCATGGCTAAAGCACGTGTATTCAAAAGCGCGCCGGTCCCTCGCAAATGCCATCTGCGCAAAAACAAAGCTAAAAAGAGCTCTGGCTCCAAAAATGTGCCGGCCTTGGAACAAAAATTGGGTGCAGCCTCTGAACGCATCCGCCAACGAGGAAAGATGCAGCGGGTCTAAAAAAGGAACTGGCCTCCATTCAGTAGCCAATCTGAGAGCGCGTCTAACCAAGGATATGAGATGCATGAAAGGTCACCGAGTATCCGCACTTCTTAACCGCCAAAACATGGAAAGAATTAGCCGGATCTCTCGAGCGAACCCCTATGCGAAGCATTCCACACGTCGAATATGACACGAGAGTGTCAACGCAGTCGATGCGCCCGTAAGCCCAAATAACCAACCAACCAGCGCGAGAGTGTCATGCCGTAACCATTGGCAAAACAGGCGCCGAGCAGAAGCTGGAGGATCGCACGAAGTGTGGCTAATGCGCATGACTGCTGCACATGTGTGAACGTTTTGGCCGCCGGGCGCCATGAACTGGAATCCTTGAAATTGGGAAATTTTACAAAAATGTTATGCATTTGTGTATGTGTAATTTCGGCAATGTAAGGTGAATTACTGAGGGTATAGCGAGAAAAAAAAAACTTCCAAGAGGATAGCGGAATTATGGTTGAAATCCCGTGGCTCAGAATCGATGGTCGCAGGCGGTATTCATTTCCACAGGACAGTTATCTCTCCCATTCCAATCCGTCCGCACCCATCCAAATCCCCCCCCCCCAGCGCAAACCCCAGGTACGACACCGCGTCTGGGTGTACGGCATGTTAAGGAGGTTATCGTCGGGTGTTTGTCCCACCACCTCGTTTTTCATATCCACACCCAGGATTTCGTTCTTACCTCAGCTCCACAACCCAGGACTTCGTATCTTACCCTCCGCTGCATTGAGGGGACGAGTAGTCTAGTGGTAAGTTGCTCGTCTCAATCGAAAGGTTGTGGGCTCGAGTCACCTGTCGCTACTCTTCGCCCGCCACCAATCGGCGTGAGAGATTGGCGACGCTACATGACTCAACGGTCGATGTGTCGGAAAAACCATCAGCCAAGGGTGTACGGCATGCTGCTGGCTGCCGGGTAACGCTTTGCCTTGGCCTCGTACACCTGCCCGCGGCGGGCAGGATGTCTGTCTTCCCCGAATCATTCGTCACTCGGCGGACCATACGGTAGCCGTACATAGATAAGCCAGCTGCCACACACACCGCCAGCGTCCGGTCTCCCGACGCACTCGAGTTGGCTCGGCTCGCCGGGCTGAGTGCTCGGCTCGGTCAATCTTGGTGGACCAGGTCGGCAATGCCCCATCTGTCGGAGCACGAAAGCCTCGTCCTTCCTGCCCGCAGCGCGAGCACTGCCTGGCAGTCCCCACGGGCCGTGTTGTTGGGTAGCTCCTGATGGCGCCTGACGCTGAAAACGGGCGCTCACCACTGCCCGGCAGCCCCCACGAGCCGCAGATGACCATGTTGTCGGGTAACTCCTGATGGCGCCTGACGGGGCGGGGATGGCCGAGTGGTTAAGGTGTCGGCCTCTGGGTACCAAAGGTCCCGGGTTCGACGCCCGCACCGATCGGGACATTTCCCAATCCCGCGGCCCACCGGCGAAACGGTGTGGGCGGCGCCATGGGCCGTGAATGTGAATAAAGTGCGTCGTGATCCACCAAATAAAGAAACGACGACGCCCGACGCTGAGAACGGGCGCTCAGCTGATGATAAATCATAGCCCCGGTCGTGCTCGCGATTCCTCCACGGCCTCGTCATCACAGCCGGTCTCGGGTTCATCATCGCTCACGATGTGGTTTGAAACAAAGAACCAGGAAACAATGCGAGTTTCCCAACTGACGAAAATTGAGTGGAAATGACAACTTTACAACGTAATGCATTCTATAGATATACCTCGCTTACAGAATATTGGTTTAATATCATCCTAGTTTTATCCTTACGAACCGATCTCTCTTACAAATTCTCCTTTGACATTGAGCGCAATTCTCCGCAAAATCTGAGCGCATCGCAGCTAGCTGAAACGTCTTTCCCCCTCATGGCGACGGGCTGGATCCGCCTCTGCCCATTGGGGCAGACAGGGGCGAGTTCAGCTCGCGCGTTTCGGACCGGGTCGATTTCGTCAAACGTTGATGAGGAATAGCGCGTGGCCACTGGCGATTGACTGTCGATTTCCAATGAATGGCGGGCCGGCCCGCCGCCACCGTCCCCCTTACGCCGAACTGCCACCTGAAAAATGGATACGTTCGTGCTGCCAGTGGTTACGTGCGCATTGGTGAGTGCCTCTTCTGATTGGCAGACGCGCAACAGAGGCGCGCTTTGATTGGCCGACGAGCCACAGCGGTCCGCCCCGGTTGGCTGACGGCTATGCAGGTGACTGTCCCTGTTACGCTGACCTCTGCGCTGCCTTGGGCGGGCTCAAGGAGCGGATGAGTCGACAGTTTAAGGGCGGCAGGCGTTTTGAAAAGTACCTCTCCGGAAGAGCAGACGAGCAAAGCAAAGCAAAGCAAGGCGGGGATCATCCCGCGCCGAGAGCAAGAGTTAACGAAGTCCAATGGACAAGAGAGCGACCGTGTCAGCTCCTAAAAATCATCGGTTCACAGACATCCATCGAGAAAACAGCCGTATATCTCGGTAGTGAAAGCTCCAAGAAGACATCTGTCGCCCGGGCGAGATCGCCAAGTGCTGCTCAAGAAGGACGAACAGGTCCGCGGAGGTCGCATTAACCACGCGGAGTCCAGGCGAGCGGCGGCGATGACTCAGGTGTGCGTGTCGGTGACCAGCGCCAGCAGCGAATGCCTCTCGCCGGAGGCGCCGCCGCCCGGCGGCGACGCGTGCTGCCGTCTGCCCCGCTGCCGCGGCCAGCACCGGTGTCGGCCGCCGCCGTGGCGCACGTGCCTGCTGCTGGCCGGCGTGCTGGCCGCCGTGTGCACCGTCTGCATCGTGGTGCCGCTCACGCTGGACGACACGCTGCCGCTGGTGTTCTCGGGCGACTTCGCGCCGGCCACGTGCCGCGTGGCCGGCGCCGCCGCCACCAACGGCACGTGCTCGTGCCGGCCGTGCCGGCGGCCGGCGCGGCCGTGCCAGGCGCTGAGCGTGCACGTGACGTACGCGTCGCATCTGGTGCTGCGCCGGCGGCGCGGCTACGACGTGCGCGACGCGCTGCTGCGCATCGGCCACGGCCGGTGCGTGCCGTGGGTGGACTGCGCCACGTTCCTGCGCGACACGGCCGTGCCGGGCCGCGACCTCAGCTGCCTGGTGTCGGCCGCCGGCGGCGGCCGGCCGGTGGCCGTGCCGCGCGAGGCGCACGGGCGCGCCGCCTGGCTGTTCCTGCTGCTGCTGATGCCGGCGCTGCTGGTGAGCGCGCTGGGCGTGGCGCTCTACTGCCGCCACTGCGGCCCGCCCGCCCACCGCCGGCGCGCCGTCGGCGCCTGGCGGCGCGCCGCGCGCCGCGTGCGGCAGCAGCTGCGGCGCGAGGCGGCGGCGGCGGCGGCGGCGGCGGAGAGGCGGAGCCGGCTGCCGCCGCGTGCGAACCTGCTGCCACCTATCAACGTGGTGGCGAAGCAGGAGCCCTAGGCGGGAGCGAGCCGAGGGAAGCTCGCGCTGCGCTTCTGTTGTGTCGCGGCAGCGCACGAAGGAGTGTCGGTCTTGGGGTGTTAATTGGGAGGGAGCGACGGTCCGCCCGGTGACCCGAAGATGTCTCCATTTTCAGGGCAAGTTCGGCAAAATTCGTGAGCTTCCTGCGTATTCGATTGTCATCCTGTTCGTGCAAAATTGGGAAAATGTGCCCTGGCATAGAAGCCAGGGGAGCCCACACCAGGGTCCATTTTAAGGTGCTTACTGCGGGGGGATAGTGCCCCCTGCCCAGCGGGCGGCTTTGCCCCGTATCCATGGATTCTTCCTCACCTGAAACCTATATCGGACTTCTGATTACACATATCCCAGTGAACATGCCGACAGCGGGCCGACGTCGGACCGATGTCGGACGCCAGCGGCCCGCTGTCGGCTGGGGAGTGGAGTGTTGGACAGCGGCCCGACGCCGGACCGCCCCCATGTCGGCCCGCTGTCGGCTGGGGAGTGGAGTGTTGGACAGCGGCCCGACGCCGGACCGGTACTCGACCCCATGTCGGGCCGCTGTCGGCTGGGGAGTGGAATGTCCGCTCATATCGACAATTGCATCAGACACTCAGCCGACATGTAGTCGACGTGGGGCCGATGTCGAAAAGATGCCACGCTGCAGTTTCGATGATAGCGGCCCGCTGTCGGCTGGGGAGTGAAGTGTTGGACAGCGGCCCGACGTCGGCTGGCCGCTACTGATGTGCCCAACTCAACCAGGGCAGTTTGACATTCCAGGCCAGTTTGCCGATGTCGAGCCGAGAGTGGCCCGATGTCGGTATGCCGCTTACGAGATGCCGAACTCACCCCGACACATGTCGACAGCGGGCTGGCATCGGCATGTTCACTGCGATCGTAATACTTACATGCAGAAAGTGAAAAATTAAGTCGTTGAGAAATCAAAAACTCTAGTGAAGAACATGTATGTAGAAAGATGCAACCAAGCCTTTAACGGCATATATATAGCCGCGATCTTTACAGGGGTAGCTAGCGCCGCAAATAAAATGCAAATGACGCGGCAGATGTAGGTACTAAGGATGCAATGAGAGTTCATGCAAAAGCATGTACATGTTTGTTGATATACCAACGATCTATTGCAATTCAACCCCGGTATTTTGTTTTGCAGGGCCGGTTATGATACACGTGGTCAGTTATGTCGACGCTTGGTTCTGTGATAGCGTGAACGGAACGCTGAACAACGACGAGAAGCATCCCGCCTGAAACTGACAAGTTTCTGCAAGTAAGGCGGCATGCCAAGCAGGGTTGGAGCCCTCCCACCAAGCCAGGCGGGTCGAGGTTCCTAGTTTCATCCAGAGGAGGGGGGAGGTTAACTGGGGGCATGCACCTCTCAGCGGAAGTGTGGCACGCCTTCGGCTGGAGAAGTGCGCCACCAGGAAGTGCGGGGGTGCGCCGGCGTTTGTCAGCCGCTGGCGCCCATCCGAGTAGACAGGGCACCTGCAGACGGCGAAATGGCACCCTCCAGAGCACCCCCCCCCCCGCTGATCAAAACCAACGGCCCGGCCCTGCGCATTCCCAGTGTGACGTTCTCGACAAACGCCAAGGCAGGATTAGCAGCGTGCTTCCGCGGGTCTTTCAGATCTCCTGTTGACACGGGGCACGAGTAGCCTAGGGGTGAGTTGCTCGTCTCGCAATCGAAAGGTTGTGCGTTCGAGTCTCGCCTGTCGCTACTCTTCGGCTGTGACCAGTCGGCGTGAGAGATTGGCGACGCTACATGACTCGACGGTCGATGTGTCGTAAAACCAATAACCAACCAACCAACTCCTCTTGGCATGTGACAAAATCAGCCGAACAGATGCAGGACATATAGACAGACTGTTTGAACTTCACCCGCGCGCTCCTTGACACAGAGTGCGTGAACCCCAGCCCACACGAGTGCATCTCCATCTGATCCTTCAGCAGACAGCACTGCGATGTGTATGAATAAACGTCATGCGAACAGGGCGTGGTTTGTATTCTCGAGGTCAAGGCGACCCAGTGGAGCCGCAGCACGTGCGGCATAACCCCATAGCCCCATGCCTATGCATTGGCGGTAAGTCAGGCAGTTACCTTGGCAACCAACGGCTGCGCTCCGATGTAAACATCTTCCTTTGAGCAAAACAATCACATTTCCAATTACATATTGCGACGAAGCTTTTCTATATATATATATATATATATATATATATATATATATATATATATATATATATCATATATATTAATATATTTACATATATATATATAATATATATGTATAATAAATGCATATATACATATATATTAATATATGTACATAATATATATATATATATATATATATATATATATATATATATATATATATTATATATATATATATATATATATATATATATATATGCATATATATCATATATATTAATATATTTACATATATATATATATATATATATATATATATATATATATATATATATATATATATATATATATATATATATATGCATATATATCATATATATTAATATATTTACATATACATATATATATATATATAGTATGTATGTGTGTGTGCATAAAAGTGCGTACGTGTGTGAATGCATATTTTGATATTGTCAGTTTCTGGTGGCACGGTTTCGAAAGTATCGCCTCAGGGCCGGTTCGTATCGCACAGATGAGCTCTTGTCTCGTGTGCACATGGGTCAGACTGTCACAATGCTTCACCGCCGCTCTGCCGTACCAGCTCTGCCGTATTGAGCTCTGCCGTACCAGTCGGGATACGCCCCACATAACCGTAAGGTGCATTGTGGGTCCAATAGGCGCTGCTCGTGCTCATGAAATGCTTTGCTGAAGCAAGTGTCCCGTGGGAGCAATCTCATTGTTGTGAGATTAAGCGTGCAACTTAAGTTGTTTGGATTTGTCTCGGGTGTAATTGGTGGCCCACTGTGTACCCGTTTTACGACTGTGTTATACAGGAGAGAACATTGTGTAGCAAGTCTCAATTTGTCGCCCTGTCCCTGTCTCTGCCCCTCTCCCATGGAGAGGGGAGAGGTACAGGGACAGGGACCCTTCAGGGACACCTCCCCAACCCTCGCCCTCTGTTACGTTTCATAATGCAAGCGGTCGTGAGACATGCCGGTGCCCATTTCGTGGCTGAAGGCTACATCTTCAATCTCTTCACCAGCTTGGTGGCAGTAATCGATAAACTTCATGACTATAAACCTGTAGCTTCTATCTTCCTTCGCCAGATTCCTTTTAACTTTCTTCCTTCCTAATTCAACCTTCTCTCGTATAGGGTGGGGAAGTGGGGGGTTGCTGCTGTTACAATCCCTTGTTTTTTCCTTCATGACCACAGAAAACGGCGAACATGAGCCTGCTACTGTCGAATATACTGTATGTACCGCATGCACCTTAACCTTGACTCCTTGACCTTGACCTAACCTTAACTCCAGTGTGCGGTCGCTGCCACAGCCGGCTGACAGAGCGGTGTGATCTTCCCTCCTGTGCTCTTCAGAACAGCTTCAGCGTTCCTGTGCTCTTCAGAACAGTTTCAGCGCTCCTGTGCTCTTCAGAACAGGTTCAGCGCTCCTGTGCTCTTCAGAACAGCTTCAGCGCTCCTGTGCTCTTCAGAACAGGTTCAGCGCTCCTGTGCTCTTCAGGACAGCTTCAGTGCCCCTGTGCTCCTGTGCTCTTCAGAACAGTTCAGGTCCTGCTCTTCAGAACAGCTTCAGTGCCCCTGTGCTCCTGTGCTCTTCAGAACAGCTCCAGTGTTCCTGTGCTCTTCAGAATAGATTCAGTGCTCCTGTGCTCTTCAGAACAACTTCAGCGTTCCTCTGCTCTTCAGAACAGCTTCAGGGCTCCTGTGCTCTTCAGAACAGCTCCAGGGTTCCTGTGCTCTTCAGAACAGCTTCAGCGCTCCTGTGCTCTTCAGGACAGGTTCAGTGCTCCTGTGCTCTTCAGAGCAGCTTCAGCGCCCCTGTGCTCTTCAGGACAGCTTCAGCGTTCCTCTGCTCTTCAGAGCAGCTTCAGCGCCCCCATGCTCTTGAACGTCTGACAGTTCATTTGGAGCGAGACAAGTCGTCGCTGACGGCGGCTCCTGTTTTCGCGCATTGTTCGCGCCGGACGCCTGCGACATTTTTTGTCGCAAACACGGTTCGCTGTATTCTTTCGGACAAGCATAACGTGTCTACAGTGGGGAAGAGGAACGCGTCACCTAAACTACGCGGAATTAACGTTACGCCTAAGGCGTTCCATGGAACGAAACCGACCTAACACCACCCTAGTTTCATTCAAAGCCCGGGGCGACGCTGACGCTGGCAGGCAACAATAACGGTAGCGGCACCGGTAACGGTATTGAACCGTGCGATATCGAATCGGACATACCGAACGACGAATGCTAGACGGAAGTCCATCAGAGGCCTGAGGCGATCTAGCGTTACCTGGATGCCTGATCGGAACTGGACTTGGCTACGGTTATGAGCGCTGGACATCATCACCTTGACTTGTGCACCTTGAATTAAAAATAACCATGAGCCAATAAGCTATAACCAACCGAGTTCATTGTTTAATACAACGAAGAATGGCTCTAAAGTGCTCCTGGGTTTTAGACATTGCGTGAGACGAAATGTACGACCTGACGATGGCCCTGGCCGAAACGTCGAGTAATATAGCATAATCCCTAACGCTACTTTTGATGTAAACTCAGCACCTCCTGGTATATTGAGGGTCGTACATTTCGTCTGACGCAACCGAGTTCATCTGTTAACTCCCCATGCTACGAGGTCAAGTGGCAGGCCATGTCATGGGTCTGCTACACGTGATGCATCGATGCAGCCGATGCGGATACGCGTCACGAGTCCCGTTTCGACTCGGTGAGCCGTTCACCGCTGGCTCGTGCAGTAGTCTGAGGATCGTCTGCCGCGGCCCACCGTGCATCGAGACACCGGCGAGACACCGAGACACCGGCGAGACACCGGCCGTAGAGACACCGAGACACCGGCAAGACATCGAGACACCGGCCGTAGAGACACCGAGACACCGGCGAGACATCGAGACACCGAGACACCGGCGAGACACCGTAGGCGGGAAGTGCTGCGGCATGTGGTGCCTCCTCGCCTTCGGCGATATCATCTCCATGCCCTAGGAAAGGACAGGTCAGGACTGGGGAGGACGATGCCTCCAACACCATTGCTCCGCTTCCCAGCTGCTCCGAACAACTTGGAGTAGCTGCTCCGCGTAGCCGTGCGTTTTCGGAGCAGAACGGAGTAGCTCCAATCTACTCCAACTTGCTCCAACTTGCTCCGGCCGAGAGCAGGGGCAGCTTGGAGTAGCGCAAATGTGGCGCTGACGGTACACTTGCGAAGCGCTTTGGGGAATCTGCACCAACAAGTTTTGAACATCTGCATCATATATGTAATCATAATACAAGCACAAACAGCTGAATTTTTACTCCAAGTTACTCCAGACATTCCAGCGCTCGCTTTTACCGTGCCTGCTCCGAACTGCTCCAAGTTGCTCGCCATTTTTTGGAGCAGGGTCAGGAAAAGACCCTACAATATTGCACTAGTTAGTTATTTGGGCTTCAGGGCGCGTCGGCCATGTTGATCATATAGCGCCCATAACTGTGTTCCTGTCTACCGTGTCAGGTTCCGTCCAGGATTACTTCCACGTGCAAGGAGCATGCCCAAACGAGTGTGATATATTTAGCTACCTGGATCTATGACAGCAAGTCGTAATTGCGAAAGAAACTCGAACAGTTGTCCATTCTGAATCCCACGTGACCCATCACCAAGAAGATTTGCCACCGTCAGTGCGGGTACCTCTCTTCCAAAGTGTCGTCTTCGTTGGGCTCCGAAACGAGAGCACACCGGACGGATGCGTCGGACCGTCAATGGGACATCACAACGAGCGCACATCGGTCTGTCCCGATCCTCTGCGGCAGGTAGCCGTGGGTGGCATGGGTGTGTCCTATCCGTATCCTGGCGCGCACCACCTCCTGGCTCCGTATAATTTTTGACGATGACTTCCACCGCCCTAGATTTGGTTTAATGGTCCTCAGTTTGTTTCGACCAGTTGAGTTCCAAAGATCGTGGCGTTTTTCCTGGAAGAGCGTATTAATTGTGCGACCCAGGTGTGGCTGGTTGGTTATTGGTTTTACGACACATCGACCGTTGAGTCATGTAGCGTCGCCAATCTCTCACGCCGATTGGTCGCGGGCGAAGAGTAGCGACAGGTGAGACTCGAACTCACATCCTTTCGATTGTGAGACGAGCAACTTACCCCTAGGCTACTCGTCCCCTGGCCGAGGTGTGCTGCGGGGAGAGGAAGCGAACGGGTGTATCGGCTCCGCGCAGCACGTTTCGCTGATTTGTCAGCCAACTCATTTCCCGATATTCCGACATGGCTGGGTATCCAGGAGTGTTACATTTTCCCCGCTCGCTTAAGCTTAGTTAGTCGCAATACAACATCCTGCACTATAGGGCCACGGGGTAAAACGCCCTTATCGCACTAAGGCTACTAAGAGAGTCAGGAGTATGACGTGGCCAATATCGTTCCCCACTTCGATGAAGCACAAGGCCTTCGTGATTGCCATGAGTTCGGCGGTGTAAACAGTTGCGTGAGGAGGTAGAGTAAACGATCTGGTGGTGACTCCACTCACAATTGCACAACCTACACCATCAACAGTTTTCGACCCGTCTGTATAGGTGGCGGTATATGTGTGGTAGGTGTCAATGTGTTCTGTGGCTTTCTGTCGAAAAAAAAATCCGGGATAAGTTCGTCTTTATGAGCCTCGGGCAGTGTCATGTCATACTGACGGCTGCACCAGTTCCCGAGGGGGAACGGACAGCGTTATCATTTTCCGAATGCTACGCAACTGGATATCGCTCCCTACCACTAGCTCACGGAATCACACACAGAATGGGAGCAGAACATTGCAACGTGTAACACTGAGCAGCACAAGCGCACGGTGCCCAAACGGGGCCTTGTATGCCGGATTCGGGGGAGACTGTCTAATAGGGTGTGACGTACTCGTGATTTTTGTCACGGGGACAAAATGCCCGGGTGGGGTTTTACGGGGGCGATGATAAAAAGCCATTTCAAAGCGACTTGGAGCTTGCCCTCACGCCCGGAAGGTTTCCCCATTCACTTACTATGGCACACTAGCGCCATCTATGCACGTGTTTTTTTTAAATCTCAGCTTGTAGCGGACGTACAAAGACGAGACAAGGACCATTGTATTGCTAGTGCTGAAAGCTTTCCATTGATACACATTTTATGACCTGGGGTCACTAGGTCGCCGTCGAAGGTCAGGTCACATATCTCACTCAACACCGGAACGGGTCATTCAGAGATCATAAACATGTATCGCAGAACTAAGTCATTGAACACTGTTCACTTAGACTCATTGCGATGTTGCGGACTGTTACGGGGTACAGCGAGGAATATTTAACCACCGTGACCTGTAAAAGGTCAGATACCCAAGGTAGTGGAGAACTACATCTCGGCTGGGTAAGTAGGTGTAGATTCTCCACTACCTTGGGTATCTGACCTTTTACAGGTCACGGTGGTTAAATATTCCTTACTGTACCCCTAAGAGTCCACAACATCGCAATGAGACCAAGTGAACAGTGTTCAGTGACTTAGTTCTGCGATACATGTTTATGGTCTCTGAATGAACTGTTCCGGTGTTGAGTGAGATATGTGACCTGATCTTCGACGGCGACCTAGTGACTCCAGGGCATCAAAATTGGTATCAATAGAAAAGCTCTCATCATGAGCAATACGATGTTTTTTGTCTCGTCTTTGTACGCCCACTAGAAGCTGACATCCCTAAAGCACGTCCATAGATGGCGCTAGTGTGCCATAGTAAGTGAATGGGGTACCTTCCAGGCGTGACGGCAAGCTCCAAGTTGCTTTGAAATCGTTTTTATGCTACATATCGTTTTTATCATCGCCCCCGTAAAACCCCACCCTGGCATTTTGGATCTGCAATCGATGACGCACTCTACTAACCCTAACCCTGCAGGCATACTGGAGTCCCAGTTTGTCTCGTCTCAAGGGCAAGCGGTGCCTCATCAGCATCTGCTAGAAGGCTTGCTGTCGGAGAGGTACAGAATGCTCCTGTGGCTATGCGCAGGGCGGCATCATGAACAGTGTCAAGCATGCGTTTGTTCGAGGCACTGGCGCAGCCATAGATAAAACGCCATAGTCAAGTTTCGAACTGATCAGCGACCGGTACAGAAGTAAGAGGGTTGTTTTATCTGCCCCGTAGGCAGTGCGGGCAACACACTTCATGATGTTCAAAGACTTTCCCGCAGCGCTTTCAGATGATCGTTGTATGTAAGAGGACGGTCGAACATCATGCCCAAAAACCTAGCTGCCAGCTTACACTATTGCACTACACACCGGTGTAGTGCACTGGTGTGTGGTGTAATGGTGAAGACAGGCCAGGGCTGGAGAGGGCGACGCTTCCTACATTATTGCACTACACACCGGTGTAGTGCACCGGTGTGTGGTGCAATAGTGAATTGTTTATTGGGTGGTTCACGACGCACTTTCTGCACATTCACGGCTGACGGCGCTGCCCACACTGTTTCGCCGGTGGGCCGCGGGATTGGGAAATGTCCGGAGCGGCGCTAGTGTCGAACCCGTGACTTTTGGTACCCAGAACCCAACACCTTAACCACTCGGCCATCCCCGCCCCTTGCAATAGTGAAGACAGGTCAGGATTGGAAAGGGCAATACTACAGTGCAGTGCTCACCATGCACCACTCTGGGATATTGCACTATACACCAGCACAGCACCGCCATATTACACTACACACCACCACAATACACTGCCATACTACACTACACATCAGCACAGTACGCTGACATATTACACTACACACCATCACAATACATTGGCATGTTACACCACACACCAGCACAGTACGCTGACATATTACACTACACACCATCACAATACATTGGCATGTTACACCACACACCAGCACAGTACGCTGATATAGTACACTACATACCAGCTCAATACACTGGCATATTACACTACACACCAGCACAATACACTGGGATATTGCACTGCACACCAGCACAGTACTGCCATATTACACTACACACCAGCACAATACACTACACATGAGCACAATACACTGGCATATTACACTACACATCACGATACACTGGCGTATTACACTACACACCAGCACAATACACTGGCATATTACACTACACATCACGATACACTGGCGTATTACACTACACACCAGCACACCATGGTGACATATTACACTACATACTAGCACAATACACTGGCATATTACACTACACACCAGTCCAGTACACCGGGACTGAACGAGGCGAAGTATTCCGCGAGCGCATGAGCCCATATCTTCCACGGGCAGGTCACGCCTGAAGAATGTCGCCAAGGACGCCTGGACTCAGCTCCGACCCACCACAGCACAGCCTGGTCACATGAGCCCAGATCTTCCGCAGGGCGCCCCCGCCCAAGGAATGTCGCCAAGGACGCCTGGACTCAGCTCCGACCCACCACAGCACAGCCTGGTCACATGAGCCCAGATCTTCCGTAGGGCGACTCCGCCAAAGGTTGGTTGGTTATTTGGGCTTTCGGGCGTATCGACTGCGTTGGTCATACAGCGCCCAGACTCCGCCCAAGGAATGTCGCCAAGGACGTGCCTTACTCTTACTTACTCACCACAGCCCAACCCGGCTAAATAGTGATAACACTCGGCGCAATATCACACTCGCCGGCCGGCCCCGTCTGGCGCACGCACACCAAATTAAATACAATTCGCCACACCCGCGTGTATTCCAATGTCATCCGCCGCGAATCGATCCAACGCAGCACAGTAGTTCACACCTGGGCAAGTGCAACACACTTCAACGCGGCCCGCGGTGTAATGCGCCGCAGCGCAGCGCACCCCGCCTCCACTCGGTAATAAAACGAAACATCCGCTTCAATAATTGAAGCACTTTACAATCATTCACGCTCCTAAAATGACCACGATCAGCGTCACCGGCGCCAATTCGCGTCGGTCGTTGGATCCGGCTGATTTCTAGTCGCGGACAGGTGCAACGCGCCCGGGCGCCATCGACAACAGGCTGTCCGAACTGCCGCCTCCACTGGCTGTCGGCGGAGGTGGCAGTCCTGTGCGTTCTGCCCAGCCGCGTGGGCAGAACGCACAGGTCGCGGTCAGGTCACGACGCCACGGTTCGGCACAGCCGGTGGCGACGCGTCACTTCCGGTGGCGCGCACACCCGGAAAACCGGGCCGCCGACCGTCACGTTCCAGCGGAGCCCTGATGAGATCTGATGCGAACCGTATGGCAAATGGGAGAGGACGAACTGACAGGGACTGGAGGTGAGGTTGGGAGGTGAGGTCGGGAGAGGACGGACTGACAGGGTCGGGAGGTGAGGTCGGGAGAGGACGGACTGACAGGGTCGGGAGGTGAGGTCGGGAGAGGACGAGACTGACAGGGTCGGGAGGTGAGGTCGGGAGAGGACGAGCTGACAGGGTCTGAAGGTGAGGTCGAGCTGACAGGGTCAGGAGGTGAGGTCGGGAGAGGACGAGCTGACAGGGTCTGGAGGGTAGAGGTCGGGAGGGGGTCGGGAGAGTGAGGTCGGGAGAGGACTAGCTAACAGGGTCGGGAGGTGAGGTCGGAGTGACAGGGCCTGGAGGTAACAGGGTCGGGAGGTGACGAGCTGACAGGGCCTGGAGGTGAGGTCGGGAGAGGACGAACTGACAGGGTCTGGAGGCGAGGTCGGGACGTGAGGTCGAAAGGTGAGGTCGGAAGGTGAGGACGAGCTGACAGTGTCTGGCGGTGAGTTCGGAAGAGGACGAGCTGGCAGCGCCATCGCCCGGCCACACCTCACAACTTGACGGCGTCCATCTCATCGCACGCGGACGCCGGCGGGCAGCTGCTGGGGTGCCACGGGACTGTGCAGGGAGGTGCATGTACCAGCACACTGGTGACTCGCTGTCACATTGGCGACTCGCCGTCACACTGGTGACCCGCTGTCACATTGGCGACCCGCTGTCACATGGTGACTCGCTGATAAACGGTGACTCGCTGATACACTGGCGACCCGCCGTCACATGGTGACTCGCCGTCACACGGTGACTCGCTGATACACTGGCGACACGCCGTCACACTGGTGACCCGCCGTCACACTGGTGCCTCGCGCATCGTCGGAAACGGCACTCACGCCCACCAGATCGTTCTATTCGCCCACACTCTAAAACTTCCCTGCCTTCGATCGCAGCACGTACGCACCTTGCACACGGACACCTCCGCAATACAACCACACATTCCGCATGTCACCCTTAATCACTCCACTTTCCAGTGTTGAAGAACGCCGACCGATGCTGCTGCCTTGAGCGTCGTCACGCATTCCGAGCCGAACCATGTCAAGGTCCGAAGTCAACACCCCCTACCACTACAGCCCTGCGATAGTCTCGCTCGTAACCACGCCCTCCACTGTCGGTTGCTCCTCAACCCTTCACCTGCCTCAATCTCTGCTGCCGCGCCCTCGCTCGCGCTCCTCCTTCTGTTTGTTGAACTTCTCCAGCTCCTTGAGGAACACCTGCTTCGGCTTCATGACGTTCATGCGGTCTCCGCGACAGCGCGGGCAGTACCACTTGCCCTTGGGCTTGTGCACGATGTTGACGCAGCTGAAGTGGAACCACTCGATGGGGCACAGGTCGTTGTCGCAGCCGATCATCTCGCCGAAGAACACTTGCTCGCACAGGCAGTAGGTGGGCTCGTCCGGGTCAATCGGCACGTCCACTGGCGAGTCCTCGCGCTCCTGCGGGTCACACGGATCGTACCGGGTCACAGGTCATGCAATCGACACGTCCACTGGCAAGTCCTCGCGCTCCTGCGGGTCACACGGATCGTACTGGGTCACAGGTCATGCAATCGACACGTCCACTGGCAAGTCCTCGCGTTCCTGCGCGGTCACACGGATCGTACCGCGCCACACGAGTCGCTCATAGAGGTCACACATATTGAATAGACAAACCCACCAGTGAATTCTGGCGCATATTCTGACAGCGGGTCACAGAGGTCACACACACACACAGACAACACTCAAGTAGTCAGCAACAGTGAGCACTGCAGACAGACAACCAGGTCACAGCCACACCACACCAGCAGGCACCTCAGTGCCAGAGGCAATAGCCACACCACACAACACTAACATCCAGATGCAACAGTCACACCACACAACACTAACATCCAGATACAACAGTCACACCACACAACACTAACATCCAGACACAACAGTCACACCACACAACACCAGCAGCCAGAGACAACAGTCACACCACACAACACCAGCAGCCAGACACAACAGTCACACCACACAACACTAACATCCAGACACAACAGTCACACCACACAACACCACCAGCCAGAGACAACAGTCACACCACACAACACTAATAACCAGAGACAACAGTCACACCACACAACACCAACAGCCAGACACAACAGTCACACCACACAACACTAATAACCAGAGACAACAGTCACACCACACAACACCACCAGCCAGAGACAACAGTCACACCACACAACACTAACATCTAGATACAACAGTCACACCACACAACACTAACATCCAGATACAACAGTCAAACCACACAACACCACCAGCCAGGGACAACAGTCACACCACTCAACACCAGCAGCCAGAGACAACAGCCACACCACACAACACCACCAGCCAGGGACAACAGTCACAAACAACAGTCACACCAAGAACACTACACCACAAACACTAACAACAGTCACACCACACAACACCACCAGCCAGAGACAACAGTCACACCACACAACACTAATAACCAGAACAGACAACAGTCACACCACACAACACTAATAACCAGAGACAACAGTCACACCACACAACACTAATAACCAGAGACAACAGTCACACCACACAACACCAACACAGAGACAACAGTCACACCACACAACACTAATAACCAGAGACAACAGTCACACCACACAACACTACTACCAGAGACAACAGTCACACCACACAACACTAATAACCAGAACAAATCAAACAACAGTCACACCACACAACACTAATAACCAGAGACAACAGTCACACCACACAACACTAATAACCAGAGACAACAGTCACACCACACAACACTAATAACCAGAGACAACAGCCAAAAAAACACAACACCACAGCCAGAAAAAAGACACCACACAACACTAATAACCAGAACAACATCAACCAAACCAGTTCGGCCCACCGGCGAAACAGTGTGGGGCGGCGCCACTAGCCGTGAATGTGCATAAAGTGTGTTGTGAACCAACCAATAAACAAAGAAACAAAGCCTGTGTGCATGTAGGTGCTGCTTCGGCGCATACTGTGCCAAAACGGTTGGGCCGATAACGCTCAAATCTTCACGAGCGATGCGTCGGGTCGGCGTTGGTTTCGGATGGCACGTGGCACGTGCCGTCAGCCGGGCTCATGTCGACAGCAGTTTGGCAGGGCCACGGCATACAGCCACAAGTCGGACACACATGACATTTTGTGGAAGCACGCGGCCGATGCGAAACGGCGTGTTTTGTGGTCGGCGGCCGGGCGCGCTGTACCGCGTGGCCACCAGGCGCGTGCATCTGCTTTGAGTTGGGCACCTCCGAGCCGAGAGAAGCGCGTACTAGAGCAATCAATTTTCGTGGACGGATAGCTCGTCATCCGGGCTATCCGGCATTGTACAATTTGCCGGGGTGGCCGAAGCGTAATGAGTGCCAAACTCTCCAGATCCACGCGAAATCCATACTTCTGTTTAACGATGGGCTGGGATTACTTTAGATGACCAACCTCGTGAGAGACGCCTACTGGCGCCCAGCCTGGTAACATGCCAGGAAACGTGGAATGTGCGACATCACACGACAAGGTGAGAACAGGGCAGATCAAATAGGTCTGACCAGATCAGATCAGGTCAGGTCAGATCAGGCCGCGTCCGGTTAGGTCACGTCCGATTAGGTCAGGTCAGGTCAGGTAAGGTCAGGTAAGGCCACGTCCGGTCAGGTCATGCTTGGTCACTTCGGGTCAGGTCATGCTAGGTCACTTCCGGTCCGGTCAAGTCACGTTAGGTTGGACTGGGTTATGTCAGGCTAGGTTAGGTTAGGCTGGCGTAGATTAGCCAATTTTTGGTTAACTCAATGCAAACGCGATTGGGAGCATAGCGGGCTGGATCGATTTTCAGCACACCACATATTAGTTCGGTTGGTGTGCATATAGTATTAAAAGGAAAATGCAATGCAATGTCTTGACTGCATTTTGACACTACTTATCTCAAAGTACATTCAAGAGAGCCCCGCAAGCGGTGTATGCCGGGTGTCAAACGCGCCACTTGAGATGAAAATATGTTTCCTCTTTGTCTCTTAACGTCATAATTTTGGAAGTTCGACACCTTCAAAAAGTAATCCGAATTGTTGCTGGGGTGGCTTTATGAACCAGAGGTCTATCGCTAAGCAGAGCTTGTTGCGTAAACCCTGGTCCCCACCACCCAATCCATGAACTCCAGTTCAACGGCAGAATTTAGACCGAAAGTTTAACGTGCCGTCAATGCACCGACACGGCCGCCCGGTAGCTCGTTCCCGGCTTTATCCGGCCAGTTGCCAACTGACACTCCCGGCCGGGGGCTAAATGCGAGCGCGTGAAGCGACTCGAACCCCGTGTTGCCAGGACAGGGAGACCAGTGCAGGCCGGCGCTCCAACTGAGCTAACGGAGCGGCAACATTTGAACATGCAACAACACATGGCACAAACAATCCAACACACGACGCAGAACAACTCTAGGAATCGCACACCCCACCATGCCTGACGCCCCGCCACGCCACACACAGCTGAAGTTGTTTTTTTTTTTTTTTTTTTTTTTAAAAAAATTTTTTTTTTTTATGGTTGTTTATTTTTTTCACTGTTTTTTTGGGGGGGGGGAAAAAAGGGAAAGGGGGAAATCAAACCCATAACCTTTTGATTGTGAGACGGGGAGCTTACCCCTAGACTACTCGTTCCCGGAGTTGTTGAATTGTGGACGCAGTGGAGCACAATATCCGATCCACGAGACTCGAAGAGGACAGCCCTTCCTTCCACACAAAAGAAATTTGCGTTGTGCCGCACGACACCAATGTGGCCAATTCTCGTTTTCAATTGAAGAAATGCGAATTGAAATCAGTGGAACGGAATTACGATAGCACGATACAGCTAGTCACATGCAGGGTAACGCGGGGGCCGCAGTCCACGACCACCGACTCTTGATGGTCTTAGCCACTGCCCATATGGTCCATATGGTCCATACGGTCCACGAGCCACAAAATGGGACAAAATGACCACGGCTAATTCACTTCTGGCGAGCGCTCCTACGCCGCCGCTTGCATCTTTTCTTCACAAACATGGTGTACGCTATTGGACTTGGAAGCCTGAATTCAAGAACAAACAGCGTCGCACATTACGTGAGCGGAAAACCAGTCTACACGACTCCATTCACAAACAGCACAACTCAACACCCGCCGGCAAACGGAGCGGCCACGCTCCAGCGAGAACCACGCTCCGAATCGCCACCGCCCAACACAGCCGCCGGCCGCGCGAGCGGCCACCCACCTGGCGGACCTTGCCCTTGCGCCGCTTGGCGGCGCCAGTGGCGCGCCCCTGGCCGCCGCCGGCCGCCGTCGCGCCGCGCGCCTGCTTGCCCGGCCGCGTCGGCGTCTCGTCCGCGTCGCGCGCGTCGTTGCTGTCGTCGGCGGCGGCCACCGAGGCGGCGGCGGCGCGCTCGCGGGCGCGCGCCCGCTGCGGCCGGCGCCGCTGCGCCAGGCCGGCCGCCGGCGCCGGGCGCGCCCGGTCGGCGGGCGGCGTGGCCGGCCGGCTGTCGCCCGACGGCTCCTGGTTCTCCTGGTCCTTGCCGTAGTCTGCGGCGCAACCGGTCATGGTCAGCGCCGGCGGTGACACGTCATCAACTGGTGGTGACTGTGGTGTATTTGTGGGTGCACGTCACGGGTTATGGTCAGCTGGTGGTGACACGTCACGGGTTATGGTCAGCTGGTGGTAACACGTCACGGGTTATGGTCACCGGTGGTGACACGCGGGTTATGGTCAGCCGGTGGTGACACGTCACGGGTTATGGTCAGCTGGTGGTGACACGTCACGGGTTATGGTCAGCTGGTGGTGACACGTCACGGGTTATGGTCAGCGGTGGTGACACGTCACGGGTTATGGTCAGCTGGTGGTGACACGTCACGGGTTATGGTCAGCCGGTGGTGACACGTCACGGGTCATGGTCAGCCGGTGTGACACGTAGTAACGTCCGGGTTATGGTCAGCTGGTGGTGACACGTCACGGGTCATGGTCAGCCGGTGGTGACACGTCACGGGTCATGGTCAGACTGGTGGTGACACGTCACGGGTTATGGTCAGCCGGTGGTGACACGTCACGGGTTATGGTCAGCGTGGTAATGTGACACGTCACGGGTTATGGTCAGCTGGTGGTGACACGTCACGGGTTATGGTCAGCTGGTGGTGACACGTCACGGGTTATGGTCAGCCTGGTGACACGTCACGGGTTATGGTCAGCTGGTGGTGACACGTCACGGGTTATGGTCAGCAGGTTGGGTAGGGTAACGTCACGGTTATGGTAGTTGACACGTCAGGTATGGTCAGCCGTGGTGACACGTCACGGGTATGGTAGGTGTCGTCACGGGTATGGTCAGCCGGTGGTGACACGTCGCGGGTTATGGTCAGCTGGTGGTGACACGTCACGGGTCATGGTCAGCCGGTGGTGACACGTCACGGGTATGGGTGCACGTCACGGGTTATGGTCAGCTGGTGGTGACACGTCACGGGTTATGGTCAGCTGGTGGTGACACGTCACGGGTCATGGTCAGGGGTGTCGGGTTATGGTCAGCCGGTGGTGACACGTCACGGGTTATGGTCAGCTGGTGGTGACACGTCACGGGTTATGGTCAGCTGGTGGTGACACGTCACGGGTTATGGTCAGCCGGTGGTGACACGTCACGGGTCATGGTCAGAGCCGGTGGTGAATACGGGTTATGGTAGTTTGGTTTAAGTACGGGTTATGGAGTGTGGTAGTAGTGTTAGGGTTTAGGTGTAGTATTGTGGTGACACGTCACGGGTCATGGTCAGGCGGTGGTGACACGTCAGGTCATGGTCAGTCGTGTGGTCACGGGTCATGGTCAGTGTTAGTGGGTATGGATGGTAGCCGGTGGTGACACGTCACGGGTTATGGTCAGCTGGTGGTGACACGTCACGGATTATGGTCAGCCGGTGGTGACACGTCACGGGTTATGGTTAGCTGGTGGTGACACGTCACGGGTTATGGTCAGCTGGTGGTGACACGTCACGGGTTATGGTCAGCCGGTGGTGACACGTCACGGGTTATGGTTAGCTGGTGGTGACACGTCACGGGTTATGGTCAGCGGTGGTGACAGTCACGGTAGAATTATGGTCAGCTGGTGGTGACACGTCACGGGTTATGGTCAGAGCTGGTGGTGACACGTCACGGGTTATGGTCAGAGCTGGTGGTGACACTTCACGGGTTATGGTCAGAGCTGGTGGTGACACGTCACAGGCTATGGGGAACTCCACCTAGCACGAAGTGGCGATTTAAAAAAAAGTCAGCACGAGCCGCTGTCGTTCTCAGCGTCTCAACCTGTGTCTCAGTACCTCGCCGCCTTCGCAATCCGACGCCACGCAAATCTAGGGTAACTAGAATGCTCGGTTTGTCGGCGCACGAAACTGGCTCAGACTGAAACAACAATTAACGCATAGAAAACATGAAGAAAACACCAGTCGGCGTCATGGGACGCATGCGAACTTTTCACGATTACAAAAAGTACTTCACAGCAGACTTCACAGCAGACGAGCAGTGGACACCAGCAAAACTGTGAGGATTGCACTGTCTAAGTGCAAAATTCAAAGAACGCCGAATAGATGTCCCGAGGAACTATTGGAAAAAAACATGTGTAGCAAACCTTCAGGCCTGCACAGACCGGGCACGTCAGACGCCGGTCACTGACCTAGGTTTTTGAAGTCGAGTTCCAGTTGTCGACATCGTCCGTCCACCAGGTCGTGTACCCCCTGCAGCACGCGCAGCTTCTCGTCCCCCACCTGCGGCCAGGAGATACTGGGTTAACCATCCCAGTATCTGGGTTAATCACCCACACACCCGCACAGTCCCATCACATGTCACACCCACGTAGACACGTCACACCTGTCGTACCCATAAAAGCCCATCACTTATCACACCCACACAGATCCGTCATATGTCATATCCACACCGACCTGCCATGTCATACCCACACAGTTCCATCACATGTCATACCTGCACAGACCCATCACATGTCATAACCACACTGACCCATCACATGTCATACACAAACAGACCCATCATATGTCATACCCACACAAACCAGTCATATGTCATACCCACACAGATCCATCACATGCCATACTCACACAAACCCATCACATGTCATACCCACACAGACCCATCATATGTCATACCCACACAGACCCATCATATGCCATGCTCACATACCCATCACATGTCATACCCACACAGACCCATCATGGCATACCCACACAGACCCATCATGTCATACCAAAATCCATATTCACTGTCCATATGCATTCATGTCCCCTACAGACCTCTTATCAAATATCAGCTCACACATGATACCATCACATGTCATACCCACATAGACCCATCATGTCATGCCCACACAGACTCGTCATAACCTGGCATACCCACACAGACCCATCATATCCACACAGGGTTAAAATAATGGCATTTCATTAGGTGAGATGTCAAAACGAGCACAGTACGATGTAGGAATTTGTCATGGAATTAATGTCCTTTAAAATGATTTTGATGGCTTTCATACTGAAATTTGAGCCAATGGTGTAGGTACTTATGACTGTACCTTCATCATTTGTTTTAAGATTCATAATTTAGAAAGAGAGGGAGAACAATACCTGTTAGTTAATCCCTTTACCTGAAATTGGGTTGCAAAATGTTTGTGTATAACCATTCCATATCGAGAGCATTAACATTATACATACAAATGAGCTACTGTTAGAAAGGAGACATGAAAACTTCATAAGTACGCATCAAGGAGCTGTCAGTGCGTCTTGCAGGATGTCGACTGGATGTTCAGAAAGTGGTATTTTCCACCCTATCTCACAAATAATTTATCACTGTATCCACACATACCTCCAGCAGGAGGATCAGATAAACTACCACACATACCTCCAGCTGGAGGATCAGATAAACCGCCACACATACCTCCAGCAGGAGGATCAGATAAACCACCACACATACCTCCAGCTGGAGGATCAGATAAACTACCACACATACCTCCAGCTGGAGGATCAGATAAACTACCACACATACCTCCAGCAGGAGGATCAGATAAACTACCACACATACCTCCAGCAGGAGGATCAGATAAACTACCACACATACCTCCAGCAGGAGGATCAGATAAACCACAACCCAGGTCAATAAACACCACCTCCAGCAGGAGGATCAGATAAACTACCACACATACCTCCAGCAGGAGGATCAGATAAACCGCCACACATACCTCCAGCAGGAGGATCAGATAAACTACCACACATACCTCCAGCAGGAGGATCAGATAAACCGCCACACATACCTCCAGCAGGAGGATCAGATAAACTGCCACACATACCTCCAGCAGGAGGATCAGATAAACTGCCACACATACCTCCAGCAGGAGGATCAGATAAACCGCCACACATACCTCCAGCAGGAGGATCAGATAAACCACCACACATACCTCCAGCAGGAGGATCAGGGACCGCTGCATGGCCACCAGCGTCTTGGTGCGGTACTGTTCGTTGGCCTCGCGACGCACCACCGTCTGGCGACGCTCCAGTTCCGCCAGCAGCGACTGTGGGCCGGCACAGCAGCGGTGACATCTAGCGGTGACCACAGACACCAACCACTGCCGACCGGCCGCTGGACGGCAGGCACGTGTTGCAACACGAACACAACAGACTTGGTGACTGTTGCAACGCTGGGAAACTGGGGTTAAATGTACGGAAACACCAGACATTGGCAACTGCAGACTGGCAGACTGGGGTTACATGCGCGGAAACACCTGACACGGGCGACTCCAGACTGGCAGTCAGGTTAGGTGTAGAGAAGCACTTGACACGGGAGACTGAACAACAGATTAGGTGTAAACAATAAAAATTAAAAAAAGAGAGACTGACACGGGCACTACAGACTGGCAGCTAGGTGTAGAGGCACTGGACATGGGGACTACAGACTGGACAATAGGTGAGAAGCACGCAGGCCGGATATGTAGGCACTGCGGCCTACTGCACAGTTAGGTTCTGCACGGGCACAGACTGGCAGTCAGGTTAGGTGTAGAGAAGCACTTGACATGGGAGACTGCAGACTGATAGACAGGTTAGGTGTAGAGAAGCACTGGACATGGGAGACTGCAGACTGATAGATTGGGGTTACATGTACAGAAACACCTGACATGGGCGACTGCAGACTGATAAACTGGGGTTACATGTACAGAAACACCTGACATGGGAGACTGCAGACTGATAGATTGGGGTTACATGTACAGAAACACCTGACATGGGCGACTGCAGACTGATAAACTGGGGTTACATGTACAGAAACACCTGACAGAGGCGACCGCGGTGGTTTGTTCGTTAAGCATAAACACTTGAAAATTGAATGGAATGCTCCTATGAATTCGATAAAAATCAAGCATAGAGGGTAAAAGAGGAATGAAAACTAACTAATGTAACGGAGGTTGGCTGGCTGGTTATTGGTTTTACGACACATCGACCATTGAGTCATGTAGCATCGCCAATCTCTCACGCCGATTGGTCGCTGGCGAAGAGTAGCGACAGGTGAGACTCGAACCCACAACCTTTCGATTGTGAGACAAGCAACTTACCCCTATATATATATACTCGTCCCCTCAATGCAAGGGAGGGTAAGAACGAAATCCTGGGTGTGGAGATGAAAAACATTCTAAAATTCAACATGGAGAGGATATTAGAGGATCCTGAAACTGTGAAATTATAATCTCAGTTGGCACCGTCCGGCCAATCCCGGGCGCCTGACCCTCCCGCGGCTCGTTGTCAGACAGCGCAATTCAAAGCATGCTACCTTCAACCACCTTCAAAAGAGAAAAAACGGGAGGGCAATTTTGTGCGGAGGACAGTGTACTGGATCCCAAAAATCTCGAAGGAGCCTACATTTTCAACTCTTGCAGAGACGCAGGAATATAATAATATGTTTACGTTAGATATACGATGTAAAAAAAAACTGCAAGATGTCAAAATTCGCCGAGAACTATGCGATTCGCAATGTTTTGAAGCTCCATAAAAGCCAATTGCATAATACTTCTCAATGCTTCTTTTTGCTGTGTCTAGAGGAAATTGCATAACAGACATCACCATAGGCGGTCACAGCATCAGAAATTGCATGCTGAGCTGTGGGTGTTTCATAGCTCATAACAGTGCAAAGGGCACACCAGTTCTGAAGCTTCAAAAACAACACTGATCTAAGCATCGGACGCAGATCGCCTAAGCACGCATCTATCAGCAGGATTCTCGAATTCAGTGAACACGACGACTCCGTCTCCACTAAGCAGCATGCTCGGCTGGTCATCGGAGTTTCGGGGCGCATCGACTGCATCGGTCAAAATCAGTGTAAAATAATTGACCATGCGGCCTGGAAATTCACAGTTAATGGAATTGTGCTATTTCATCCTTGCCCTATGTTTTTACCATTTTGCCACACGTGTGGGCAGTCATTATACACACGACTGCTAAATAATGTAAAATGCATGTGAATTAAGTGAAAGACATTCTACGTTTTTAATCCTTAAATGACGATTCTTTATTTTCTTCCAATCTTCCACTATTCCCAAGCAACTTCTTTCTTCATCCGCACAGATAATGGTGAGATAATTCTAGGACACTGTCGGTCATGCAGCGCCCACAAGTAGCATGATCGACCGATCACGTGGGCTCGAGGGCGCGCCGGCCACGGAGCCACCTGGCGGCCGGATCAGCGCCACACACCGCGCCCGCCGCCGCCGCGCAGCATCTGGTACCGGATTGGATTGGATTGCGGCTTTACGACGCACTCAGCAGCGAGGCCACACCGCGTCGCCCGCCTCTCACCCTGGCAGGAAGGGCGGGCACCGCGGGGAATCGAACCCCGTACCTCTGGCTTGCCGGACGCTCAGCTTAACCACTGATCTACCGGCGCCCCACCTGGTAGCGGATGTCGAGCTCCCTGAGCCGCGTCAGCGAGCGCTGCAGGTCGTCCGGCATGTTCTCAATACAGTCCAGGTAGTCCTCCATGTAGGTGGCCGAGTAGAGCGCCTCGCGCGACGCCTGGTTCAGCATGGCGGCCGCGCTGCCGGGGCGGGCGCGGGCGCCGCCTGGGCGGGGCACACGAGCGTTAGGGGCGTGCGCCGGCGCCGCCTGAGCGGGCCACACGAGCGTTAGGGGCGTGCGCCGGCGCCGCCTGAGCGGGCCACACGAGCGTTAGGGGCGGGCCGGCCGCCTGGGCGGGGCACACGAGCGTTAGGGGCGGGCGCGGCGCGCCTGGGCGGGCCACACGAGCGTTAGGGGCGTGCGCCGGCGCCGCCTGGGCGGGCCACACGAGCGTTAGGGGCGTGCGCCGGCGCCGCCTGGGCGGGCCACACGAGCGTTAGGGGCGTGCGCCGGCGCCGCCTGGGCGGGCCACACGAGCGTTAGGGGCGTGCGCCGGCGCCGCCTGGGCGGGCCACACGAGCGTTAGGGGCGGGCGCCGGCGGGCCACACGAGCGTTAGGGGCGTGCGCGGCGGGCCGCGTCGGCCGTGCTGATCGCACAAGGTTAAAACGATGCTCTTTCGTTGGGTGCGAGATGTCGAAACGAGCGCAGTCGGATGTCGAAATTTGTGATGGAATTAGTGTCACTTCAAATGCTTTTGATGCCTCAGATTCAAATTCGAGCTAGTGGTGTAGGCTCTTCAACCTGATGGTGTACGTTTCAAGGAGCAGGATGTCGATATTTCTTGCAGAAGGATGTCTGTTGAGCGTTCAGAAAGTGCTACATTCCACACTATTTCTCAAATAATTTATCACTGATCACACGGCGCCGTAAGCACACAACGTTCGGAAATGCCTGGCGGCAGGCACAGCACCAGCACGGCACAACACCGACAAACGGTTGGCACAGCACAAGCACGGCACAACACCGACAAACGGCAGGCACAGCACAAGCACGGCACACCACCGACAAACGGCAGGCACAGCACAAGCACGGCACACCACCGACAAACGGCAGGCACAACACCGACAAACGGCAGGCACACCACCGACAAACGGCAGGCACAGCACCAGCACAGCAGAAAACCGACAAACGGCAGGCACGGCACAACACTGACGAACGGCAGGCACAGCACAAGCACGGCACACCACTGACAAACGGCAGGCACAGCACAAGCACGGCACAACATCGACACACGGCAGGCACAGCACAAGCACGGCACAACACTGACAAACGGCAGGCACAACACTGACAAACGGCAGGCACAGCACCAGCACGGCACACCACCGACAAACGGCAGGCACAGCACAAGCACGGCACACCACTGACAAACGGCAGGCACAGCACTGACAAACGGCAGGCACAGAACAAGCACGGCACACCACCGACGAACGGCAGGCACAACACTGACAAACGGCAGGCACAGCACTGACAAACGGCAGGCACAGCACTGACAAACGGCAGGCACAGCACTGACAAACGGCAGACACAGAACAAGCACGGCACACCACCGACGAATGGCAGGCACAACACTGACAAACGGCAGGCACAACACTGACAAACGGCAGGCACAGCACAAGCACGGCACAACACCGACAAACGGCAGGCACAGCACAAGCACGGCACACCACCGACAAACGGCAGGCACAACACTGACAAACGGCAGGCACAGCACAAGCACGGCACACCACCGACAAACGGCAGGCACAGCACAAGCACGGCACACCACCGACAAACGGCAGGCACAGCACAAGCACGGCACAACACCGACAAACGGCAGGCACAGCACCGACAAACGGCAGGCACAGCACAAGCACGGCACAACACCGACAAACGGCAGGCACAGCACAAGCACGGCACAACACCGACAAACGGGAGGCACAGCACCAGCACGGCACAACACCGACAAACGGCAGGCACAACACCAGCACGGCACACCACCGACAAACGGCAGGCACAGCACCAGCACGGCACAACACCGACAAACGGCAGGCACAGCACAAGCACGGCACACCACCGACAAACGGCAGGCACAGCACCAAGCACGGCACAACATCGACAAACGGCAGGCACAGCACAAGCACGGCACACCACCGACAAACGGCAGGCACAGCACAAGCACGGCACACCACCGACAAACGGCAGGCACAGCACAAGCACGGCACACCACCGACAAACGGCAGGCACAGCACAAGCACAGCAGAAAATCGACAAACGGCGCACCGTTGACCCTTTGCCACACGTTTTATCTTCCAATCAATGCTGAGTTATGCATTCCAGTTAAACATTCACCAGGCAGTTGTCAGTACAGCGTCCTCTACCAAAGCAGGTCTTGGAGTACCCGGTGTCATTCACCAGGCCTGCCGAAGCGAGCTGTCGAGTGTGCTCGAGTGGGTGGGTTATTGGTTTTACGACACATCCACCGTCGAGTCATGTAGCGTCGCCAATCTCTCACGCCGATTGGTCGCGGGCGAAGTGTAGCGCCAGGTGAGACTCGCACCCACAACCTTTCGATTGAGCCGAGCAACTTACCCCTAGGCTACTCGTCCCCTCGAGTGTGCTCGAGTGTGCGGGAGGACATTTACCAGGCAATTTACAGCAGTGCTGCCAAATGGCTGTGGTTATTGTACAGCCAATGGAGCTGTGCTTCACCAATCATGTCAGTCCTTCGATTGATTATTTGGGCTTAAGGGCGCATCAACTGCTAATGGTTATGCAGCGCCCATGTCAGTTCTTTGTGCCAAATCAACGTCCATGTGTACCCATGTATGTACCTAATACCCTGATTTTGACGATCCACATAGATAACAGCCCTACCCAAAGAGATCATCAACCATGAGATCCCACTGGTAAAATACACGAAACTACATTTCCATCTCTTATCATGAAAGGAAAAATTATATGTTATCAAGAAATGGCCAGGGAGGCCAGCACTAGTTTGGGAAGCCTAGGTGAGTGCCACGGTTATTCAGTGCCTCACCGTTCTTCATCCTTGGTGATTATTGATTTTTACGACACATTGACTGTTGAGTCATGTAGCGTCGCCAATCTCTCGCCGATTGGTCGCGGCCGAAGAGTAGCGACAGGTGAGGCCTTCGATTGTGAGATGGGTGACTCACCCCTAGACTACCCCCCCCATTCTTCATCCTTGGACTTTGAAAATATATTCACATCATGTTTGCAAAGCATTCCATGACAAAACATTCTCACTACATCTACAAACACAGTTGAAAATAATCAGAACTATGTGGAATGTTTGCTTGTTTGCCAGGAAGGCCGTTTGCAAGAACGTAATCTCACCAACTTAATTTGTAATGTGTGAATAAATGCATTGATCTCTTTCCAAGTGTGGTAGGCAGCATAAGTAGGAGTGTGCATGGAAGTATTGATGGGGACGTCAACACAGCAGGGCTGAAAGGCAAAACTAGATGCCTAAGTAAGCCAGGAAGAAGTTGCATGGCCTCTTTTAAGGGATTATGTCTCCTTTCAAATGACACAGGAACCTAGGAGGCAAAACTAAATGTTAGATCAGGTGCTTGCAAATGGGGATTTCTTACAAACAAAATGTTAAGATGGGAGAGACCTTTGGTTATAGTAATCACAACAATATATGCTTTTACCCATATGGTGGAAGGTTAGAAAGCAATAAAACATTGATCCTAATTTTTTATAAATGGAATTACAATGAGTTCAGGATCTTTCTGAATGAAATGCATTGAAAAGTCATTAATGGGCTTAGATGTTTATGAAATGTGGAGAATGGCAAAAAGACACTATGACAACTAAGACAACTCTGACAGCTAAGACAACTCTGGTACCTTGGAAAAGCGTATGCATCTGGGGTCTGGAGGTAAGACTTTCTGATATACAATGGAAGATATGGAACTGGATGCAATTGAAAAGGGAAGACTTGGGAAGGAAAAAACAATGTGTCTGAGCTAGGAAAATGGCAATAAGAATGTTTGAAATCATTAATAGGAATGTGAAGTATCAGAGCAATGAAATTGTGAAAAACTGTCCTTAGCCTATGTACAACCCCATTTGGAGAATTATGTATGCATGATGCCCTCCTTCCTTGGCAAATGAACTAGATATGCTAGAAAGAAGTGCAGTGCAAAGCAACTAGACCTATCAGTGGAACAGGCAACTTAAAATATGGAAAAATGCTTTTCACATCACATGTCAGGTATAGGAGGTGAGGGGTGATATGATTGAAATCTATAAATTAATTAAAGGAAAATATGAGCAATCTGATTGATGCCCTTCTATTTAAATAACCAAATAGGATCACCAACTTAGGTTAGACAAGTTCAGATGTAGGACAGCTAAGCAACAACAGGTCTTCAGACAAATGGTTGTTGAATAGGCTGCCTCCTAATTCTGTTGGGAGTCCTTCGTTGAATGTATTCAAACAGAGGGTGGCCAATTTTTTTGTAGGCTGGACAATATTGTTCTAGAGTCATAATTAGTGGTAGATGGGATAAGATTTATGCTAATGTATGTATGGTGCCTTGATGTACACTTTATGCCAGGGATGCGGAGCCGGAGCCGCCGCAGCCGGAACATTTTGCCCGGAGCCGGAGCCGCCGGGACATTTTACTCGGAGCCGGAGTCGGAGCCGGAGCCGTCAAAAGCAGGGCGGCTCCGACTCCGAAAGAGGTGTAAATTAAACAAAATTAGGAAACGTGAAATGAACAAATTATACCTAGTATGGTATGGTATGGTATGAAAACGCATTTTTAAAAGCAAAAAATGCTTAAATGCGAGTAACATGTAAAAATATCATCAAATAATGGTAGAATAACCAATAACTATATTCTAGCCTCAGTAGTCAATGCAATAGTTTCATGTTTAGTGTAGTTAAGTTCATTGTTTCCATCATCAGCGGGTTGTTCTACCCTATTAGAGATGAGGGCAAACATTAAAATTTACAACAACGGTGTTCATTGGACCGTTCATGGGATGGGGAGTGTTGTTGATTCGAGTCTTCCCTCTTCTGATTGCCCCAATACGGCACGAAGCGAGCGTCAGTTTACGAGGGCATACCACCGAAAAGTAATTTTGGCGGGGGCGGGTGTTTATTTGAAGATAGATGCAGGGTTTATATGGGAAAGTTGCTTATAATTGTCTGAAGTTTGCGCCTCTGAGTGGTCGCGGCTAACTTTTTTTACATTCCCCTAGCTCATACATAATGGGTCAGTGTTGGAAAAACTGACGTCGGCGGGGAGGATTTTTCGAGGCGGGGGGGGAGGGGGAGGGGGGGCCCCCGGGAATTTTTTCTTGGGGCCTGAGCCGGAGCCGGGATACTTCCAAGGAGCCAGACTCGGAGCCATTCAAAATTTTCCTGGTTCCGCATCCCTGCTTTATGCAATTATGGATGGAGTTTTAAAATTATTTGTAGGCCACTCAATCCATGTGTGTATTATGCAGGATTAAGTGAATAGGACTGGATAGATTAGCATGACTTAGAAGATATCCCAAATATCTTCTGGCACTGATGCTCACTTTTCAGATCGAAATGTTGGTACAATGTGATATGTCATAGGCACATCAGAATGTTCCAGAACACTAACACCAATGTCTATGTCTTGAAACTAGCAGGACTTTGTAAAGAAGGGCAAAACATACTGATCAGAACAAGGAAAAATTATTAAATGGGAAAATATAACCAAACAATCTAATCTAAACTATTGCATTCTAATTGAACAAATCCTAAACCACAAAAGTGATGTGCTGGCTATGACATCATTGGCCAATTCTGTCCTGATCACAGCCATCTGTCCCAACAGTAGCTGTTTTTCTTCCACAATGATATTGAGTTACAAGTGTGCACAATATATGTGGAGCAAAAACCACAAACTGAACATTCATGATTTGAATAACTCCTGAATGTACTGCTTGGAGTGCTGAATTCCCTCTTCACACCTAAGCAATGCAAGGTCAAGCATGGGTTAATTATGATACAAATAACTTGAAAGTGACATGGATGACACATTATTGGGGTGTTGTGAGCATAGCAGGATGTTGAAATTTGACATGTAATTAGCATAATTAAACATGTTTCTGATGTCTTTTAGACCAAAATTTGAGTGGATGGTGTAGGTAATTATGACTATCATTTATCCTTTATCCAAAACCTGCATAATTTGTTTTGTGATTAATAATTTAGGAAAAGCTATATTCATGATAGGGATAATAATAACTAAAATTGTATGCCATATTACATTATAGATCATCCCTTTACCTGAAATCTCATTGGAAAATGTTCATGTAACACTATTCCTTATTGAGGACATCAGTGTGGGATTTCCATATTTTTTTCTTGGTGTGGAGTACTGTTTTGTGGGGTAAACGGAAACCAATGTTCTTACCCACTTCTTGCCCTAGCAGAGATGGGAGGCACTGTGATGACTCAAAACCTCATACCCTTGAAACCCACTGAGCCAAGGCACAACACCACTTATGCACTTAACATCCAGCACCATCCTTGACCTGAAAACAACTAGCAGTTTCAGCGATCCCAGCGAGCCGACCAGTCAACGTCACTACACATCCTTGAAAGGCAGTACAAAGCGTACCGAACATGCTCGTCAATGTTGCACTAAAGCCTGTAAAGGGCCTTGCACAACTTCTGGTGCTTCACATGTGAAAAGACCCTATATTTGTGTCAATAAAGTCAATAATTAATTCAATATGTATTCAACATTGAATCAATATTTATCAATATTTAATCTTACATATAAGATATATTTAGTTCAATGAATATCTATTTAATATTAATTTTTAGATACTTGCACTGGTGTACTTGCCAAGAAGTACCAGAAATCCCTAGTTGGCAAATCTGGCAGTACTTTGTATCAAGAGTAAATACTTGAAGCCTGGTTTGGCCAGTAAGTTCTTTGAATACACAATCGAAGGCCGTTTTGTTAAAGGGACAACTTTTTAAGACACAATGAGCCCATTCAATGGAAGAAAATCACTTCAGATTTATTAAAATCCGCCCCGGAGCAAGCAAGTTTTCCGAGGCGATTACACCAAGAAACCAATGCCATTTGTGCACTTATGTGTGACTTGTCAATTTTTTGGGGGATAAATGTGTGCGAAGATAAACATGCACCTTGAAATATAACTGCATTTGGGGTTCATCAGTGTCAGTGAAGGGTCCGTAATACTTGTTCGAAATTTACTCAGACCCATCCCCTGTTCAGTTATTGGAGCAATGTGCTTTCCTTTCACTGTTTTGTCTCAGTACAAGGCTAGCCAGTGTTGGAAAAACTGACATTTGTTGGTGTCATGGATACCAATACATTATGTACTCCAGGATTGTCACTAGACCAAATGAAATATTTTGTACTCCAGAAGGAAAACGAAGAACAACATTGTTTGGTCGAGTGCTACCACTCAAAGTCCATACCTGACAACAACCAGCAGTTTCCGCGATCTCAGCATGCCGACCAGTCAATGTCACTACACATCCTTGAAAGGCAGTGTAAAGTGCACAGAGCATGCTCGTCAGTGTTGCGCTAAAACCCTTAAACAGCCTTGCTAAAACTAGCTATGCACAACTTGCTGCACTTCACATGTGAAAAAGATGCTATATTGGTGTGAATAAAGTCAATAATTAATTCAATATTTATTCAATATTGATTCAATAGTTATTCAATATTGATTAAACATTTATCAATATTCAATCTGATATATGATATATTTAGATTAATTAATATCTATTTCATGTTAATTTTTGGATACTTGAGCTGGAGTACTTGCCAAGAAGTACCAGAAATCCCTAGTCTGCAAATCTGGGGGTACTTCGTATCGCCAGATTTGCAAATTGTAAATATTTTAAGCCTGGTTTCGCCAGTAAGTGCTTTGAATGTGCAATCAAAGGTCGTTTTGTTAAAGGGACAACTTTTTTAGACACAATGAGCCCATTCAATGCAAGAAAATCACTTAAAATTTCCTAAAATCCGCCCCGGAGCAAGCAAGTTCTCTGAGGCGATTACACCAAGAAACCAATGTCATTTGTGCACTTTTGCATGACTGTTGCATATTTTTTTGTTAATGTGTGCAAAGATAAACATGCAGATAAACATGCACTTTGAAATATAACCGCATTTTGGGTTCATTGGTGTCAGTGAAGGGTCTGTAATACATGTTCCAAAATTTACTCCGACCCATTCCCTGCTCCCCACCCCATGATCAGTTGTACTTCTAGGGCTGGGGTAGCGAATCCAACCAGCTCTATCTAAGAGGAAAAATACAACTGCCTGTGAGCAGTTTTACAGGGACAATTTGTACTCCCATCTAGCAGCTCTAGATACTCCTAACTCGACCCTTGCTTTAACTAAACATTCCAGACATGAACTAAACAAGTGCATAAAGGAACTTTTAATATTGATAAGAATCGTTTTCAATATTTTTTTCAGCTTTTCCATGCAAAATAACTTTCTTGGTGGTGAGAATAAAGCTATTTTAGATGGATTGTTTTAGTATAATTTTTATTAAACCATCATATATTCCAAAACAATAGTCCAACCATATCAAATAGTCATGTGGTGTTTGCTGTGCCAGGTGTGCTTTAAGCCTGTCTGTGGTGTCAGGTGTGCATTTGTGAACTTCGTTGACATCTATTAAGTATACTTTTGTTACCATTTTCTCTACCATTGCTCATGAAGTTGGCTTATAACCTCATCCTTTGCTAATAATTTAACCACAGCCAATTTTGGGGTCTGAGGCAAAGCTGTGTATTATGCGTCGGTGGCGAATCATACGCACAAACTCGGAATGGCACAAAGGTTGACAGGGCCATGAAATGCATTTTGGGGTGCTTGAGATTTTGGACAACGGAAGTTAGCAATAATTTAAATTAATTGCAGGTGAACTTGGCTCATTAATTGTGGGACTAGTCCTTCGGAAAAGTGTTTGTTGAAGGATGATCCCGGTGGTGTGGTCTGCCCAAGATGAGTGAGTGAGATTCATCCTGAGCTCTGCCAGGAGAAATGTTATTGGTGTATTCACATCACATCATGCCTATTTATCATAAATATTTGTTTGTGAACTTTGGGAATACATCACCCACCTACACTCGGCAATATATATATATACTTTGCAGATATCATGGGTATATTTTTGTGAGTGCTTTGGCTACTGAGGGCATTTCCCACTAGGTTGCATTCCTTGGCACAATTGCACCCATTCATGACCTAGCTTGCTGACATATTGCTGACTTAGCAGTTAGCTATATGAACATATGTTTGTATGGTACATACAGCATGAAATGCTAACATTTATTTTTAATCCCATTAAAGCAATACTACCTGGTTATGGACAACTCATCTTTTTAGTGCAGCAGTTTTTTTCATGGCTTAGTTTGCCAAGATGTGTATGCATACAAAAATGCTAACATTGGTTTTCAGTCCCACTAAAACAAGGTTAATTGTCAGCAAGTGCATAGCTATTTTTTGGAATCCAGCTAAAAAATGTGTACTCCAGGAAAAAATTTGTACTCCACTACTAATAAAAAAATATGGAAATCCTACACTGCATTGCTCCTGTGAGTTATGTGATATGAAGCTGATCTGATCATGTGTATCATGTATGCACATTATTTAGGTACTGGCTAGGTACATGTAATTTTCCCATTGGTTGCTGGTAAATAGATTCCATGCATAACAAATAATATGTCCTTGAAAATGTACTCCAGAAGAAGTCTATTTGCACTCTGACTCCAAACCTGGAAAGGAAGTTTCCCACTCTGTTTGTGACAGTGGAATTACTTCTTTTTTTAACTGGTAGACACTGGAACAATTTAAGCAACAAAATAACCCTGCTGTACACCACAGTAAACCACACCAATATGAGTGGTGCACAAGGCCACATACAATTTATCTACTATTAAATAAATCATAGAATACATAAAATAACAACCTAATCTAACATTGACTAAGATAATGTGGCATAATATATCAAATATATTATACCATAATATATCATATAATATAATATAACCTAACCTAACATGAAAACCAGAATCCTCCAAAACAAACTTTTCCACCATGATGATTGATGGATTATTTGACCTTAAGGCCATGCCAACTACAATGTCATTTAGCTCCCATTACACCATAACCTCATCAAAGCTTGCACATTGCTAGCTCTGTCATTAACATTAACAGCATCATGAGGAACTTCTAGCCTTGACCAAAGGTTTTGGACATGCAGGGCTGGAAATATTTGTTGTTGGGAATAAATATGGAGCAAATCCAGACAAGTCAGATTTTTTATGTCAATGAGTACTGAATCAAGTGCAATAAGTGTTGATTTTCTCTTTATCATGTCTGTGATGCAGCAGCCATGAATAACTATACAAGACAGGCTATATTTGTAGTGAAGATCTTGAGCATGAATTTCTTTGCCAACTAAAAAGTAATCATTTGCCATGAAAATGAGTGTTCCTATCAACATTTTCACTGTAAAATACTCAGTATTTGAAAATTGCAAGCAATCAAAATGGACCTTAAACTCCAATAATACAAATTAAATACAAATGTGGGAGACGTCAAAAAGTTAGGTGTTAAGGAAACAAAACGCGTTCAGATAACCCACTTCTCCTCCCCTACCTACCTACCTACTTAACTAGCCTGGTTGTGAACCTGCCTTTCATACCAATACCAGTGCTTACTTCACCGGTATAACCCTTACCTCAAACAGCGGATCGTCGAGGTAAATGACTGACAATTGACATCACACCGTGGATATGTCACGGAGCACCACCAACTTCTCGCTGAAATCTTACCTATATCAGTGGCCGACCTTCCACAAAAATACGGCGTACCCCCGCCAGAGAAAACCACATCTACTAAAACTGCTATTCAATATGGCGCAAATATAACGACAACAAAAACAGGTGGTTAGCAAACGTTTAGAAATCGCATCGGATGTCTCATGACGTCATCGATTGATTACCTTTCCATAAGGGCTCGCGGTCCAAGTACTAAAGGGTACATGGAAATTAAGTAGGTTTTCTAGTTCCATTCCTGATAACATGTGGAATTGGATTATATTGGAAAAGGCAAAATTCTTATTTTCTCTATTTTGAAGACGGGAGAAAGAGGGAAAGTCGAAAACTATAGGCCAGTAAGCCAGTACGGTTATGCCGGTGAATCAAGCATTGGCATTTCTATGAAAAGCAGGTTTACAGCCAGGTTAGTTAAGTAGGTAACTACCTACTTAGCATGGGCATAGCCAGATGTAAGAAGATAGCCACCTATCTAGATAGTCCTAACAAGATCTAAATGTTATGATTGGAGTTCAAGGTCAATTTTGATTGCTTGCAATTTTTCAAATACGCAGTATTTTAAAGTGAAAATATCTATGCGAACACTGATTTTCACGGCAAATGATTACTTTTTAGTTGGCAAAGAAGTTCACGATCACAATCTTTACTCTACAAATATACCCCATCTTGTATAATTATCCATGCCTCCTTTGTCACAAACATGATAGTTTGCAGCCACAGTGGAAGCACGTCGGTGGGGAGTTCCTACTTACCAGATAAGTCGTTGAAGAACAGGGCAGTACACTAGGCTAAACTGTGGATAGGTGTTTAGAAATTAACTTCTGTGCGTTAGGCGTTAGATGCAATGTTAATGCATCTGACGCCTAATCATCAGGGGACCCCCAGTAAAGAAAGAAAACAGATAGGTTCCTGAGGCCATTCAAGAACTCTGAAACATGCTCCCGCGACAAGCGCGCCCGGATGTTCATTAGTGTGTACGCGAAGAATATAGTTACAATTTATTACACTCTGTCTCCATAAAATATCATGCGAATTGCATGTACGAAAATTAGTTTGCCTTCAGACGTCAATTCTATTGCCATTTATAGTGATATATTACGCATATTGCTAGTGTCTAAGAATATTGCGCTTATGGGCGTTGAATCGAAAAATGCATCTACAAACGTGAATTTCACCTATACCATTTTGGCGTGGCAGAGCCAATGCTGCTTAGTATCATTGAAGGGTGGAACTTTACGTTACTTTTTGTCATGCCACCCCTCGGCGGCCCTCCGGATCCTCTGGGTAGCAACCGTCGGCGCTTGACGTGCATCGAGCCATGCCAGAACCTCAATAATTCAGGACAGCTTTACGTCAAAAGGTAAAAAATGACAGGGTTATTCCAGCCAGCATTCCCAAATGGGACCCATATGGGATCTATGTGGGCTATCTGGGATAGCCCATATATGGGCTGTAAGTGGGCAGCAAGCTGGGCTCCATCTGGGTCCCAGATGGGATGCCCAGATATTATACTCAATTTTTTTACTTGTAGGTAGGTAGTGATAGCTCTATTTTTTGGGTATTCTTCATCGGATGTTTAAAAAAAAGAATGTTAATTATGAAAATGAGTTCAACAACGCGATGGGTTGCATGTGGGCCACATGTGGGGTAACTGGGCAAAGCGATGTTTTCCGATGAGCTTAACGTGACAAACCTTGTTAGCATTGGGGACGGTAGGTTACTTTATATGCTTAATGCCATTGAAAAATGTATTAAAATTAATATATTTTCCTTCCAATCAAGAAGATAATATAGCATATTATTCAACAATAAAATTTGTCCACAGGGAGTCTTGGACACAACAGCCAGCACTTTTTCACCAATTTTTTAATCACATAATAATATAATTTTAATTTAATGCTTTCAGCCCTTGACAAATATTTAGGTATCAAAATACAATATTTAATGCACCAGGAACTTCGATTTTATAATCAGCTAAACAAGCATGCAATATAAGTAAACGAGCCAGTGGCGCAAATCAATGGGATTTCACACGGCGCACAATATCAGCTGAGTCCCTTCCGCCCGGTTGCGTGGAGGGAATAGTCTTGAGCCAGGCATTGTTTTGGGAGTTGGGTGCTGCGTGAAGTGCATGATCAGAATGGAAGTTGTGAAGAAGAAAATTTGGGCAGCATGGTACAATGCGAAGTGCCTGATCAGTCAATGGAACCTGGAAATAATGGCCTTTCCGGTGAAGATAGTGGTGCAAGTGCATCAGGAATATCCAAAGCAAGCCTGAAAGAGGATATTGCCAATTAGCCAACAAAACATAACTGTTCACATGCAGCACTTTCAGACCTGACTGTACTGAAGAAACATAATATTGGTTTGCCTATATCGAATCCATTACTGGTCCATATATGGGCGTGCCCACATGAACCCCACATCTAGCCCATATATGGGCTTGCCCATCTGGGACCCAGATGAATCCCACGACAAATCCATATGAGGCCCATGTGGGTTGCCCATGTGGAGCCCACATGGGTGCCCATATGTGACCCATTTGGGACCAACTTGGGGATGCTGGCTGGAATATATCTATACAAGTAGTCGAGTATGACAACAGAAGGCAGCTGGTTCTATGGCGGCTTATTTGAGACCATTGGAAATTAATTCGCTAATGTAGAACATCTGATATACAAGTACAAGCAATGCAATATGATAATTCCAGACAGAAAGCGTGGGGAAATGGCATGGCTAAATGTACATAAAAGTAGACGAGCATAGCATTGGAAAGTAGCTGATTTTATGCCAGTTTATTTGAGACCATTGGAACTTAATTCGCTAACTTAGAACATTCGATATTCAATTTCAAGGAATATAATGTGATAATTTCAGACACAAATCTTTGAATTGATTGCAAAAATGACAGGGTTAGCTATCTATAAAAGTAGTTGAACATGGCATCAAAAGACAGCTGATTTTATGCCGGTTTATTTGAAACCATTGTCTATTAATTCGGTAGTGCAGAACATCTGATATACAATTTAATGTAGTACGATGTGATAATATGGAATACAAATTCTTGAATTGAGTGCGAAAGTGACTGGGTTAAACCTTCATGGAAGTTATTCAAGATGATATAAAAATGTAGCGCGCTCGATTTTCGTTTCGTTAAGAACATTGGAAATTGTCAGCACACCACACGGAAGATGTATGACGCGCTTTTATCACAAGATGTTGGGTGGTCAATTGCTTTAATTTCACTTTAACGGCAAAGTTACAGGGTGAAATGATTTTATAATAAAATGAACTACACATCATAGGAGAGCTTGTTTCAATGTTGTTCAAATTTGACCGTTGGAAATCACCTGTACCTTCTCTAGAAACTAGAATATACCATTAATCAGACCCAGCCCACTCTGGTGGTGTTCTTTCACAATCCCACCACCAGAGGCGCCACCGGTATTATGTCCGCTCATGACGCCTAACAGAATATATCTACATAGTTTTAACTGACAAGTTTTTTAGCACGCATATTATACTATATCAACTTAGCGAGGCTGCCCAGCGCCATTTCCACTTTAGGCTATTTGTTGTTTGACTTGTGTACTTCTCCATGTCCTAGCGATTAGCCTTAAAATTTCAACCGTTTATGTTTAAGATACGGCATCAGATTAAAATAGCGAGTTTAAATTACACTAGGTAGCTTCTAGAATTATCGATCCTCCACGGGAACGCTTTGTAGACGGGTGGTGCGGCCTCGTTGCTTAGGTTTCCGAAGCATAGAGGAATAAGCTTTGGTCTTTTTGATGATAAAGTTCAAAATAGAGATTAGGATGCAAATAGCTAGCTTAGATTAAACTAGGTATGTCTTCATATACCGGTGTAATTGCATAGGTAGATAGGCTTTTTTTCGCGTATTTTAGTAAGTTTTCTTCAGTTGGAGCTTGTAGCAAGGTTCCAAGGTTATTAGAAAACTTTGAAATTGTGGCGTTCACGGTGTAGTTTCGTTCGCAAGATAAGTCCTTGTCGTTTGTGTTCTTTGTTCTGTTTGTGGGTAGACTATTGTCGCCTTTTCTGTGCATATATGCTGTAACTTAAATTAGAGAAAACTCATTAGTTCTTAGCGTACTTTATTTAGTCCTGTGGTGTATAGTCTTTCTGGTGTTTAAGCTTAAAATAGAGTTTAATACCAAGCTGGCGGTTTCATAAGTGCTGTTTGACTTCTGCTCATTTTCCTGTCAAACCTTTAGACGTTTAATTTTGGTTGTCTAGCATACGTTATATTCATCTAGCTGTTTAATTGTCTTCTAGACAATTAGATAAGACGATTAAAAGAAGATTAACAGGGGCAGATACGGATGAGACAGGCCAACTGTAGATCACGTCCGGGAAGGAGGGGTGGGAACAAATAAGAGATAACTGTTGCAACATAATTTCTCCCTACTCGGTGCAGGGGCGTTAACAAGGGTGGGGGTACTGGGGCCATGCCCCCCCTTAGGAAGGTGGAACCCACCCGGCCAGGAAAAAGCGCCAACATTATATTTAGGCTACCGGCGGATGTACCTATACTGGTTGGAATAGCACGCCCTTACCACGCATGTGCAGATACGGAGCCTGCAGCTGGCTTTCAGGATTGTTATCCATTTTTAATTCATATACGTCTAGACCAGGGTGTTCTTTTTGTATATTTTTGAACAGCAAGTGCCCCCTCAATGTTGGCCCTGTTAACTAATAATTTAGACTTTTAACATGGGGTACCATTGAGCATTCACTCGATCGATGTGGGCCTTCCAATCAAGTTCATGTATTTTGCACCCAAATAATCAATAATAATAGTATGAACAATAATAATAATTATGTATACATACATATAATATGATAATGATAATATATGCAATATGTGTGTGTGTATGCCAGCCATTTCGGGTAATGAAATGGACATATATGAAAACCTCAATGATATTTGAATATATTATTTTATTTTCCGCCATTGATATATGAAAACTTCCCGGCAATTTCGGAAGGATTTGAACAGGAGGGATAGGGTTGAAATCCACTGACTTCGGAACGATGGTGATAGGTTTGGCACTTTGCAGCGCCAAATTAAGTTGTTGATACTCATCTTACCATAAAATAATAGTAGATACTTATTACATACAATACTAAAATCCTGGTCTAAATCGGGCGATTTTTCTGTTTCACCTCATTTGGGTGCCACGGACCGCCCCTGAAGATTAATAGTTTCTGCCTAGTGTGTTGGTATTCTTGATGTAATTAGATCATTATCTGAGAGTATTGGAGGTAGCCATTTATAGTGAATAACAGTTGGCTCTTTATTTCATTTTTGTCCGTTGTTTAGCACACGCCCTGTAGGGCCTCTGAATATTACGCGCACTGGAGGTGGGGTGGAATGCGACCCCCTAAGGTCTCGGCTCTGATTAAAACTGGAGCAACGAATTTCGCAGGGTGGATGGGTACGGTAGTGAACACTATTTTGAGTAAATTTCATGACCTTAGGTCAATATCTTCGGGGTCAAATGAGGTCCAAATATCAAAATGTTCTGGTTTTGCGGGGCTTGACTTGTCATTGTTATGAATCGCCGTGATTGTGTTTAAATCCTGCAAAATGCACATCAGTGATGCTTTGGACATTGCTAATGATGCGATACAGGTGTTACACGCGGTACTTGACCTCAGGTCACCTATATAGCAGCACTTTGTCAGGTCATTACCTGCTCCAGTTACCGAAACCGGACCGCCCGCCCGACTACTCCGATAACAATGACAAACAGTCGTTTTCAGGATGTGTAGGGAGTAGCATGCAAGGTGACATCATTCGCATGACAGTCATTTGCATTTATGACAACATTCCAGTTGACCAAGTTTGGTTCTATTAACCTGTCATGAACTTGACCTGACTTGACCTCGGTAACCTAACATGACTTTGTAACTCTAAAGCATAACAATATACATGAAACAAGTCGCTAGTGTTGTCAAGAACACTTGCGCTATCCTTGCCAATAAACGGATAGCGCATCAGCGCTTATTTTTTGTGTTCTGGCGCTTAGAATATGTTTTGATTTTAACGATGACTAACTCGAAAAAATTGGCCAATTTTCGTTTTTCTTACTTTACACAACGCGCCGGTCATTTCTAAGCAGGTAATAAAACAATGGCGTGCTACTGGGGGCAACACAACCACGACCAATTATATTTCCGACAATCTTGCACCATGTGTGCACCCTAAGGAATTACTCATGTGATGTCAAGCATTCTGCGGGGCATTGCAACCTGTGGCCTACATAGGTCCCCCTGTGATTGTGGAATATCACGCTGAGGGAATTAAGCGGCATATTTGGATAAATTACGATACCATGTAGCGAAATGAGTGTTCTATGCAAGCATTCAACACCTTGGATCATCGGTTTGCATTGTTTTACACAATTGTGTCTGATGCTGGAAGAGAGAAAGGGGACCTGAAAAGGGGACCGGGGAAGGGGACCGGGGAAGGGTACCGGGGAAGGGGACCGGGGAAGGGGACCGGGGAAGGGGACCGGGAAGGAACGGGGGAGGGGAAGGGGACCGGGGAAGGGGACCGGGGAAGGGGACCGGGGAAGGGGAAAGGGGACCGGGGAAGGGGACCGGGGAAGGGGACCGGGGAAGGGACCGGGGAAGGGGACCGGGGAAGGGGACCGGGGAAGGGGACCGGGGAAGGGGACCGGGGAAGGGGACCGGGGAAGGGGACCGGGGAAGGGGACCGGGGAGGGGACCGGGAAGGGGACCGGGGAAGGGACCGGGGAAGGGACCGGGGAAGGGACCGGGGAGGGGACCGGGGAAGGGGACCGGGGAAGGGGACCGGGGAAGGGGACCGGGGAAGGGACCGGGGAAGGGGACCGGGGAAGGGGACCGGGGAAGGGGACCGGGGAAGGGGACCGGGGAAGGGGACCGGGGAAGGGGACCGGGGAAGGGGACCGGGGAAGGGGACCGGGGAAGGGGACCGGGGAAGGGGACCGGGGAAGGGGGACCGGGGAAGGGGACCGGGGAAGGGGACCGGGGAAGGGGACCGGGGAAGGGGACCGGGGAAGGGGACCGGGGAAGGGGACCGGGGAAGGGACTGGGGAGGGATACACGGTATGCGCTATGGGCCGGCTTCCCAGCCGGTGCGGCCCACAGTGAGCGGTGGCCTGCGATTCCACTCTGTCGTATGAGGTGTCATCATATGTAATACCATCATATCGTCGCATAGTCAGGTCTTGTCGGCTCCCCGTATCTCGACCACCTCGACCGCTCGACTCAAATTTACGTGGCGAGGCCACGTTTCTCACCGTCACCACTTCCATTCGTGAGTGTACCTAGCTTGGTCGTGCCACTAGGGAAGCCTAGAGAAACCGCGCGGATGGGGATACTGAGTTAGCGGTTAATGCGAGCAATGGATGCACATCGTAGTTGGGAATGCGTCCGTCACCCGACCTCGTCCAGCTTCGGGCCCTCTTATGTACTGAAATCCCTCATATTTCCCTCCATGTCTTCCACCAACAATATCCCCACAGGCCACCTGACTTGCAAATTGATTGCCTAGGGGTAATTATCATTCGTCAAGTTTCGGGAACGATGGATTCTGACAGCTGGTTGCGTACGTCGAGTTCTAACAGCGCCCGCTGGTCCTTAGCTACACGTAGCTACGTCTTGCACGCTCCCACGTAGTCCACTCATACCCATCATCCATTCCGGGCATTCGCTCTCTACTAAGACGTATTGGCCCGATATTTTCCCTTCCAGTGGCGCGTGGACATTTAGCGAGTCTTGCTCTCTCAGACCGTTGCTTAGGGATTCGTGGCCCAAAGTAAAACGTGAATTGCCCGTGCTTGGGTCCACAACTGTGACCGGCTGACGCGACACTGTTGGCTGTGTACGGTAGACTACTATCCGCGTCGCTGTCTGCAAGACTCGATAAAGTTGGGCTGCGACATTCTGCTGGTTTCTGATTGGGCCTGACGTCTGGGTTTGGGCAATAATGGCTGGCCTACTTCACCTTGAATCAGTCGACGCGCTGAGCGGATATGGACGCTGGAACACGCAGTTGGCAGCCACCCGCACATGTGGTCTGCAGCCACAAACCGGTCGGGATGGTCCCCCGACCGTTTGTCTTAGCTATCCTGACCTGGGGCATACATGGAGACACACGAAATCCCCTCCCTGCCTTGTCCTTGGGGACTCACGGAAAGCCTAACTTCACTTTCCCTGCTGGTGATAACATCAAGAAGCCCAAGCATACTGGAATAGCTGAGACGGGGAGGGAAAACCAACCTGGCCTTTTTGCCTGTGCTACCTAAACTGTACGCTCAGCGTTTCATCCAGAACCAAAACTGGGCGCCGCTGCCCACGAGCTTACCCATCGATCCCGTCGGGTCTTACCACCCTCGGGATGCCCTCCGCGCCCTTATCATCAGACCAGAGGAATTTGCAGCCCAGAATTTCTAAAGCCATCCAGCTGCCCTGTGAAATGTCTAGTCTCTCCGGCACGCTTTTTCTAGAGGTTCAGCCAACATTGTTTCGTCATTTCCCGTCTTCTAACAGCCATCTTCCGTCTCCTCTGAAAAGAAGGGGCGGAGGGTATTCGTAGCTCAAGTTTCGGCCCACGAAACTTCTCGCAGTGTAAATGCGGCTTAAATAACGTCCCCTCGCTAAAATGTGTAATTCGTTTCCTGTTATTCGTCACAGTCGGAAATCGGATTAGTCCTGTCAGGTCTTGCCGGCTAGCTTTAGTAATGTCCGAACCCGGAATGTCTCCTCTGTCTAATCTCTAATCGAACGTAGTACGCTTGATGACGTACTACGTTCAGTACAAGGAATGGTCAGCGCACTGACCATTCCTTAGCGACACCAACTTGGGATTTTACACTCCGAATGTTTACCCGACATTCCGCATTCACGGGCAAAACGTGTACTGACCAGTACAAAGTCTGAGGGCGGGTTTCCAGGGAATTGCATAGTAAACGTTGTTTGCCACACCGTGGAAGCCTGGTAAAGTTCGGTAAATATTTGGCCGTGAAAAGGAGTTGACATATACCCAGAAATGTTCAGCGAATTATTCCAAACATTTATAAAATATATCCCTGGAATAACTTTCTCTTTTCCTTGTGATACATTTAATGCATCAACATAGATGCTGACTGAAGCGAATCTTATTGCGGATTGTTTTCCTCTCCGTCTATAAAATATCGTCTATGTTGCTAACTTTCCTCCAGACTTAACACGCGCCCTGGAGGGCCTTTGAAAATTACACGCAGTGTAGGGGGGGGCGGATTCCGCCCCCCATAGGATCTCAGCTCTTATTCAATCTGAAGTGACAACATTCGCAGGGTGGCTGGGCACAGTAGTGAACTCTATTGTGTGCAAATTCCAAGACATTTTGTATATAACTTCCAGATCAAATGAGATCACATATGTCAAAGTTTTCTTGTTTTGCGTAGCATGGCTTGTCATTGTTACGGATCCCTGTGATTGTGTTTACATGCTCCAAGATGGGCATCAGCGATGTTTTGAACATTACTAAAGACGCAATATAAATGCTAGACCAGGCATTTTACCTCAGGTCACCTATATAGCAGCAATGTTTCAGGTTAGTTATCTGTTCCATTTACCGGAACTAGGCCGCCTGCTCGCCTGCTCCGTCAGGCGGCTCGGTGCGATCGGCTTCGCGAAGGAAGGAGTGAAGTACATGAATAAAGTATGGAAACGCTCAGGTACACAATGACGAACTGTAGTGTTCATGATGTGTGAGGAGTAACATGCAAAGTGACATCAACCACATGACAGTCATGTGGGTCTATGTCAACGTTCCAGTTGATCAAGTTTTATTCAATTAACCTGTCATGAACTTGACCTGACTCGACCTCGGTAACCTAACATGACCTTGAGACTATATAGCATAACATTATATATGAAGCAATTCGCTAGTGTTGCCAAGGAAACCCCCTTTTGCCAAATAGGGGAAGGGCATCACAGCCGTAGGTTTTGTAGTCTGGCGCTACGAAATATTTTTTACTTTAACGGCCCCCAAATCGCAAATTTTCAGATAATTTCCGTTTTCTTTATTCATACGACGCGCTAGTCATTCCGAAGCAGACACGCAAAATATTGGCATAAATCGACTGGTAAAATCTAGAGTTAGGTAATACAAACCGGAGGTTAGGCCGGATTTCCTCCAGCCCCCCCCCCCTCCAGGGACCCTGTGAATGTCCCGAGCAAACGGACGTCACGAGTGTGGAATCATGTCGCCTACGATAATTTAAGGATGAACAAAGTTAAGCATCAACAAAAAGTGTACAAAGGCATGAACTTCTCTTCATGATGGGCATACGTTTGTTTTCTGCCACCAAATGTTCGTCTCCGTTATTCAGCATTTCATGTAACAATCCGAACGGACGTGCTCAGGACATGTGGAGACACTTGGATCAGTTAGAGGCATCCTCCTATGGTCATGAGTGCCAATAAGCTATTGAACGTGCGTATCGCAATTTCGAACACGGGCAATCGGACAGAATTTAATCACAGAAGTCAAGGCGGTTAAAATTTACTGCAAGCACGTGGAGAGAGGCGTGCAGGCTTCACTTAATTTTCGTAAATATGTTGGAGAATAACTTGCGTGACCACGTGGTTCGCGTGTGCGTCGTTGCTCCGAACGGGAAGAGCTACAATGTTTCGTTAATAGACCGTAGTGGCCAGGTTTTGTGTTCTCATGGATCATTTGTGATCGGCGGAGATCAGCGCTCCGAGAAGGGATACGTTGATTTAGCATGCGACTGATTGTACTGCATGAACCATTATGGGGGTATCTCCAGGTGGTATGGGAAAAATTATAATAATTGTCGTCCTCGCGAGGGTGCAATAGTTTGCATCATTGGGTCTGAAGCGCGGGCAGTTTTCCTTTTTCATGTCCAAAGATGCAGGTTTATGACTTTTGCATGGAAATTTAGCATACAGAATGACCACTGATTACTTTCTGGGTTCCCCTTGCCTTGTTATAATAGTGGCTCAAACAAGACATGACGTTACAATGGTCGCCACTGTATTCCTCTTCGAAATGAAGTCGATTTTAAGCAGTCATCCATCACGTTTGGCAAAGTGATGGTCTGTGTTCGCAGCTCGAATACAGAGAATGTTCGAAATTTTCCCTTCTGGACGTGTTTCAAACCTCAGTAGTTGGGAGATTTTCGCCACCAATATTCACGTGAAGCTAATGCTTCCGGCTAGCACACTTTCATATGTCCATCAACGCGGGCACTGGAAGGGGGTGGGGACGAAATCCGGCCACCCTCCCGTTTTTCTTACATAACTCCCAATTTTTGCGGTCGATGCACGCCGTCTTTTGCGTACCTGCTTAGAAATGTTGGCGCGTCGTTTAAAAGAAGAAAAACGGAAATCGGCCGAATTCTGTTTTCGGGTTTGGGGCTGTTAACTTCAAAGCATTTCGTAGCGCCAGACCACAAAAATCCGACTTGACGCGCTTCCCTTACATTGGAAAAGGGAAGTGTTCTTAACAACACTAGCGACTTGTTTGTTGTGTATTCTTTTGCTACATTGTTTGAAGGTCATGTTAAGTCACCGATATCTTCTCAAGTAAAGTTTATGGCAGGTTAATGGAACCAAACTTGGTCAACTGGAATGTTGTCATAAATGCACATGACTGTCATGCGATTGATGTCACTTTGCGTGTTACTCCCTACACATGCTGAAAAGTACTGTTTGTCATTGTGTACCAAAGCGTTCCCATGCTTGATTAATGTACTTTACTCCTATATTTGTGAAGCCAATTGCGCCGACCCGCACAACGGAGCAGTCGGGCGGGCAGCCGTTTCTGTTAACTGGAACAGGTAGACGACCGGATAAAGTGCTGCTATATACGTGACCTGAGGTAAAATGCCTAGTCTAGCATCTGTATTCCGTCATTAGCAATGCTCAAAACATCACTGATGCCCACTTTAGAGCATGTAAACACAACCACAGGGACCCATAACAATGACAAGCCATGTTACGCAAAGCAAGATAATTTTGGCATGCGTGATCTCATGTGACTGATATGACAGCGATTCCTATCAATGACAAGCTAAGCCAATCACACAATACAATTTTGATATATGTGACCTGGCTTGACCTTGAATATATTGCGAAGGGGACCAGGGAAGGGGACCGGGGAAGGGGACCGGGGAAGGGAACCGGGGAAGGGAACCGGGGAAGGGAACCGGGGAAGGGAACCTGGGAAGGGAACCGGGGAATGGAACCGGGGAAGGGAACCGGGGAAGGGAACCGGGGAAGGGAACCGGGGAAGGGAACCGGGGAAGGGAACCGGGGAAGGGAACCGGGGAAGGGAACCGGGGAAGGGAACCGGGGAAGGGAACCGGGGAAGGGAACCGGGGAAGGGAACCGGGGAAGGGAACCGGGGAAGGGAACCGGGGAAGGGAACCGGGGAAGGGAACCGGGGAAGGGGACCGGGGAAGGGAACCGGGGAAGGGAACCGGGGAAGGGAACCGGGGAAGGGAACCTGGGAAGGGAACCGGGGAATGGAACCGGGGAAGGGAACCGGGGAAGGGGAACGGGGAATGGAACCGGGGAAGGGGACCGGGGAAGGGGCTACACTGCATGCGCTATGTTCGTACATGGAATCGGGAAAATCGTATAGCGTGAAGTCCATTGGCCGCGCGAACTACACGGCCACAGCGAACGGCACATGACTGCATGCAGACCATTACCTGCCCAGTCGACTGCAACCGGCGGCAATAAGCGGTCCGTAAAGAGGCAAGACAGCTCATTTGCTGATCGAAGCCAGCTGACCTGCACACTAAAGTGCGGCTTGGTACAAATCATTACTGTCATGGATACTGTGCGGCGGCGACGTCGGGGCCTGGGGTAGGTCTGAAGGGAGTGTGGTCTTGCATGGGAGGATAGGTGTCAGGTATTTTGGGGGGATTGTCTGGTTATGTCTGGAGGGGGAAGGGTGAGAAATGTTACAGGGGGTTGTTCGTTAGTGTTTTGTCAGGCTTGGTGTCACTCACTTTTATGTCTTTATGTCTTTATTAGGGGATATGTTTCAGGTATATTGGGAGGGAATTGTCTGGTTCTGTCTGGAGGGGGAGGGGTGAAAATGTTACAGGGCATTGTTCGTTAGGGTTTTGTCAGGCTTCGTGTCACTCTCACAGGGGACGGGGTCACGTGGGGTGTCTGGTCTTGTCTGGACAAGAGAAGTGGGAAGTGGTGGGGAAGGTCATGTTGTCTCGTAGTCGCTGGTGGTAGAGGCCTTTCAATATTCACGTTCAGCTAATGTTTCCGGGTGAAGTACTTTCACACGTAGTAGCTCATTCGTACATACAATCGTGTTTGACAGCAGCGTATTATGTGTGATGATGAACTCGCGTTTTACTGGGATACTTGGAGAGCGAGCAGGCTGGGGAAGTTCCTAATTTGCTTATGTGTACTCGATGTTATGGATGCAACTTCACTTCGATCATGGTCAATTGTCAAAGGTAAAAGGGGGGGGGGGGGGGGGGGGGGGGGGGGTGGGGGTGGGGGGGGGTGGGGGTGGGTGGGGGGGGGGGGGGGGGGGGGGGGGGTGGGGGGGGTGAGTTGGGTGTGGGTGTATGGGTGTGTGGGGTGGGTGTGTGAGTGAGTGGAGTGGGTATGTGTGAGGCGAGTGGGGTGTGGGTGTTTGGGGTGTGTTTAGTGTGTTAAATGTGTGTGAGTGAGTGGGTGTGTGAGAGTGGAATGTATTCGTGATTTGACGCTAACGAATGGAACTGTTCTACCTACTTGAACTGACTTATTGGGGGCTTGACCTAACACAGCACCTATGTTTTGTGTTATTTTTGTGTTTTATTATGTTTTTTTTCACCGCTATTAAAACTTACTAATAATTTATGTTTTAGGGTTGTGGGTTTTAAACGATTTTTAAAAAGTAGGGTTTTGGAAGTTTTGGAAGGTAAATATAGGTATTTGGGAGATTATTAATAATAATTTTAATGAAAATTGATGAAAATATTTTTGTTATTGGTTTTTATTTTTCATATTAGATTTGGGGGATTTGTTTATTTTTAGTCTTTTTTTTTGTTTTTTTGAATTTCCCTAGGGATATTCGAACCCGGGTTTTTTGGTGTTTTGTATTTTGACTCCTTTTGTCGGGACTATTCTCTGCGAAGCTTGCAAACAAAAATTATACAAACATAGCGTGGACATGTCATTCAAACCAATGACAAATTAATTGTCATCAATTCTCTCATGCAACGTATTAATTATAATCTGGCTAAAGACTCTCACTTACCTATATGGTGTTCCCAAAACTTTGACCTCGCACATATATACATTCGTGTTAGGGACGGCAACTCAAACCAACATCACAACGGCTGGGGTTTGGGGATGTGTGGTGGAATTGGCGGTGAAAAACAACATAATACACCACTGACATAGGCACAATGAACAAAGGGGTGAGTTAGGTCAAGCCCCCAATAAGTCAGTTCAAGTAGTTCAATCAGTTCCATTCGAGTTTAGGCAATATCACGAATACATTCCACTCACTCACACACCCACTCACTCACACACATTTAACACACTAAACACACCCCACACACCCACACCCCACTCGCCTCACACATACCCACTCCACTCACTCACACACCCACCCCACACACCCATACACCCACACCCCACTCACCCCACCTACCCCACTCACCCACCCACACCCCCACACCCCACTCACATCAGCCACCCCACTCACACCCCGCACACCCACACCCCAACTACACCCCGCACACCCGGACACCCCACCGACGGTAGAGCCGCCACCCCTACACTATGCACACTACCAAATTGTTAATAGTAGAGGACGTGATAACCGTCTACGATTTTCAGATGCATACTTCATTACGTCAAGCTGAATTACAAACTTGCAATGCATTTAAAACATTCCGCCTCCCGACATATGGGATCGATGCACACACAAAGGAACATTGAGAGACAGCGCATAGCGGTGCGCATCTCTTCATCTCACATTGCGGGAGGTCAAGGTCAATTGTGAAGTTTTAAAATGTCATGGAATGATGGAGGCAGTCATAGCTCGCGAGCTAAGGCATGTCAATCATTTTAGTAGTCATTGTCAGGAAGCTGACCACTGCGCAACCTTCAGTCATATTTTTAGGCCGCTCAAGGTCAAGTTGAAGGTCATAGTGCACTTGAAATGATCGGGACATCTCTAGCTCATGAGCGATGGCATGTCATTAATCAGAGCAAATCCACTCTGCTGGTGTTCCTTCACAAACCCAACACCAGAGCGGCGCCACCGGCATGATGTCCGTTCATGACGCCTAAAGCCTGGTTCACACTACGGTCTTTTGACGTTTTCCGAGCGTTTATTTATCGTTTTTAGGCCATTTCGTCAAACAAACGGCAATCGAATGTATTTCAGGCGCCCGTCAAAACTGCGTTTTACGAACGTTTAACGCGGTCGGAGCGTCGCACAGTGTGCACCGGGGCATGTCACGACCGGGTAATGAAGGTCAATCTGGCGTCCAAAAGATTGCTTTAGTTTATATTTTCAACGCCGATTCAGCGTTTAACGTTCTGTTGGCGTGATTGCGTGGCCGCGAGATATTCGTAGTTGTGTTGGCTGTCTATTACCAGGTGAGAAGCATTGATTTGCTTGTGGATAGAATATTGCATTTCCTAGCATACATCTGGACCACGTGGTAAAGAGGTAGCACTGGAAAATAGTCGCAGGCGAAATTGTATGCAACGTTGTGATGTGTTTGTGTCTCATCGGCACTGAAAAAACATACTTGTTCACCCAAGATGGAAAGTTGGGAAACAATATTTTGGGGTTGTGCATGCAGCCCTGACAAAATCTTGCAAGTATCTCTAAAGAACATAATCATGCAGAAAATCATTGGCCCAGTGAGTTATAAGTGATCATTGTAAGCAATGAAAAGCCCTTGACAATTTCTGATAATCAAACACAACTTGACACTGTCAGGTTATGCATGATGGTGAAAAACATATTCATAATTTCCATTGCTGTAAATCTCAATTCATTTGAATTTTCAGAGCCAAAAGCATTGCTTGTGCACGTCCAGCGCCAACTACACATGCTCTCTTTTGATGTGTGCACGATATGCATATTGAAATATGTACGTGCTATTTTTGATCCTCACTCTGACAAGGTGCACGCAAGTTCATGTCCCAAGGTAGGCTGCAAAGTTAGCCCATCTGTTTCATCTGCAGACTCATGGTTTGGCATGTTGGGACTTGTGGTTCAAAATGGGCAACTAGATGTTGATTTCCACAAAACGCAACCAGGAAGAGCCCATCTGGCTCAATGTTGCACTTCTGCATTAGGTCTTTATGTCTGGCATATTCCGCAACAACACCAAAATCCTATGTTTGCTCAGTCACAACTCGTAATTGGGGAAAACAGCGTGTGTTATTCCCGGTGTATTCCCGCTCGTTTTACGACGTCTATCTTCAGTTTGACGTTCGATATCCGTTCGTTTTACAAATGATTGCCGCTCCGAATTGCCAAGTGTGAGCCGGGCTTAACGCTCCACAGTCGGGGAATCCTCAGTTACCTGGTGGCCGGTGACCACCTGGGCATAGGATTGGATGGGGGAAGCTCATAAGATCTACTTTCAGAAGACCTACGTTCAGTAGATCTACTTTTAGAAAATAGATCTTCTGAAAGTAGGTCTTGTGAGCCTCACCCGATTGGATGTCCCTGCTGCAGACTGACCCCTACCTGTTGCCTTTTCTTGCCTATGTAAGCAGGGTTACACGACGGGCCGAATGTCGTCGAAACCGTATGTTATGGACAGCTACTGACTTGTTTCCCTCAGATGCCAATATTGGACATCTCTCTCATCTCGAGTGCTTGTGAGACCTTTGAACAAGATAATTTAACATGGACTGACATGTATATATATATTTATATATGTATATATATATATATACATATATATATATATGTATATATATATATATATATATATATATATATATATATCCGTTATCCAATATGTTTTCAGAAACGCAAAATAGGTGAAACCTGAGCGCTTGTAGTGGTGAATCGTATTTAGACCATGGACACCGTCAATAATTTAGCCAGCAAAAGGAATACAAATAATGATTACATTTGATCCGTAATGTGGATTACAATTTTCGTAGGCAGCACGATATCTTACCAAGCATAACAAGTTTGCTTCAGATCACACATGCAGACTGGACAGCCATCCACCCTATCCTAGCGCATGGTGCATGATCATGAAGAAGTCATGCAAGAAAGAGGACAGCTACCACGAAATGAAATAGCATAAATGCAGCAACATTGTTAATATTCGAAAGCCAGCATTTTGACGTGCAAGGGGATTAAGCAAAATGCATTCTTCTTCACTTGAAACAATATTTAAAGAAGAAAAAGAAACTGGGAAAAAACTCAGAAATGCTATCTGGACCTCGACCCACCTAGCCGGCAACATACATCAGCATCTTCTCCAGCCGAATGGAGATTCACTGACGCGACGGTATATCAAACGCTGATCAACTACCCTGGCTATTATGGTCAAGCTGGATCCTTACAGCTTGAGGAGAAGTTGAAACTTGTATCACTCGATTGACGAAAATGTGAGAAATCCGCCTTATTTCCGAAGCACAGTCGGGCACATGCACGCAAGTTTGTGAAATGGTATCCATGGCAACATTGATCTGTCCAAAGCCGCACTAGAATAGCCGTACATCCAGAATAGCCGGCTTCAACTAGCAATTGACTTTCTATGCCTCCTTCTGGACTACTTATTGCTGCCGCCTACGAGCAACTGGACACGCAATATAACGATCTGCATGCAGTCTCGTGCCGCTCGCAGTGGTCGTAGATGGTGCGGCTAATGGACTTCATGCTATATGATTTGCCCGATTCCATCTACGAACATAGCGCATACAGTGTATCTATCCCCTTCCCCGGTTCCAGTTCCCAGTCCCCGTCCCGGTCCCCGGTCCCCGTCCCCGGTCCCCGTCCCCGGTCCCCGTCCCCGGTACCCGTCCCCGGTCCCCGTCCCCGGTCCCCGGTCCCCGTCCCCGGTCCCCGTCCCCGTCCCCGTCCCCGTCCCCGGTCCCCGGTCCCCGTCCCCGGTCCCCGTCCCCGTCCCCGGTCCCCGTTCCCCGGTCCCCGTCCCCGGTCCCCGTCCCCGGTCCCCGTCCCCGGTCCCCGGTCCCCGTCCCCGGTCCCCGTCCACGGTCCCCGTCCACGGTCCCCGTCCCCGGTCCCCGTCCCCGGTCCCCGTCCCCGGTCCCCGTCCCCGGTCCCGTCCAAATAATCGCACCAGGACCCCGAAAAATTACATTGTCAGCCAAAAAATCTGGAAGGGGCTTCTGAAAAGGACGCTGGTGCCTCGAAGTTCCCACCTGGGCCCCTGAAAATCACGCTGGGTTTCCAAAGAGTCGTACTTAGATTCAAGAAAATAACAACGGAGGCCACAAGCTGTCCGGCCATGGCCCCTGAAAGTCACGCTGAGCCTGGACTACCAACAATTCTCGCCCTGATCCCTGAAAATCACGCTAGAGCCATGACAAGTCGCACCGCGGCTCCAAAAACCTTCTTAGGATCACCCAATAAATGAAGGTAAGGAACAAAACTCGCATCGGGACTCAATAAAAGAATTAGGTGCCCTCTAAAATGAGGAGATTCCGGAAAAAATATGTCCGAGTCAGGATGCTTTCAGAAATCGCGTACTGTCCCGACAACGCGTATCGGAGCTAGAAAAATCGCCGTGGGTCACAAAGGTATAGTGTGCGGTGCTAGAATTGTCACGCAGGTATTCGGACTTGAAAAAAATAATCCAGAAGTCACGAAGAATTGCGTTAAACCCAGAAAACTGCTTCTGATCCGCCCGGAACTGCGCGCCGTGGCCCGAAAAGTCACATCGGAGCCCATAGAAATTATATCGGAGCCACCAATATCGTGCTGAGGTCAGACAAAAGTGCGATAAGCAGCCTCAAATAAACAACGGGACCCCCATTAATGACCGTTGGTAACAATTGTTGCCATAAGTTTGATAATGAAAATAAATAGGAAAGCATGCAGTATTTGCAAATATTTGTTTGCATTCTACTTGAGCAAACTTTTGTAAGCCGGAATACATCTTTTATTTTACAAATGGCATTGCCGCATGTCTACCTATAGTTATATCTATCTATAGTTTTACACCCTTTCTGACAAGATGGCGGGCCCGTCAAGTGCGTCTTGTTACCCTTGGTCACCCGAAGGTTAAGTGTGAAAGTATCTCGAGTTGAAACTGCGTTTTTGTGGCCGGACCGTGAAGAGCAAGAACTGTTATACGTTTTGCTGCCAATATGTTTGCTATGCAGTATTTATTTGCACACACGAGGCCACTGAAAGGACGGCTGGCGACGTTTGTTACCAACGGTCAAAACGCCAACATGAATTTCCATTTTTCCTTTTAAAACTCAGCAAACCAGATTTTCAGTAGGACTGTTGGACAAGTGTGATGTGCAGTCAGGTCATGCCATCTACTTCAACAACCTGTTCACGTCTCTGGAACTACTCGATGAGCTCTCCAGCAGAGGGCTTGGTGGATGTGGTACGATCCGCGACAACAGGCTGAGAGGCGCCCCCTTCACCGACAAGAGGGTGCTGGAGAAAAAGGAGCGAGGAGTCATGGAGCGGACGAGTCATGGAAGCAACCTGGTGGTAAGGTGAAATGACAATCGTGCTGTGACCGCGGCTACAAACTTCGTTCCGCTGGAACCATTCTTTACCGCCAGCAGGTACATCAAGAAGCTGGGTGGACGAGTGAATGTGGATATGCCATGGATCCTCTTCCAATATAACCAGCACATGGGAGGGGTCGACCTGTTCGACCAGTCGGTGTCCACCTACCGCAGCACGATCAGGTGCAAGAAGTGGTGGTGGCCACTGTTCCAGTGGGGAGTGGACGCTGCCAGAACGAACGCTTGGATGCTGTCCAAGGGGCCGAAGGAGAAGGCATCGCAGTTGCCCTTCCTGCGGGAACTCACCCAGACTCTCTTCAAGAGAAACTCTGTGCCGAGACCGCCCGCGCCTTACTCTGGCCAGACACCACCAGCCGCAAGCCTGCGGCATGATGGCCTTCACCACTGGCCGAAGGAGCTGCCCAGCCGGTTCCATCGCTGCAAGGAGTGCGACAGGCGCACCAACATGTCCTGCGAGAAGTGTGAGGTGCCACTGCATGCTCAGTGCATGAAGGCTTACCATGCCTACAGCAGGTAAAGTGACTTGTGATGGCGTTCAAGTTCTGGCTGTGAGAAGATGTGGAGGATAGGCATGGATTTTGTTGATTCCTGAATAGTGGCTACTATCGATAACTTTGTATATAGTGTTCACATCGATGTGTATGTACTCACCAGGTACAACCCGGTCGCACCTGGCTCCACATCTGTTGATGAAAGTATATGTATGCGATAGTGAGCCATACTGCGAATTTGGATGCCTTGTCACGTCAATTGAGCCGGCCCATAATGGCCATTTGATGATCTTCAGAACGTGGGCAATTCGTCAGGAAGTATTTCTGGTTGTCTGATACATGCGGTCGAATAATTTGGCATAGAAGGCATTTCAATCGTTTGTTGGATGTTACGTACATGGTTTCTGCTCGAAAGCAAAGAAATATACATTAGCATCCTTATTCCACAATGTGTTTTACTATGAACATGGAATGCCCAGAGTTTTTACCTACATTTACTGAAAGATATGGAAATATGCGACTTTATGTGGGATATCTGACCGTTGGCAACAATTGTTACCAGGTAAAAAAGTACGTAAAAATCAAAAGAAAATTTTCAAAACTTATATGTATAATCAGTGACGCATAAATGAGGTGTAATATTTTTTTTGTAAATCGAGCTATGCGAAAAGTCTTGGTCACTAATGGGTTAAGAGCACAATGGGAGGCCGAATGCGCACTGGACCATCCAAAAATTATCGAGTTTCGCAAAAGCTACAGTGTCTTAAAATATGCGCTACAGCTCGAAAAAACACACCGGAAGTGCCAAATAAAAGCACAACTTAGGCCATCAAGGCACACCAGACCCGTAAAGCTGTACGGGACCTCAAAACAGGCTGGCCCCTCAAAAAGGGAATTGATTGTAAACAAGGAACGAAAAGACCGGGCACTATATAAACACATCGGCGTCTTCGAAAACGCTCCGATACGTAAGAAAATGTCGCCGGGGTGTTAAAGACAACAAAGCTATAATAAGCAACAAAGCTGTAAAAAGAGCCTGGTCTAAAACATGTGCCGGGCCCTTACAAAAATTGACTATGGCCCTAGAACGCATACATAGAAGACAAACACAAAGGGTCCCTCCCTCGCCTCCCCCCACCCCCGCCCAAAAAAGCGAACACCTAGCTAGGGTCACGGCTCGGTAGCCAATATAAGAGGTTAATTAACCAAAGATGAGGTGGATCATAACTCTGTGTGCCTACGGATTTACTAGCCACTATAAAATGTGTGAAGAAATAACTAATACGTCGAATTTAATTTGTCGAATTTTTCCAGCAAGCCGCCATACCAAGCATTCCACGTGTCAAATGTGGCGCAAGACAATCATGTGACAGTAATTAGCAGAACGTGGGATGCCTAGTAGAAACCGGAGAAGCGCACGTAGACTGGCGACTGCTCCGACTGCGCAAGGCGTGTGTACACGTGCGCGAACGTACGTGTACACGTGCGCGAACGTAAACCTTTTGGCGACCGGACGTTATTAATTGGAATGCCTGATGTTGGGAAATTCTACTTTTTTCAGTGATTTGTTCAGGCGAAATTTCAGCAATGTGAAGTGACTTTTCAAGGGATACCAAAAGAAAAACATTCAAACAGAATAGGGGAATTAGGGTTGAAATCCGGTAATTCAGAAGTAATGGTGGTAGATGTGGCCCCCTCTACAGGACAGTTTGGTCACAAAATATTATCTAACAAAATAAAACTAACCCCTTAAAAAATAGCGGTGGAAATCCAGGGACTTTTTAATGGGGATAGGTGGGCCCCTTCCAAATCCGTTTGCCTCATGCTCGCAAACCAAAGGTACACCACTGCCATGGCATGACATTTTTGACCTGTTGATGGCTATAATCCGCCGCCATGGACGGCGTACTCCACGATCCCTGTGGACACAGTGGACGATATGCTCCGTGGCCCTGATATTTAACGGTGGACGGTGTGCTCCGCAACCTCGGTCCGTTACAGTGGACGGTGTACTCCACGGCCCTAATCCTAATGGGCGCTGTATAACCACTGCAGTTGATGCGCCCTAAAACCCAACTAACTAACTAACTAACGGCCCTAATCCGCCACAGTGGACGGTTTGCTCCGCCACCCTGATCCGCCACAGTGGAGCCTACCCGCGGCGTGATCCGTCGCTTCAAACTGCCACAGGCCTCCGCCACAGTGCGCTCCGCGGCCGTGATCCGTCGCGGTGGACGCTGTTCTTCACAGACTTAGTGCGTCACAGTAGGTGTGCTCCAGGGCCCTGGTCCGCCACAGTGGATTGTGCACTCCGCGACCCTGGTCTGCCACAGTTGCTGGTGTACTCCGCGGTCCTGATCCGCCACAGTGGACGGTATACTCCACGGCACTGGGCCGCCAGAGTGGACGGTGTACTCCGCGGCTCTGGCCGCCAGAGTGGACGGTACTCCCGGGCACTGGTACGCCAGTGGACGGTGTGCGCGCTCGCGGCGGTCTGGTCCGCCGTGGCGTGTTCCGCGGCCTGGCCGCCAAGTGGACGGTGTCTCGCGGCACTGGTCCGCAGGCGGTGTACTTCGCGGCACTGGTCCGCCACAGTGGACGGTGTACTCCGCGGCACTGGTCCGCCACAGTGGACGGTGTACTCCGCGGCACTGGTCCGCCACAGTGGACGGTGTACTCCGCGGCACTGGGCCGCCAGAGTGGACGGTGTACTCCGCGGCACTGGTCCGCCACAGTGGACGGTGTGCTTCGCGGCTCTGGTCCGCCACAGTGGACGGTGTACTCCGCGGCACTGGTCCGCCACAGTGGACGGTGTACTCCGCGGCACTGGTCCGCCACAGTGGACGGTGTGCTCCGCGGCACTGGTCCGCCACAGTGGACGGTGTACTCCGCGGCACTGGTCCGCCACAGTGGACGGTGTACTCCGCGGCCCTGGTCCGCCACAGTGGACGGTGTGCTTCGCGGCTCTGGTCCGCCAGAGTGGACGGTGTACTCCGCGGCACTGGTCCGCCACAGTGGACGGTGTACTCCGCGGCACTGATCCGCCACAGTGGACGGTGTGCTCCGCGGCTCTGGTCCGCCGTAGTAAGTGTGCTCCACAGCCCCGGTCCGCCACAGTGGACTGTGTGCTCTGCGACCCAGGCCAGCCACGGCGGACAATCATACTCTACGGAATCATAGTGAACTGTGTGCTCCTCGGCTTTCGTCCACCACAGTGGACTGTGAGTTCCGCGGCCCTAGTTTCCCACAGTGTACGTCATGGTCGGAAAAACGGGTTTTCATGGAATTTTAGCCATCCATAGCATTATCCTCTTCACAAAATTATCCTCCAGGTTGTTTTCTCCATGTGTTTTCAATATGGACGTCTGATGGTGTTGTTCGACAATGAATTGTCCTCTGGTAAGGTGCTCAAGATCACTGGCGGATCCAAGGGGGGGGGGCGGCATTCCGACCATGCCCCTCCCCCCGAAGCGCCTCAAAGGGGGGTGGGGGGCATCATGTGTTCCCCCGAAACCGAACAGAAGTAAACTAAATTAAAATACGTATCCTCGAAAATAGCGCTCCGGGTGAAAGAATCTCCAATTATAAAGGTGTTTTTATAATTGTTTGGAGGCCCAATATGGTACATAGTAGATTTTGACGCACATCGAGGGTTCTATGATGTTTAAGTTCTACTTACAGCAAGAGTTGACAAAATCAGCAGTTTCATCATTCTTCAATCAGATAGCTGCAGGCATTTAGTTCAGACAGTAACGGGCAAGCAAACCCAGTGAGCCAGATTTCGAAAGCGAAATTTAAACAGGATGTTTTCTGCGTCTGTCCAGTTGAGCAGTATGCTTCGTATCTTGATGTTGTGGGTCGCTAAGATGAAGAGACAGGCTACGTTGGCTGATTTTGTTCAAGAAGAATGGCAAGAGGTGTGCAGGTATTTAGATACTGAATAAGAGATAACTGGTGTGTTCGCAGGCAAGGAAGATTCGGGTGGAAGGACCGGGCTATCAAACTTTAAAGGTTTAATCGCAGTTTAAGGTAGTGATACATTATTCGTGAAATAGGGTGGAATGTACCACCTACTGAACAATAAGAAGACATCCTTCCCAAATAACTATCGACATCTTGCTTCTTGATGTGTTTGTGAAGTCTTCATGCCTCGTTTCTAACCGTGTTGTGTGTTTAAGTATGATACTTGTGCTTACCATAATAGATTGTGATATATCTTGTACCGAACGCGACTTAAAGTAGAGATTACTCATGATATGGTCCGACGCAGTAGATGCGGCCGGTAAAATCTGGAGTTATGTACGAAAAAGCGGAGAAGATCAAGATAATTTGCTGATAGAATGCCATTCTTATCATTGTCATTGACAACAGTATCACTATAAAAGGTGTCTCCCAAAATAAACGAAGCAGACGCACATATAGGCTATTGGCTCAAAATTGAGTTTCAAGGAATTAAACGATATTGGAAACGACATCACTTCCATGAGCAAGATCGACATCTTCGTAGACTCCTTTCGACTTCGCACACCTAACGAAAAAACACTGCTTTAACGATGGTTTAATGAAGGCATCTATGAGACACGCTTTGCACATACACCTTCATGAATCAAACACATAGGCTAGGTTTGGCTAGGTTGGATTAGGCTAGACTTCTGTTTTAAGTTATAAAAACATATTTAAGAAAAACAATTTTGGTGCATATTTTTCCAAGAAATTGATCTTTCAAAAATTGGTCAGGCTAGGATAGGTTAGGTTAAGTTTTATCAGTTCAATCTTTAGGCAAAAAGCCGTTTGACTATTTTTTTCCATTTTTTAAAATAATTTGTTTTCTTGCATGGAAGGCTAGGCTAGGTTAGATTAAGTTACGCTACATTCTTTGTTACTTTGAACATCACTTTTAATGCTGTCTTACTCAAATCCAAGACCCTTTTTTATGTTACTTTGCCTCCCAACTGAAGAAAATGTACTTCCAGAGGAAATGAGTTGTTGCATCACATTGACAATATTTACAAGCATTGCATCGGAAAAAGAGATTCCAAGAACGCAAAAATTGCCTTACACTGCAAGCTTACCGGTATGGTAATACCACTGTACACTTGGATGGCGATTTGGATGACCATGCTCAACAAGGAAATACTCTGATAATAGGTTCGTATTTTCTTTGAAGTCTGTTGGATGAAAAATGTATTAGGCTTTGGAAAGCTCACCATTTGTTCTGCTCACAATCATTACCTTTTGCTCTGAAAAGTTTCAATTCTAATAACACCAGACAAGCCTTGCGCATTACTTAGTGCACACCTAGTTAGGTACATTGATACCTTCCTAGAATCTTGTGGTTATTGACTTATGTTTTGGGTATTTTTGCACTTCAACACGCGCCCTGGAGAGGCGGTGAGGGAGGGGGCGAAATCCGAGCACCCCTCCGGTTTTTCGTACATAATTCCAGATTTTACCGGCCGATATACGCCACTGCTTGCGTACCTGCTTAAAAATGACCGGCGTGTTGTTTAAAGTGCGAAAAACGAAAATCGGCCGAACATTTTTCGAGTTAAGGACCGATAAAGTAAGAAACATTATCGGTGCCAGACTACAAAAATCGGCCCTGAAGCGCTTCCCGTATATTGGCAAAAGGGAAGTGTTCTTGGCAACACTAGCGGCTTGTTTGCTGTATATGGCTATGCTGTATACTTTCATAGTTATGTTAGGTTACCGAGGTCAAGTCAGGTCAAGTTCCTGACAGGTTAATGGAACCAAACTTGGTCGACTGGAATGTTGTCATAAATGCAAATGACTCATGCGATTGATGTCACTTTGCATGTGTCAGGTAGTTATTACTCTGGCCGTGGGTAGACTAGGAATGGACCTGCGCGTTTTGGATACACCCTGGTTTTGGTGTGTGGAACACTCGCTTTTTAACCACTTCGGCTCAGAAGTTCCGGGAACCAAACGACTATGAGGGTCAGCAACGAATTTTCCGAATAGAGTTGCCAACGCCAGTGGGCTGAGGTGACCGGGCGTTGCCCTGGTATATGGCAAACACTCGCGTCCGTCTCTGAGTATCTCCTGCAGAGGTGAAAAAAACCGGCTACTCGGCCACGAGCGTGGGTGACAGATATATGAAAAATATTTCCGATTGTAGTGACAACGTACGGTACCGTATTAGCATTGCGTATGGAATGTATTTATCATCAGGCCGCTTTTCCTCTTAACATACCCAGTCAATTTGTATTTTCTAACCATACAGACATTTACGTACTCATCTTGTTTCAGTGCGTGTATCAGAAGCGTACAGAAACATAGTAGCTATGATCATAGTAGCTATGATCGAGGGGACAGGGGGTGGGCTGAAAAAACTCTACCACTCGTGGTAAAGTCCATAGGTTTTAACATTGCCGTGGTAAGCCTGTCACCTACGAACTGTCCCGTCGCCGTCCAGAGATTGAGCCCGACGCAACAGTTCCGTTTTCCAGCGCAGTTTGTGGCGTGTGGCACGGCTCACATCACAGGTAACGAGATATGGCTGACATCACGTGAAAGCTCCAAATGTTGGCTATCCGTCTGGCACAATTTCGTTGCGGTCGGGTCAACGTGTTGCGCGTGCACGTCACCGAGGTCTTGAGAGAACGGGTGTCCGGTGAATGACCGGTCGCCCATAGGAATAGCATGTAAAACTGAGATTTTGCGTTCGGAAAATCACCAATTTTAGCGCTCCCCATCGACCCGATTCAAACCGCAATATCTCGACAACCAATGGACCGATTGACACCAAACCAACACCTCAGTATTGCCACGACAATTTTCAACATCGTCGTGGCAACTGTTTCTGGGTCACGCGCCACGCGCACGCGAGGGGGTGTGAAAAGCGGAAGCAACGTTTTTTGGCGTTTTTCACGATTTGGTCTGGTTCTCGGAAACGGCTAAACTTAGCGACTTGCCGTCACCTTCACATCATGGCCCCATGTACCGACTATAATTTTCAAATTGACGATCAGTGGCTGCAGAGTGTGCGGGCGCAGTCATCGTGACACGGGCTGCACGTGTTTCAGTCCGTGAAAAAGGCTCCGCTTTCCACTGTCTCTACACCACTGTGGAATGACAATTCGTGGAGAAAGGTGTACGTGCGGATAGCCCCACTCTTTGTGATGCTCACAAGTCCTTCGGATTTTATCCATCACCAATACTTTTGTTGCAATCGTCGATGCCCGCAACCGTTACCAGGCGTCACTTTCGGCAATCTCAAGCGGCGGACGGCCCGGAACAGTATCCTGTCACCTCCCAGGGACTGAATCCGACGCAACAGTTCCGTTTTCCGGCGCAGTTTGTTTTCAAAGCTGGTTTCAGTGTGCACGTATCTACCTAATAAGTACCAAAGCGCTGTTGAAGCTGAACTTGTGTATGTTTGCGTAGGTGGTGTTTCGTCTCTGAGGGACGAGAGTCATGACAAGTATTGCAAACATGGTCTTGTCTGTGATGTTGGCCGCGAAAAATATTATTTTATCTCCAGGAAGTCTTCCACTCCATTTGTCCAAAAGAGGAATTGAGTCTGACAATGACTGCGATCTCCTTGATGTTTGGTCATGATCATGGGAGCACTAAACACGGAGCATGACCGTGAAAAGTGCGAAAATAGTTTTTTTATGACAGAAACAAATCACATCATTCTCCAACTTGGAATGCAACACAGTTTTCCTCTCATAATCCAGGATTCAGATTAGAAGAAAAGTTCTCAAAGTCCTCTGCTCTATGCCAACCTGTAATGCCACATAATTTTCCTCTCCAATTCCAGAATTCCAAGACATAAACCCAACCTTGGTCATACCTGACTGAAGTAACACTTTTCTCGTTTCTCAGTCTAACATATTATTTCCGCCATTTTCCCACACTGCAGACTTCTGTAATCCTTATCATGACAACAAATGTTTTGGTTCTTCCAATATGAGCCTTTATTTTAATAATTTCATCTGGTCACTTCCACGGGTTTTATTTATTTGTGTCAGGGCCCATGTTTTGCCATAAGCAGAACTTGCTGCATTGACCAAGAGGTTTAAAAAATAAATTACTTGAAACTAATGCAAAATATGACCTATGACACTGCCCTTGATATTGGTGCTATATTGACTTCCTTATTGTACAAGGGAATTCAATTTGTATTGGTGAATTTCATTTTCAATGAGTCATTCGATTTGGAGAACAGCATATTGTAATACCATGTGTATTCGCATGATTAGGATGATGTGACCATTGATTCCCCTCAGAAATGCTTATTTTTAGTTAGAAAGCAAAATAACATACCATTATTGTTTAATATCTAAAATAGTCTGGCCTGGCTTACCATACCCCCTTTTAAATTGTTTCTTCAATATAGGCACAATTTGTATGTTCAATAATAAAAATGTTAAAATATCTAACCTGGTCTGATCTTTTTTAAAAAATACTTTTGTCTGACATACATTGAGCATATTTTCACAATAAAAGCTAGCTTAACCTGTGGTTTTGCTTTGCTAAGTAAAATGTGTGCACAACATATTGTGAGTACATTAAACCACAATAATATGCACCATAGATGGATATTGATGGATACGCATCATAGAAGCAAGATTAGCTTATAGTGTGTGTTGTAATTTGACATATTAATTAATAATTGAAGATCGTATACAATTGAACAAATTGGAGATCATATATGGACTAAAGCGTTCTTCTTTGTTCCATTTCAGCGGCATGGTCGATATTTCGCGCTCACACACATGCATACGGGTCTTAATGTGAACTATCAACATGTGACAGCCTGGTGATGTTCGATATTCTGTAGGTGACAGGCTGGACACTTTTTCACCTCTGATCTCCTGGGTCCCTCTCTTTATTTTCAACGAAGTACAGGTATATATAGACACGGCACCGCCTACACTATACATCATCTCGAACAAGCATCGTTCTTATTGGCGACCTCGCGCGGCGCAGTAGCTACAGTGTACGCCGGACCGTGATTGGTCCGGCGGGCAGCGGCCATTGCTCGGAGGGCGTGGCGAGTCACAAGGTCCCATGTACTTGCACTGAGCGTGCGTTGACACTGGTTCCAGTTGGGGCTGGGCTGTCGGCATAGCAACCCGCCAGGTTACGGAGCCCTTCCGGCCGGTGGCGGTCGTGTCAGGATATGTTAGGAATGCCGCGTTTTGATGGGGCCACATTATCCGACGAGTTCGTCATAGACATGCCTGTTCAGCCGTGTGCGGTGTGTCTTATCAACCGGATGCATTGCGGCCATTCCAGAAGCTCGATTTCGCCTATTATTCTGAATCTCGCTACACATGGTACTCCCTACACATCATGAAAACTACTGTCTGTCATTGTGTACCTAAACGGTTCCATACTGTATCCATGCACTTCACTAATTTTTTTGCGAAGCCGATTGCGCCGAGCCGCCCAACGGAGCAGTCGGACGGGCGGCCCGTTTCCAGTAACTGGAGCAGGTAATAACCTAATGAAGTGCTGCTATATAGGTGACCTGAGGTTAAATTCCAGGTTTAGCATCTCTGTTGCATCATTAGTAATGTCCAAAACATCATTGATGCCCATTTCGGAGCATTTAAACACAATCACACCGATCCAGAACAATGACAAGCCAAGCCACGCAAAACGATAAAATTCTGAAATGTTGACCTAATTGGACCTTGAAATATTTATATAAGGTCATGATATTTGTACATAATAGAGTTAACGACAGCACCCATCCACCCTGCGAATTTCATTGCTCCAGCTTTAATAGGAGCTGAGATCTTAGGGTTATGGGAGGGGGGCGGAATCCGCCCCGCCAAGTGCGCGTAATCTTTAGAGGTCCTCCAGAGCGCGTGTTCAGGTATCCACAAACACGTTTTACACATTTTATCTCCATGAAGCAGGCGCATAGAGTTAGGTTTGGTTCAGCTTGGTTAGATTAGGTTAGGTCTGGCTTTTCTTTTTAGTTTCCAAAAATATAAATGACTTCTTAAAATACATTTTCCCAATATATTTATTTTCTGTAAGAACAGATTGGGTTTGGCTAGGTTCTGGTCCATTCTTTATTTGTTTTTGTGATTAAAGCAAAAAATCCTTTGAATAAATTCTGACATGGAAGGTTAGGTAGTAAATTCATCCTTGAAGGCGTTTTATGACTCCTTGGAATATACCTTTCATGGTTCATGTTTGTGAGCTTGTTTGTGTGAGTTTGTGAGCTTACAAACTTTTCAGTTTGTGAGCAAAGTAACACCAAAAAGAGGCTTTGGGTGTGATCAAAAGCAATGTTTAAAAAATGAAATAAAAACGGAACAGAAACTAACACGCGCCCTGGAGGGCCTCTGAAAATTACGTGCACTGGAGGGGGCGGATTCCGCCCCCTAAGATCTCGGCTTCTCTTAGAGTGAGTTGGAGCAACGACATTCGTAGGGTGGATGGGTACGGTAGTGAATTCCATTGTGTGATAATTTCGTGACATCAGGACAATATGTTCAAGGTCAAATGAGGTTAAAAATCTCAGAAATGTTTGATTTTGCGTGGATTATTGTCATTGTTGGAAGGGGCGGACACCGCCCCCTAAGATCTCGGCTCCTCTTAGAGTTGGAGCAACGACATTCGTAGGGTGGATGGGTACGGTAGTGAACGCTATTGTGTGAAAATTTCATGACCTTAGGTCAATACCTTCAAGGTTATATGAGGTAAAAATAAAAAAATGTTTGGTTTTGCGTGGATTGTTGTCATTGTTATGGATCGCTGTGATTGTGTTTAAATGCTCAATAATAGGCATCAATGATGTTTTGGACATTGCTAATGATGCAATGCAGATGCTAGACCAGGAATTTAACCTGAAGTCACCTACATAGCAGCACTTTATCAGGTCATCACTTGCTCCAGTTACTGGAACCGGGCCGCCCGTCCGACTGCTCCGTTGGGCGGCTCTGCGCAATCGACTTCGCAAAGAAAGGACTTCGCAAATCGACTTCGCAAGTGAAGTACATGAATACAGTATTGAAACGCTCGGGTGCACAATGACAAGCAGTAGTTTTCAGGATGTGTAGTGAGCAACATGCAAAGTGACATCAGTCGCACGACGGTCATGTTCATTTACGACAGCATTCTAGTTGACCAAGTTTAGTTCCATTAACCTGTCATGGACTTAACCCGACTTGACCGTGGTGACCAAACATGACTTTGAAACTATGTAGCGTCGCAATACACATCAAATAAATCGCTAGGGTCGCCAAGAACACTTCCCATTTGCCAATATACGGGAAGCCCATCAGGGCCGATTTTTGTCTGGCGCTGCGATTAAAAAAAAACTTTAGCGACCCCTAACTCGAAAACTTTTCGACCGATTTCCATTTTCTGGCTTTCAACAACGCGCCGGTCATTTCTAAGCAGCTACGCAAGGAATGGTATAAATCCGCCGGTAAAACATGGAGTTATGTGTGAAAAACCGGAGGGGTGGGCGGATTTTGCCCCCCTCCAGGGCGCGTGCTAACCTAACCTAACCTCCCATCGGAGATATAATCATGGATTGATGATCAAATGGGATATTTTGATAGATGGAAAACTGTGTTTTTCTTGTTGTGGCAGGAGAATAGTCGAAACAAAGATGTCTAGGAATACAATGTTGTGAACTCAAAGGTACATATTGAAGCATGTCTGTCCTTATTTTCAGTCTGGATTCTCCATCTCAACCTTCCACTGAAGGGGTAGATTCTGCCTCCAACCTCTCCTGTCTCGATCTTCTGCCTGCACCAGAAGCCGGCCCCAGCCCAGCCTTTGCTTGCTGGGATCCAGAGTTGTACTATCCTTAGGAGACTGAGATCAGCTTCCTTGCTGCTACTCGAAGTAAGAAGTTCACATTAACAGTTTTCTCAATAATGATTATCTTGGAGACAGCTGCTAATGTGGTCAGGTAAATAGCGCAGGTTTTTGATGACCAGCGCAACGCAGGTCAGCAACACAGTGCAGGTTTATGCACTGTGGAAAGAGTGTGAGTGCAATAAATATGCAACCGGTTTAATGGTTCTAGCTTACCATGCAAAAGAATGACAACTTTCTTATACTTTTTTTAATCTTTTTCCTTCGAGAAAGAAAAGCCTGTTGTTGATGCCAAAATAATTTGGCAGTGCTTAATAATAATGGCTTGATAAGCCATGGTCAGTGTTTACTACAGTGCATTTGCCAGCATTGCTATTAAACCAAAAATAATGGCAGGATGGGCACCCTCCACATCCATCCCAACCACCCATTATAAAAAAAAAAAAAAAACTCCTTTTTTTTTTTCTTTAATTTTTTTTTCCCCCCTCCCCCCCTCTCTCCCAAAACCTTTTTTCCCCCCCCCCAAAATTTAGGAAAATTTTGACGCCCACCCTCCTCCCCCTCTACTCCCCCTCTAAAATCCACGTTAGTAAGCCCACTCTAAAATCCAAACTAAGCATCACAAAGAAACGAAAGAGGTGTCATCGGAAAGTGCTCGACGAGGAGGGTCCGAATCCACCCCCGAAAACAATTTCCCCTCAAAGTGACGTCACCAGGAGGGATAGATTTTCACGACTTTTCACGACTTACATTATGTTTTTGGCTCTGGGAGTTACGTTTGGGGATATATGAAAAAAATCCATATTTATTTGGAATGAGAAAAGGGCATCGAAAACGACCAGGGCTTTAATTTTTTTGGGGCTCCCAAAAGTAAAAAGCTTATTTTTTCAAAATTTCAAAATTTTGAGTTTCAAGTTCTCTTTAATTTTCCTTTTCCAACGGGTAGAGCAGACCGAGAAACTTTGTTTGAAGTCACCTCGCCCTCATAAAAAATGCTTACTTTAGCCAGAATCCTCTATTTGAACTGCAATTTGGGAAATACGCAAAATATAACTGTAGTCAAAAGCGAAAAAAATGAAAAATTCCACTCTAAGTTTTGTTGCATCCGTAAAGATAAGCAAACGCTGAGAGTTTCATTAAATTATCTGTATCCGGTAAAGCGTGACGACTGGTTGAACGTTTTTGGAGGTGACCTCACTCTTGACATTTACTAATTCGTTGACCCTAGATGACCTGACTTCAAAATTTTGAATAAACGTGCCAAATTGACGTGGAAAAGTTACGCCAAATTTGGGCGCGCTGTCGCGCGCCGTTTGTCCACTATCCGCGAAAAACCTGGGGGGGGGGGGGCGGTTGAAGACCCCCCCTCAGAGACGGGTTAATATTTCCCAATTGGTCACAGCCATTGAATCTGCTTCAGACACTGCTGCTCTTGTTGCACATTTCGATCGATGGATATTGATGCCATCAGGAGGCAAATTCTGCCAGCAGCGAAACAGACTTTACCTTCACTAGGGCACTGATTGCAGGTACTGACAGCGGTGCGACCAGAAATGATTTTGGGTGCGACACCCTTATGGCCTTACTCGTGACCCTGGCACTTACATGAAGACTCTTGACGACTGCCATGTGTTGCTACCGTCGGACAGTTCGGACCTCTTTATATTTTATCTTTATGTCCTTCATGATTGCTATATATGTAATAAGGTTCGGTTATACAAAATCCGGTCATCTCGGACCATTGCTGCGTCCCACAATGCCATGGTATACTACTTCGATGGCTCTAAAAGAAATTAAGATTTAAATTCACAAGGAACGGTAGCATTCGGCATAAAACGACGTTGCAGGCGCAGTATCGCCAAGGCAGCTGACGAGCACCAAAAGCCTCAATTCCACACAGAATACGGCGGTGTGGAATATGCATAATACCTGACCTGACCTAACATCATTGACCTGGTCATATATTTGAAACAAAATTGTACATGGCATTCTTTTTCATGTTCTCCACGGAATATTTTTTCCTTACTGCAATAATAAAAAAAATTATACTGACCTCAGTTTAGTAACCTTGCCCATGATTACAATCTCACATCGTCGAATACAAAATCAGAATAATATAGGTCTGAAACTATATTGGGCGAAATTCGATGAGTTTTTCGTTGGGGGTGGGGATCTATTTTGTTGACACTTCGGCCTCCCAATGTTTTTTTTTTAATCGGTACCCTTGAGGTCGCATCTTGCAATGACCCGCAGAATGCTTGACATAACATGAGTAACTCCTAAGGGTAACTCCATGGGTGCAACCACGAATGCTCAATTGGGGGGGACAAGCCTTGGGCGCGGTAACTGCGAACAGGATAGAGGGACCTAGCCCCGCCTTCCCTCCCCTCCCCTCCCCCGGAAGCAAATCCTTGGATTTCAGCCAATTCTTTTTCAATGCCATTTTCAGGCAATTCAATTCAATGTTAAGTCTATTTCAATTGTTCAGATTTATTTTGCGAATACAAATTGCACCAAGATTTGCAAGTTTCACTACTTTTCTCTACCTATGAATGTCTAAATTTATGTCGTACATGTTGGACCCGATTCCACGATCACCATAAAGGAATGCTGTAAGCATGTTAAACGTTGCCCTCTTGTAGCAGGAAAAACGTAAATATATATATATATATATATATATATATATATATATATATATATATATATATATATATATATCCGGAAAGGCAATGTGGCAGAGCAAATTAAAGACCAGCGACGAGAGCACCGTCCGAGCAGGTTATGACGGATTTCTTGGTGAGCCCCTAGTCATATAGAATACGATTTCTTGCTATCACAAAGGCTACAATCATAAATCTAGTCCTATTCCAATTGCACTTAATCATTGTAAACACGACGGACCTTCGACATAGATATCGAAGGTCAAATAAATAATTTAAAAATTTGAAATTATTTCGACAATCTCTATCTCTATCTCTCTCTCCCTCTCTCTCTCTCACTACCTCTCTCTCTCTCTCTATCTCTCTCTTTTCACTCTCTCTCCCTCTCTCTCCCTCTCTCTGTTCGTGACAGATACGTCCCTTTTCCCACCCCATAGACTCGGCACCGCCGACACTATGCTTCTTCACATTTGGGAAAGGAGGAATGAAAGGAAACGAACTCCGGGATTTCAGGTGTGAAATCTCCAAATATTTGCATTAGTCAGGAATATGCAAACTTAAACAGCATTGGGATGCGTCAAAATGCAATTGGAAATATGTACGTGGTGACCGGGTTTGCATCGATTGGCATACGTATGCTCGGGCGATGACGTCTTTGCGAATTATTAAGACGTAACCACACGACTACCAATGCGGAAAGCGTTTGAGCTGTCAGAGATCCAAGTAAGGTACCCGCGCGCTCAACCGGAACCCCAGATTCGCCGTGGATTGATCCATGCTGACCTTCATGATAGAACAGGAAGCAAGAGTGAATCGGTGATGACAATAACCCAGCGTTACACTCTGAATTCAGGCTCAGCTAAGGCAAATTGGTCAATAACATTTAGGTAGATTAGGATCTTCCCCCTTCCTTCTCACTTCCATGAATCCCTGTACAAAGCAAGTCTTCGACACACTTAATATGATGCTGTGAAAAATGATTGTATGCACGAATGAGCCACTGCATGGAAAAGCATTCTAGCAGGAAGCATTAGCTGAACGTGAATATTGAAAGGCCGCTGCCACCAGCGACTACGAGACAACATGACCTTCCCACCACTTTCCACTTCTCTTGTCCAGACACAACCGGACACCCCACGTGACCCCGTCCCCAGTGAGAGTGACACGTAGCCTGAGAAAACCCTAACGAACAACCCCCTGTAACATTTCTCACCCCTCCCCCTCCAGACATAACAGACAATTCCCTCCACAAATACCTGAAATATATCCCCTCATAAAGACATAAAGACATAAAAGATTAGTGCAACTATGAGCCACAAGGGCCCTTCTCGGTTGCACTCTGTACACTGAACCAGTTGCCCACCAGATCTGTCAATCAGCCCTTCCTGTAATACTGAAAAGCAAGCCCTCTATTCTTACAATGATTGTCTATGCTGTTTTTAAAGATGTTCAATGTGCTGCTACTGACAATGTTTTCTGGCAGCTGGTTCCAGTGTTCTAGTACCCTGTTGGTGAAGAAAGTCTGCCTTAACCTTATTCTGCTGTGGTTAACTTTAACTTTGAATTGATGACCTCTAATTGCATCATTTCTGTTCAATTCAAACATTTCCCCCAAGATATCCCCTCTCCAGACCATGGACGAATTTAAAGCCCTCGATGAGATCTCCTCTCAGCCTTCTATATCTAAGTGAAAACATATTCAATTTCTTCAATCTTTCCTCATATGCCAGGTTGCTTATGCCATTAACCATTTTTGTAGCCCTCTTTTGTACTCTCTCTAAAAGCCAACAATCTTTTTCATAGCTAGGAGACCAAGCTTGGATGCAGTATTCCAAATGTGGCCTGACATATGCACAGTAAAGCTTCCTGATCACTTACTCACTTCTGTATGATACATTCCTATTTATTGCGCCGAGCATCCTGGCTTCCTTGGTCTGTTCTGATGCCCCCAATTTTGTGTTTAGAGTAACACCTAAATCCTTCTCCTGTTGTGTTACTGATAGCATTTGGCCACCCATCAAGTATGGAGCCTTCATATGCTGCTTACCTACATGCATGATTTTGCACTTATCAAAATTAAATTTCATTTGCCATTCTTCGGACCACTTCACAAGTTCGTCTAAGTCTTTTTGCAGCGAGATATGCTCATCGTGGCCTGTTATTGCCCTACAGACCTTCAAATCATCCGCAAATTTCAAAACTTTACTGCTTAGGCCACTTGTTATTTGTTTTTGTTTATTGTTATTTACAAATATAATGAACAGTAGTGGCCCCAGTACTGACCCCTGGGGGACTCCACTGAGAACATTTTGCCATGATGACTTCGTACCATTTAGCATCACTCTTTGCTGTCTATCTGAAAGCCACAACTCTATCCATTTTCAGATGCTACCTGCAATACCATGGGACTGAAGCTATATCATTAACCGTTTATGGGGTACCTTGTCAAAGGCCTTACTAAAGTTGAGATATGCTACATCAACCTGATTTCCCTGATCAAATTGTTCTGTGGCGAAGTTCAAAAAGTCCAAGAGATGTGTGAAACACGATCGTCCTTTTCCAAACCCATGTTGAGTATCCTGAATCAATCTGCTACCTTCTAGATAACTAGCTATTCTATCCTTGATAATTGATTCGAGTACCTTGCAGACTAGGGATGTGAGACTTACTGGCCTATAGTTTTCAACTTTCCCTCTTTCTCTTTTCTTGAAAATAGGAACTACATTTGCCCTTTTCCAATCGGTTGGAATTTCATTTTGTGAAACTGATCTGCAAAATATTATACTAAGTGGAAATGCCAGTTCCTTTTCAGTTTCCCGCAACACCCTAGCATAAATTTCATCAGGTCCTGCTGCCTTCTTTGGCTTTATTTTCCTGATATGATTGCCTATGAGTAGGGGAAGCCTCAGCTACTTGGTGGCCTGCGACCACCTGGGCATATGATGTCCGTGCTACGGAGTGACCCCTTGTTGCTTTATCTTGCCTACCCTGTGCAAGAAGGGCAGCCTTGAGCTTGGAAAGCTCTGCCTTAAGGGTCCTGATCTCTTCCTCTAGTGCCTGCATCCTGGTCGGAACCATCCTACACGCTGCAGCTTATGCCTAGATTTAGATTCAAATTAACTCGCTAAACAACCGACAAAAAAGCCAACTATTATTCACTATAAATCGCTACCTCCTATACTGTCAGTTAATTATCTAAGTACCTCAAGAAAAACAACACGCTAAGCAGAAACTATTAAACAATTGTTTTTTTTGTTGTTTTTTTTAATGAAGAAATAAGATCCCTTTTGATATCACCTATGGCTAGACAGAAAAATGAACAGTCACACAGCACTTATGAATACCACCAACTTACCACCAATTAAACTCTATCTTAAACTTAAACACCAAACACACTATGCACCACAAAAATAAATAAAATATGTTAGGATAGTATGAATGTTGTCTAATATACTTATGAAATCTACACACTTGTAATATATCCAACTACAGAAATCGAAGCGACGAGAACGCGCCTAAAGCCACGAGGCCTCGCCTAAAAACAAGATGGCGCACGACAGCGTCGCTAGGTTGATATAGTATAATTTGCGTGCTACGAAAATGCTTATCAGATAAAAACTAATGAAATATAATCACAGAAGTAATTGCTAAACACCTATCCACAGCTTAGACTAGAGTACTGCCCTGTTCTCCAACGACTTATCTGGAAAGCTGGAGCTCCAAACGGACCTCCTTCCACCGTGACACCTGGCGGCAAACTCAAACTCAAAAAGTTATTTAGTTTCTACAAGCTGAGTAAAGTTTCTAGCACCATTGGTCCACTGGAAGTAAACGGGACTACATTGGGTGAGGATAGTGAGATGGTTGAGGAGTTGAGCAAGCAGTTTAAATCAGTGTTCACATTGGAAGATATGACCAATCTGCCGATCGTACACCATAGTTTAGTGACATGTGATCTGATAAATGATGTTGATTTCATTGATAGTGATGTTGTTTACAATCATATCAGGAAAATAAAGGCAAAGAAGGCAGCAGGATCTGATGAAATTTATGCTAGGGTGTTGAGGGAAACTGAAAAGGAACTGGCATTTCCACTTAGTATAATATTTTGTAGATCAGTTTCACAAAATGAAATTCCAACCGATTGGAAAAGGGCAAATGTAGTTCCTATTTTCAAGAAAGGAGAAAGATGGAAAGTTGAGAACTATAGGCCAGTAAGTCTCACATCCCTAGTCTGCAAGGTACTGGAATCAATTATCAAGGATAGAATAGTTAGTTATCTGCAAGGTAGCAGATTGATTCAAGATACTCAACATGGGTTTAGAAATGGACGATCGTGTCTTACAAATCTCTTGGACTTTTCAACTTAGCCACAAAACAATTTGATTAGGGAAATCAGGTTGATGTAGCATATCTTGACTTTAGTAAGGCCTTTGACAAGGTACCCCATAAACGGTTAATGATACAGCTTCAGTCCCATGGTATTGCAGGTAGCATCTTAAAATGGATAGAGTTGTGGCTTTCAGATAGACAGCAAAGAGTGATGCTAAATGGTACAAAGTCATCATGGCAAAATGTTCTTAGTGGAGTCCCCCAGGGGTCAGTACTGGGGCCACTACTGTTCATTATATTTGTAAATAACATTGAAAGTGGCCTAAGCAGTAAAGTTTTGAAATTTGCGGATGATTTGAAGGTCTTTAGGGCAATAACAGGTCAAGATGAGCATATCTCGCTGCAAAAAGACTTAGACGAACTTGTGAAGTGGTCTGAAGAATGGCAAATGAAATTTAATTTTGATAAGTGCAAAATCATGCATGTAGGTAAGCAGCATATGAAGGCTCCATACTTGATGGGTGGCCAAGTGCTATCAGTGACTCAACAGGAGAAGGATTTAGGTGTTATTCTAAACACAAAACTGGGGGCATCAGAACAGACCAAGGAAGCCAGGAAGAAGACACTGAGAATGCTCGGCGCAATAAATAGGAATGTGTCATGCCGAAGTGAGGTAGTGATCAGGAAGCTTTATTGTGCATATGTCAGGCCACATTTAGAATACTGCATCCAAGCTTGGTCTCCTAGCTACGGAAAAAATTGTTGGCTTTTAGAGAGAGTACAAAAGAGGGCTACAAAAACGGTTAATGGCACAAGCAACCTGGCGTATGAGGAACGATTGAAAAAAATTAATATGTTTTTACTTAGATATAGAAGGCTGAGAGGAGATCTCATCGAGGTCTTTAAATTTGTCCATGGTCTGGAGAGGGGATGTCTTGGGGGAAATGTTTGAACTGAACAGAAATTATGCAATTAGAGGTCATAAATTCAAAATTAAATTTAAACACAACAGAACAAGGTTAAGGCAGACTTTCTTCACCAACAGGGTAGTAGAACACTGCAGCCAGCTGCCAGAAAACATTGTCAGTAGCAGCACATTGAACATCTTTAAAAACAGCATAGACAATCATTATAAGAATAGAGGGCTTGCTTTTCAGTATTACATGGAGGGCTGATTGACAGATTTGGTGGGCAACTGGTTCAGTGTAGAGTGCAACCAAGAAGGGCCCTTGTGGCTCATAGTTGCACTAATCTTTTATGTCTTTATGTCTTTATGTATTACGTCGCCGCCGTACAACAACCATGACAGTAATGAACTGCACAAAGCCGCAATTTAGTGCATATCCAGTCTAGCTGGCTTCAATTAGCAAATGTGCGATCATGCCGTGTTCCGCTCGCGGTTGCCGTGTAGTTGATGCGGCTAATGGACTCCATGCTATATGATTTGCCCGATTACGTCTACGACCATAGCAAATCCAGTGTATCACCGTCCCCGGTCCGCTTTCCCGGTCCCCCTTCCCGGTCCCCTTTTCCGGTCCCATTTCCCGGTCCCTTTTCCCGGTCCCCTTTCCCGGTCCCTTCCCGGTCCCCTTTCCCGGTCCCCTTTCCAGGTCCCTTTTCCCGGTCCCCTTCCCGGTCCCCTTTCCCGGTCCCATTTCCCGGTCCCCTTTCCGGTCCCCTTTACCAATGAGTGTCAAACACCAACTTGGTGTCGTTAAGGAACGGTCAGTGCGCTGGCCATTACGTCATCATGCGTACTAGGTGCGATTAGGGATTAGACAGAGGAGACATTCCGGGTTCGTCCATTACTAAATGTAAAGCTAGCCGGAAAGACCTGACAGGACTAATCCGATTTCCGACTGTGACGAATAACATGAGACGAATTACACATTTTAGCGAGGGGACGTTTTTTAAGCCGCATTTACACGGCGAGGAGTTTCGTGGGCCGAAACGTGAGCTGAGAATACCCTCCGCCCCTTGTTTTCAGAGGAGACGGAAGATGGCTGATAGAAGACGGGAAATGACGAAACAATGTTGGCTGAACCCCTAGAAAAAGCGTGCCGGAGAGACTAGACATTTCACAGGACAGCTGGATGGCTTTAGAAAGTCTGGGCTGCAAATTCCTCTGGTCTGATGATCAGGGCGCGGAGGGCATCCCGAGGGTGGTAAGACTCGACGGGATCGATGGGTAAGCTCGTGGGCAGCGGCGCCCAGTTTTGGTTCTGGAGGAAACGCTGTGCGCACAGCTTAGGTAGCAAAGCCAAAAAGGCCAGGTTGGTTTTCCCTCCCCGTCTCAGCTATTCCAGTATGCCTGTTTTTTTTTTTTTTCCTTTTTTTTTTTTTAATTATTAATAATAAAAAAATAAGTTTTTTTTTTTTTTGTTTCCGGGGGGGGAGGGGGGGGGGGGGTTTTTTTTTTTTTTTTTTTTTCCCCCGGGTTAGGAAAGGAAAAAAAAGGGGTGGGGGACCTCCCCGACCGGTTTGTGGCTGCAGACACCTGTGCGGGTGGCTGCCAACTGTTCCAGCGTCATATCCCTCAGCGCGCACGGGAAAGCCGCCATTATAAGACGATAAGCGATGTGAGCAGTTTGAGGACGTAGTGGTCTACTGCCAACAGTGTCGCTCAAGGACAAGGCAGGGCGGTAAAGTGGAAATGCCCCCCAAAAAAATATCGGGCCAATACGTCTTAGTAGAGAGCGAATGCCCGGAATGGATGCTGGGTATGAGTGGACTACGTGGGATCGTGCAAGACGTAGATATGTGTAGCTAAGGACCAACGGGCGCTGTTAGAATTCGACGTACGCAACCAGCTGTCAGAATCCATTGTTCCCGAAATTTGACCAATGATAATTACCTAGGCAATCAGTTTGCAAGTCAGGTGGCCTGTGGGGATATTGTTGGTGGAAGACATGGAGGGAAATGTGAGGGATTTCAGTACATCAGAGGGTCCGAAGCTGGATGAGGGCGGGTGACGGACGCATTCCCAACGCCAATGTGCATCCATTACTCGCATGAACCACTAACTCAGTATCTCCATCCGCAGGGTTTCTCTAGGCTTCCCTAGTGGCACGACCAAGCTAGGTACACTCACGAATGGAAGTGGTGACAGTGAGAAACGTGGCCTAGCCGCGTAAATTTGAGTCGAGCGGTCGAGGTGGTCGAGATACGGGGAGCCGACAAGATCCGACTATGCGACGATATGATGGTATTACATATGATGACAGCTCATACGACAGAGTGGAATCGCAGGCCACCGCTCACTGTGGGCCGCACCGGCTGGGAAGCCGGCCTACCGAAAACGAGGTCGGCACGGGAGGGAGAAAACCATCCCAGCGTCCGTGAGCGTAGCAAACATGGCCGCCGGGCGGCGGCCCAGCGGAAACATCTGGTTCAAAGTCGAATTACGCGTTCGATGTTACCACCACTGACATGGAAACCACCACCGACAGTAAGACAGATCCAACAAACCCAGACGACTGCAACCAGGACAACTCCAAAACTGCAAAACCATAAAACCGCAAAACCACAAAACCGCAAAACCACTCAAAGACCACTACGATCAGCGACTCCGAGACAATATCCTATGACCCCCGAACCACTTCCCCTTCCACCTTCCAGAATGAACCAGACGCCCCCATGACCCTCTGCCACTTCACCCTTCCACACTTAACCAGACAAACCCCTGGCAACCACACCCCTACCACTTCTCCCTTCTCTCTACCAGAAACACACCCAACCAGACAAAACACTGACAAAACAACCCCCTATCACTTCGTTCCTCCCTCCAGACATAACCAGACAATCCCCCCAAAATACCTGACACCTATCCTCCCATACAAGACCACACTCCCTTCAGACCTACCCCAGGCCCCGACGTCGCCGCCGCACGGTATCCATGACAGTAATGATTTGTACCAAGCCGCACTTCAGTGTGCAGGTCAGCTGGCTTCGATCAGCAAATGAGCTGTCTTGCCTCTTTACGGACCGCTTATTGCCGCCGGTTGCAGTCGACTGGGCAGGTAATGGTCTGCATGCAGTCATGTGCCGTTCGCTGTGGCCGTGTAGTTCGCGCGGCCAATGGACTTCACGCTATACGATTTTCCCGATTCCATGTACGAACATAGCGCATGCGGTGTATCCCCTTCCCCGGTCCCCTTCCCCGGTCCCCTTCCCCGGTCCCCTTCCCCGGTCCCCTTCCCCGGTCCCCTTCCCCGGTCCCCTTCCCCGGTCCCCTTCCCCGGTCCCCTTCCCCGGTCCCCTTCCCCGGTCCCCTTCCCCGGTCCCCTTCCCCGGTCCCCTTCCCCGGTCCCCTTCCCCGGTCCCCTTCCCCGGTCCCCTTCCCCGGTCCCCTTCCCCGGTCCCCTTCCCCGGTCCCCTTCCCCGGTCCCCTTCCCCGGTCCCTTCCCCGTCCCCTTCCCCGGTCCCCTTCCCCGGTCCCTTCCCCGGTCCCCTTCCCCGGTCCCCTTCCCCGGTCCCCTTCCCCGGTCCCCTTCCCCGGTCCCCTTCCCGGTCCCCTTCCCCGGTCCCCTTCCCCGGTCCCCTTCCCCGGTCCCCTTCCCCGGTCCCCTTCCCTGGTCCCCCCTGGTCCCCTTCCCGGTCCCCTTCCCCGGTCCCCTTCCCCGGTCCCCTTCCCCGGTCCCCTTCCCCGGTCCCCTTCCCCGGTCCCCTCCCTTCCCCGGTCCCCTTCCCCGGTCCCCTTCCCCGGTCCCCTTCCCCGGTCCCCTTCCCCGGTCCCCTTCCCTTGTTCCCCTCCCCTGTCCCCTTCCCGGCCCCCTTCCCGGCCTCCTTCTCGGGTCCCGTCCCGGGTCCCCTTCCGGGGTCCTCTTCCCGGATCCTCTTCCCGGATCTCCTTCCCGGGTCCTCTTCCAGGGTCCCCTTCCCGGGTCCCCTTCCTCCCTTCCCGGGTCCTCTTCCAGGGTCCCCTTCCCGGGTCCCCTTCCTGGGTCCCCTTTAACGGTCCCCTTCAACGGTCCCCTTCTTGTTTTCCAGCATGAGACACAATGGTGGAAAACGATGCACAATTATGTTCAGAGGTGTTGAATTTTTGCATAGAACACCTATTTAGCTATATGGTATCGTAAGTTATCGAAACATTCAGCTTAATTCCCTCAGTTTCATATTCCAGAACTTCAGGGCGACCTATGTAGGGCACAGTTTGGCATGCCCTGCAGAATGCTTGACACCACATGAGTAACTCATAAGGGTGCACACATGGTGCAAGTTTGTGGAAATCATAAGTTGGGCTTGGTTTTGGTCCACCACAGGGCCCCATAATCCTTTGGAATAGGAGCCGTAACTTGAAAGGGCAATTTTCCGGTGCTCCTTTACATGCCTATCAGTTCCTGCTTCGCAACCCTGTTATTAGTTTGTGATTATAATCAAAGCGGAAGTAGCGAGATCAGATACCATTGTATTGTTCACGGTATGCACTGATGATTTCCTGTCCACTATATGTTGTGAATTGTATTGGCGAATCATTGGTGTGATGGTCTGGGCACCTGTGATATTTTGACCTCGATAGGTCAGAAAATGTTATACCATGTGAAACGCTCGGGTATGTGTGCTGAGAAGCCTATTCCGTGCCGTTGTGCAAGATTTGGTGGAAATGGAAGTGATCGTCGATTTATGTTGACTTTGGACATATAACTCTTGCCAGCTTTATGCACGTTCACAGCCTCGACAGATTCGAAATCGATAGGCACTGGCCACGCACACCACACTTCTAGCGCCACCGGTGGATAATGCATGACTTACTTTCCGCCAATCGCCATTTATCTGTTGACCTGGTCGCGGAACGCTATGCTGAACACTTTTGAAGACAAGTACATTGCTCCCTAACGTTGCCACTTCAAGTGAAAATATTCACACCAACTTTGCCAGGACACCGTTCCATGTATTTAGGCTTTAACACGCGCACTGGAGGGAGGTGGGGGGCGAAATCCGCCCACCCCTCCTGTTTTTCGTAGATAACTCCATATTTTACCGGCCGATATGCGCCATTGTTTGTGTACCTGCCAATAAATGATTGGCGCGTTGTTTGAAGTAAGAAAAATGAAAATCAACCGACAATGTTTCGGGTTAGGGGTCGCTAAAGTCAAAAAAGTTTATCAGCGTCAGATCACAAATATCGGCGCTGATGCGATCCCCGTATATTACCAAAATGGAAGTGTTCTTGGCAAAACTAGCGACTTGTTTGATGTACATTGTCATGCTATATTGCTCTAGAGTCATGTCAAGTCACCGAGGTCAAGTCAGGTCAAGTTCATAACAGGTTAACACACGCCCTAGAGGGCGTATGGCGAAATCTGCCAATCCTTCCGATTTTCCGTACATAACTCATTATTGTATGGGCCAATATACGCCACATTTTTCGCATACCTGCTTAGAAATGACCGGCGCATTGTTTAAAGCAAGAAAAATGAAAATCTGCCCAGAAGTTTTCAAGTTAAGGGCCGTTAAAGTAAAAACAATTCGCAGCGCCAGACCACAAAAATCGGCGCTGATGCACTTCCCGCGTATTGGCAATAGGGAAGTGTTCTTGACAATACTAGCGACTTATTTGATGCATATTGTTATGCTATATAATTTAAAAGTCATGTTAGGTCGCCGAGGTCAAGTCAGGTCAAGTTCATGATAGGCTAATGGAACCAAACTTGGTCAACTGGAATGTGTCATAAATGCAAATGACTGTCATGCGATTGATGTCACTTTACATGTTACTCCATATACATCCCGAAATCTGCTGTTTGTCATTGTGTGCCTAAGCGTTTCCATACTTTATTCATGTATTTCACTCCTTTCTTTGCGAAGCCGATTGTGCCGAGCCGCCCAACGGAGCAGTCGGGATGGGAGCCCGGTTCCGGTAACTGGAGCAGGTAATAAAGTGCTAATATAAGTGACCTGAGGTCAAATGGCGGATCTGGCATCTGTACTGCATCATTAGTAATGTCCAAAACATCATTAATGCCAATTTTGGAGCATTTAAACACAACCACAGCGAATGACAAGCCAAGCCACGCAAAACCGGAAAAGTTTGCTATTTTGACCTCATTTGACCTTGAAGATATTGACCTAAGGTCATGAACTTTGCACAAAATAGAGTTCACTATGGTGCCCATCCACCCTGCGAATTTCGTTGCTCTAGCCTTCATAGGAGCTGAGATATTAGGGGGGGGGGGGCGGAATCCACCCACCCCTCCAGTGCGCGTTATTTTCAGAGGCCCTCCAGGGCGCGTGTTAACAGTCACCTCCACCGGCCCCGTTCCGGCCCATCCCCGGTACCATCATCGATCTACATTCCACTGCCATTCCCATGACGACACTGACCCGTCATTCCCATGACGATATTGATCTGTATACTCGCCTGCGGTGAACTATTCTATGGAACCATCAACTGTGGCGCTGCTAGGAGCGTGGAATGTGCCGCGTCCATAAAATATTGATATTCGCATTCAGCTCACGCCACCGCTTGTACCCTTATCAACCTATCACCAATAGTCAAGCCGGTCTCGCTGTTTGCGAATCTGAACTTCGTATTGCGTCAACTGCAACCATTTGACCTCGACGGAATAAAATGTCAAGGTCAACCACCAGGACAACTCTAACTTCCGAATGAGGGCGAGAACATACATGCAATCCTTATGATGTTCTCGCAAGCTGCAGCACGTGGCGGTGTGCATCTTTTCATCGCACATTGTGGCAGGTCAAGGTCAATCATGAAGGTAAAAAGTGTCATAGAATGATGGGGACAGTCAAAGCTCCCCAGCTAAGGAACATCAATCCTTGCAATTGTCTTTGTCAGAAAGATGACGACTGTGCGCAACTTTTACTCGTATTTTTAGACCGCTCAAGGTCAGGGTGAAGGTCATAAGGTCATACCAGGTCTTGTCAAGCCTTCTAAAGACTGAATGTAACGTACTCGCCTTATAGTAATTAATTTATAGTATAGTACCGAAATATTAAATAGTACCCAGATAGTAAAGAATACCCCAAATAGTATAGGATAGTATAGTATAGTATATAGTATAGTATGTATAGTATAGTATAGTAAATGGTACTACTCGATGATGGCTTTACATTGTGTTCTGAGTTGTTTGTATATTGTGGGTGTTTCTGGTGTGCGGTGTCTTTCATATCTGTCTTGCGTGGTTCCTCGCGCGGATCGCCCGGTGGCACTCGTCACTCCACCAGGGAGCCGCGCGAGGTTTGTGTTGTTGTCTTGGTTTTGTTTGTTGTATGTGTTGAAGTGCTGTGGTGATGAGTATGTGTGCGAATTGTTCTGGTGGTAGTTGGGAGTTGTGGGCTGTTTGGACCGCCAGGGATTCTGAGAAAGGGGTCCAGGAGGCTTTTTTTGAAGTTCCACCGGTCAGGCTGGGAATCGGGAGAGCCAGTGGTCGGGATTTGGTCGAAGGTAATGGTGATAGGTGCGTAGTCGCTGAAGTGTGGGTCTGTGTCGGCTGTCCAGGATGGGTAAGGACTAGACGTGATGATGAGAGGGTCACGTCTGGGGTTGTGGGGGGAGGGGGGGAGCCAATTGGGACGAGTTAGGTTGGTGATCTGGTGTTGAGTATTGTGAGGTTGTGTTTGTTCGCTAGTGTGATGAGTGTGCGAGCTCTGTTGGCAGGTGCTATTGTGCTTGGATTCCATAGTGTATGGTGTGAGTTGAAGTCTCCAGGTAATACTGCTAGGGTGTTAATTTGGTCAAGTGCTTTGTCTTGTTCCGAAATGCTTTCTGTGTTCCGTGAGGACGGGGTGGGGGGTCGTATATGTTAATGAGTGTGTAGGCTGCATTGTGGTGGTGTATTTCTGTCAACAGCATATCTGCTGTGGTGTTTAAGTGTAACAGGCGGTGTGGTGTATTGTTCTTAATGTATGTGCAGACACCGCCTGATCTTTGTGTGTTGTGTGTGTCTTGTCTCTGTAGTGTGCAGTGGGGGATGTTAGATTGATATGCGTCGTTAGGTTTGAAGTGTGTTTCTTGAATGCAAAGTGCTATGTGATTTGTTTGTAGTACATAATGTTTGAATTAAGGCCAGTGACTAATGAGCCAGTGCGTGTTCCATTGTATGATTGTGTTCATTGTTTTTGACTGTTGGCGTGCGTGTGTGGTCTTTTAGTTGAGTTGTGTCTTTTTGTGCTTTTCCCTGGCTTTTGTTATTGGTGAGTGTTGGGGTGGTTGTTGGTGAGCAGGGGTGGTATCTGGTGTGGGGACTGTCCGTTCTGTGTCTGTTGGCGAGTGTTCGATGTCAGCGTACTTTTTTTTCCTAATGTCGACCCCTGTTTCGTACGCAGCAGCCTATCCTAATTTGGCTACACGCACTGCTACAGGCTCGATTGCTATTGGGCTATCCTATCGCCAACTATTCAAAAATTAGGACAGCCAGCTTAGGAATGGCTCAGGATGCCAGTGCACATGTCATCCGTCTTCATACCTACAGTTCACTATAACTATTTGCATCTTTTTATTTGTCTTGTCGTATTCACCTATGTCTGTGTCCCGGTCGGTGTACTGCGGATTGTGTCTCTTGGTGACTCGTCTGTTGAGGGTGAGGTTCGTAGGCAGGGGAGGCTGTTGGCTGCTGGGGTGGTGGCGGTGGGGGTCGGAAGGGTGGGGAGGATGTCGTTTGGCGGGTTCGTGGTGGTGATGCTTGGTGTGCCGGTCGCTGTCCTGAAATGTTGCTGGTGTTGGCGCCCGCATTCTGCGTGTGCTGTTGGTGGGTGTTTGTGGCGTGTTTGTGTCGCGTGATCGTGGGTGTTGGCAGAGCCGGCTATTCTGTGTAGTCTCGTGGTGGTGGTGGCGGTCTGTATTGTCCCGGCTCTGCCCGGCGGGTCGGCCACGCCGCCAGCGGGTCGGACACCGCCCTCCTGGCCAGTGACAGGTCCATGCCCTCCAGGTGGACCAGGCGGGGAATCTCCTCCTCCATCCATCGGGGGCATGTCCTGTCCCCGGCCTCGTGCTCCCCCCCCCCGCAGGCGGCGCAGCAGGTCTCGCCGCTCTGACAGGTGTCGGTGTCGTGTTGCTGAGCGCAGCGTCCGCATGTGTAGGTGTTGGAGTGGCACCCCCCCTCCCGAGGAGTGACCGTAGCGCTGGCACTTTTTACAGTACCGCGGGAGGTGTGCGCGTGGTGTGACTGGGTAGCGTAGGTATCCTGCTTTGATGTGTTTCGGTGGGGTCCGGGTGCGGATGATGTCAGTGATGATGTGTGATGGTTGTTGTCCTGGTCTTGGAGCCGGCCTTTATGCGGCGGAGACGCCCTGTTTCTCCAGCCTAGAGATCAGGGTCCCACCGCGATACCGGCCAGCTCCCGTGCATGTATTGTGTCTTGGGACGTGTTGAGTTTTGTGGCTGGGGTGACTGAGGTGGGCGTGTCGTGTGTTTGGTGTTGGGATAATTGTACCGTCTATGTCAGTGTGTGCTTTTATCCGGAGTGCCCCTGACCTAATTTGTTTAGCAATCAGGGGTAGCCCTGTGTATCTGGCGGACTCCTCCACCAGCCAGGGATCGATGGAGCCCATGGGCTCCCCGTCTCCCCGGCGGCAGAGGAAAGAACTCGTCAATTGGGTGGGGTATGGTGTTCATGTTCGTGATGTTGTAGTTTGTCAGACTCAGCCCACTCTGGTGGTGTTCTTTTGCAAACCCACCACCAGGGGCGCTACCGGTATTATGTCCGCTCATGACGCCTAACGGAAGGTGGAGACAGACATTTGCCTTCGCCTGCGGTGATTTTAACATTATCTATATGATGCTGCTCGGTAACTAATGCATCTAAGACACGGTTTGTTCCATATGAAAGAAGTCAAAGATTGAGTTGCTTGCTATCCAAGATCACTTACACACAGTGATAAATTATTCGTAAAATAGGGTGGAAAATGCCACTTTCCGAACACTCAATCGACATCCTTCTCCAAGAACTATCGACATCCTGCTCCATGTTGCGTGCTTATGAAGTCTTTGTGTCTCCTTTTTAACTGTATGTCACTTGCAAGTATCATGCTAAAGCTCCTAATAAGGAACAGTGATACATGAACATTTCGCAACGCAATTTCGAGTAAAGATATTAACTATGATGAAATATGGCGTACAGTATCAGTTTATAGCATAGGTACTTTTCTCCCTGTCCCTAATATAGCTCTTTCTAAATTATGAATATCAAAGCAAATGACAAATGTACAGTCATAATGTACCTACATCATTGGCTCAAATTTGAGTCTGAAAGATATCAAAATCATTTTAATTGATATGAATTCTATGGCAAATTTCGACATCCTTCCATGCCCGTTTCGACATCTCACACCTAACCAAAAACCATTATTTTCACCCTGCTTACACATCACTTCCTGCCCAAGATCTTCGCGCTATGTTAATGTAAGGAGTTCTGTAAACACTAGTGTTGCCAAAGTACTTCTATTATTCAACAGCGCCGTTCTTATCGGCAACAAATGGACATTGTCCTCACTTAAGGACATCGTGCCGAAGTTCTTTCATCTTTAATCATATTTGACGAAGTATAGCGGCAGTGTCAGTTGATCAAGAATACCTTCATTTAAACGAATGATAAATTAGGAGGAAGTTCCAGGGGAAATTTTTAGTTCGTACCATCCTTTGATCAAAATATTCAATTTCATATGCAACCACATCATGCTTCTGGAATACCCCTTGCTTAACCCGTCCCGTCTCGTTGGGGGGGGGTCTTCAACCGCCCCCCTCAGGTTTTTCACGGATAGCGGACGAACGGCGCGAGGCAGCGCACCCAAATTTGGCATACCTTTTCCCACATAAATTTGGCATGCTGATTCAATTTTGTGGGTTAGGTCATCTAGGGTCAACGAGTTAGTCAAGGTCAAGTGAGGTCACCTCCAAAAAAGTTCAACCAGTCGTCACGCTTTAACGGATACAGATATTTTAATGAAACTTTCAGCGTTTGCCTATCTTTACGGATGCAACAAAATGTAAGAGTTGATTTTTTCCGTTTTAGACTACATATAAATTTTGCGTATTTCCCAAATTGCAGTTCAAATACAGGATTCTGGCTAAAGTAGGCATTTTTATTAGGGCAAGTTGACTTCCAGCAACGTTTCTCGGTCTGCTCTACACATTGGAAAAGGAAAATTAAAGAAAACTTGAGAACTCAAAATTTTGAAATTTCAAAGTGCCCTTTTCACATTCCAAATAAATTTTGTTTTTTCTTATATCCCCCAAAATGAACTCCCCAGAGTCAAAAAATATAATGTAAGTCGTGAAAATCTAGCCCCTGTGGTGACTGTAATTACCATTATACTGGATTCTAAGTGATATCAGCCGATACAGAAGTGATGAATGTATCCATCACAGGTGGGGCAAAATCTCTAGATGGCATACCTTCCTTGTTTTTGACAATTGTCTTCAAGAATTTGCAACTTGTGGCCGCGGCCGCCATGCGACCCAATGGCACGCTTACAGTTCGAACATCCGCCGCTAGGTGGAAACGAAGCGCCAGCAGTAGCGTGGCCGCGCATGTCCCCTATTGGAGCATCGACAATGCTACGAACTACGATTGGCGCAGCCGCGCTGGTCGGGTGGGCAGCCGACGAGGAGGCAGTCGGTTGCAGAGAAGAACAGGTATATAAAGGTCGGTTGCGCACCGTCGGGCCAGTCGGGCCAGTCGGGGGTCTCCGGCGCCTGTCCCGGGCCGAGATCGACCGCCTACGCCGAACAGCCGAAACAGAACATCACCACAGATACACAGGCTGAGCTCGCCGCAGTTCGGCCGAGCTCGCCGCAGAGAAGCTGAGCTCGCCGCAGAGAAGCTGAGCTCGCCGCAGAGAAGCTGAGCTCGCCAGAGACAGACTGAGCTCCTTAGAAGACAGACTGAGCTCCTCAGAAGACAGACTGAGCTCCTTAGAAGACAGACTGAGCTCCTTAGAAGACAGACTGAGCTCCTTAGAAGACAGACTGAGCTCTACCGAAGACAAGATCAGTTCGCCGAAGACCGGCTGAGCTGGCCACGTTGCGCCGCCGGAGGGCACGTGCCGACCGCCGGCGGCGACAGGCGAACGCTCTCACGAGAGCGCCGCCATGGCGCGCCGGGCGCCGCCGGGCGGCGCGAGGTCGCGCGCGCTGCTCGCCGCTGTGCTCATAGTGACCACCGCGACGCGCGGCGTCACCTGTCTCACCGGTCGCGTCACGGCCGGCCAGCGCATCAGCGGCGACCCGCTGTCGGCCCTGCCGGCGCCCTCCCGGCTCCAGTGCGGCCTGCTCTGTCTGTCGACCGAGGAGTGCGGCACGTTCACCTGGCGGCCGGCCGGCGGCGCGTGCCGCCTCTTCACCTGGCTGGCCGGCTGCGACCACGGCCGGCTGGCCGACAGCGCCGACGGCACGGCGACGGTCCGGCTGCGCCGCTGTCCGCGCACGTGTCGCGACCTGCGCGACCTGGGCGTCGCCGCCGACGGCGTGTACCGGCTGTCGGCCGTGGCCGTGCCCGTGCTCTGCGACCTGACGCTGGACGGCGGCGGCTGGACGCTGCTGCTCACCACCGCGTCCGTCGACGGCTGGAACACCACGTCGGCGCGAGAGCGCAGCGTCCAGTCGCCGTCGCTCGCCGACAACTACTCGATCCTGCGCTTCGCCGACCAGGTCAAGGCGGTCGGCGCCGGCGCCAGCTTCCAGTACCGCCTGGAGGGGCGCGCCCAAGAGGCGCGCCAACAGTGGGGTGGCATCTGGCGTGCGCCAAGAGTCTACAGCATCATGACAGAGAGCGCAGAGCAGAGCAATGTCACCCTGCTGAAACGCTTCAGCAGTTGGACGACGAGCACCAATGCGATCGAAGACCGCGTACCGTGGATCAACACAATGGGTGTCGGAGACGGCTTCACGATATTGACTACCAGCTCCACCGACTCGGCCCTTTGGGGAACGCTCATGACGTCCCCATTATACCCTTACAATTCACACAGCTCATGGATTTCCAATACAGCGGGACAGCAATCTGGCACTGTACTCTATTGGCTGCGAGAAGAGGACGACGCCCTGCAATGAACAGCTCCAGCTGTCCATTGCTACACAACGGCAGAGCAGCCACACAAGAGTGTTTCTTTAAGTTTGGCTCTTTGTTTGGCTGCCCGACATCGGACATCTGATACCGGTCTTGAGGCCCTCTGTGGCGTGCCTTAAAGGATGTGGATGTGGATGTGGATGCGGATGTGGATGTGGATGCGGATGTGGATGTGGATGCGGATGTGGATGTGGATGTGGATGTGGATGTGGATGCGGATGTGGATGTGGATGTGGATGCGGATGTGGATGTGGATGTGGATGTGGATGTGGATGCGGATGTGGATGTTGATGTGGATGTGGATGCGGATGTGGATGTGGACGTGGATGTGGATGTGGATGTGGATGTGGATGTGGAAGGCACACACGACATCAGCACCATGGGTGGGCGCCGGTCAATACCACTACCGGCTTGGTGATATCTCGTCATCAAGCCATACTTACACTACAGCGGAGTTGAAGCTTCAAGGATGCGCAGCACACCTCGGTTGCATGTAATACTCTGTGTTTGTATTGGCGTGTACGCACACGTTCGGCTTGAATAAACATATTATTTAAACACACGTCTTGTATACTCAAGTTGAGACGGAGGCTTGAGCCGAGAAAGACCTTGACCTTGACCTTGAGCCTTCACCCCCAACAACCAGCCACGTACGAGTCGAAGTCCGTCATACTTCGGCTCGCGGGACCTCCACTCAGCTGGCGGTCAAATATGATGCCTTGAAAACAAGTATGGACATGCAGTCCTTCCATTCGGAGCCGGTACGAAAGATACAAACAATTCTCCAACATATCTGATCAACTGGAATGTTGTCATAAATGCAAATGACTGTCATGCGACCGATGTCACTTCGCATGTTACTCCCTACATATCCGGAAATCTACTGTTTGTCATTGCATGCCTAAGTGTTTCCATACATTATTCATGCATTTCATTCCTTTCTTTGCGAAGCCGATAGTGCCGAGCCGTTCAACGGAGCAGTCGCGTGGGGAGCCCGGTTCTGGTAACTGGAGCAGGTAATGGCCTGATGAAGTGCTCCTATATAGGTGACCTGAGGTCAAATTGATTGTGTATCTGAAAACCATTAGGTAGACAGTTACGAATAATATCGAATAATATTGAATTAAATAGTATTGAAACACATTCAATATTTCATGCACCATTCCGACTAATTCAGGTTCATTTCATGATGGCCAGAGGGCTATGCCGTTACTGCCGGTCACAAGTTTTGACTTTACCTGACCTGTGTAATTGACAGGGAGTGACGACGAAGGGCATCATCAGATTCATAGGGCTTCAATGAGTCCTGTTCTTATTTTCCGGTGTCTCTAACTGTAAAACGTTTTCTTATGTGGCCCTCCCAGACAAAAAGGTTCGCGATATTCGCCAATTTCGGGTCATTGGCCTGACCTGGAAGGTCACTGGTTGACCGAAAACTGTAAAACCGGATACCTACGTTTTCTCTCATAACGAGCAATGCGCTCGTTTTTGTTTCGCGACTCTAGCTCATCTAGGGGCAAATCTACAAACATTGGCAAAATGCTCCATTGTGATTGGCTGGGAAAAATTGAGCGCTACTGGTGGGTTCCAGGAAAAGTCATTTTTGGTTTCACTTGTACATATTTTGTTCTAATCGATCGATTGCAGGTGCAACTCTTTGCTCACACGTGTCTCAATTTTATAGCGCACCTCTACAGTTCTGCGGATGCACATGCCAAACCCGAGCGCCCAGCGGTGGCTTACAGAACAAGAGCTCTCGCATCCCGCCGTTAGGCGGCGCTGCGGTTCTCAGATCACGGCTGGGTGGCGTATGGAGAGCTGAACAGACAGGTGCGTTCTGCCATTCGGTGCAACGCTTTGAATTGCGTGCCGAGGCGCTTCCAGGAGAGCGGACATATGGGGCATGTGGTGGAGCATTCGGTCCACCGTAGGCGATGCCAAGTGCTATCGAAAGGCTCCCGCCGCTATGCATGACCAGCTTAACTAGGCGTTGGACCACGCATTGCTGGTGGGGATGCTGGTCAGGGTATTTCCGCGAGCTTGGCTTGCCGTTTGTCACGAGTGGTTTATTGTGCTCTCTGCTTAGTGCCTCCAGTCCTCTACGGGCTGCGTGCCATCGTGTTCGGCATGAACAGCTCGCCCGGCTGCGGCAGAGACGATACCAGCGAGGCATGATTCTGCTGAGCTTTGACATCACTGCCAGTGTGCTTCTGTATTTGGTGAACTCCAGACTCGCCACTGCCGACGTCTTCACTTCCTTGAAGCACTCCTTAGTGTATCCAATCTTTTAAAATCCGGTGATCCTACCAGTCCATCCAAAGTACCGGCCCATCTTTGTTGTCCCGGTCATTGCCAAAATTGTGGGGCGTACAGTCCACCAGCAGCTTTACGCCTACTTCTCCAGCAACCACCTCCTCTCTCCTACCCAGCACGGCTTCGGCCTCGTCACTCCACAAAGACAGCGCTGACGTCCCTATCCGGCCAGATACCATCACACAGTGATCGTGGGGAGACGTTTGTCCTTTGTCTCCCGGATTTGAATACAAAGATTAACGTGATAGACGTTTCGAATATCTTGAGCAACTTTAGTCAGCACGGTATCGACATTTCATGGTTCTCTGTGCACCTTCGAACCCACACACAATGTCAGCATCACTTGGTCTTGGTCGCGCCATACAATCTGTGCCACTTTCTAACACTGTCGGGTTTTTCAAGGCTCCTCTCTCGGCCCATTGCTCTACTGCGTCTTCACCAACGACATCAGTATGTTCACTGAGGGCGCAGTAGTTGTTCAGTATGCAGATGAGACACACATTTTAGTCACCGCAAAAGAAAATCGCATCCAGTGTCGTTGCCGAGTTTGAACACGTCGTGGCTTCTGTTAACATTTGGTTTGGAGAACACGGATTAAAGTAAATGTGAATTAAACCTAGCCTATGGTCTTCGGCAGCCACAAAATTCACCCATCTTTCCAAATTCACTGTTGCGTTTCACAATCAACATTTGCTCCCATCGTCGGGAGTAAAAATAACCTAGGACTCACTTTTATTCGCAGCCTCAGCTGGGACGGACATATTTTTAAGTTTACCAGCCAATATTTCGGAACTTTGGCCGGTCTTTCGCATCTCAGAGGCTACCTACCACCATCTGTCATTTCGGCGCTCGCCAATGCCTTGACCCTGTCTCAGACGCATTGCTGCATTTCGGTGCACGGTAATTGTGCATGAGAGAATGAGTCTCTAATTAACATAAAAGCAGTAACAGTAACTCTGGAGCAAATGTAATTTTCGGACGAATCAAACTTCACTATGTGGCGGATCTATTCGAGCGTCTTGGCTTGATGAGCGCGGATAGTTTGGCGTCGTACCACACGTTGTGCCCGCTTCACAAGATGCGCCGTCTGCAGGAGCCGGCTTCGTTAGCCGGCATCAGTACCACAGCAGCCGAGCAACACGACCGCCACACCCTTCAGCACCGGGACCTGTGCGTCCCCAGCTCGCGGACGGAGATGGGCAGGCGCCAGCTATGTTCTCGAGGCCCCGCCCTGCATAATCAGCCGCTGCACGAGCTGACAAGACTGCCAGTTCTCCCGCTGAGTCGCCGCCTTGTTCTTCATTTATGTGTGGAGCGGGTCTGACCTCGAGGATAAGCGGTCTGATGCCTTTTCTTGTCTTGTCTATGAGCGTACATGAATATATGCATGTATATACAATGCATGCATATATTCATGTACACTCGTAGCTGCCCTTATTTACGGAAGAACTCTGTTTACAAATACACCATGGGCTGTGAAAACTACCTGTATATTGTGCATGACCTCAATACACGTGTTTGTCTCTGTTTTGCCTTTCCGGACAATTTAAAATGTGCTGAAAAAATAAAACAGACAGTAAGAAGGCAGCGTCGCCGAACCTGGCGTACATATGCCTGGTAAAAGAAGCAAGTCGTGATTAAACGGTCTCGGACGTCTCCATAGCTTCAGAGTATTAACAATTTAAATTTTAATAGTAATAAAATTATTAACAATTTGAATGTATTACCAATTTCGACACGCACATGCGCATGGCCAAGGCCAATGTCGCACACGCACATAAAGGGGAGGAAACGGGGAGACTGTTCATCCAACTTTTAAAGTTGGGAGGACTCAGCATTCAGCACACATCTGATTGTACGGTTGGAAAACGTCTTGCAAACACATCCGGCGTCTAAAACAAACATCCAACTGCAGGTAATTTTCAGGATGGCTAATTTAACCCTTTCATTCACGACACCCATCGGGTGACACTGCTGCTAATGCTGTTGTCACCGTTGTTTTACATATCTCCATGACAATTCGCACTTGTCGCTCTCCCCCAGTTCGAAGTCCATGATTCGCTAGCAATGCGTTCCAGGTCGCAGTCTGCCCTGCGCTACCCGACTCCCATCGTAGCACCAGTACCGAAACAAATGGGAGACCAAGCATCACCAAGGGGGCATGGCCTTGTCGACAACTGGGACAAGTGCATTTGGTCACCTGAGGCTTGGTTGGTTACTGGTCCCACGACACATCGACAGTTGAGTCATGTAGCGTCGCCAATCTCTCACGCCGATTGGTCGCGGGCGGAGAGTAGCGACAGGCGAGACTCGAACCCACAACCTTTCGATTGCGAGACGGGCAACTTACCCCTAGACTTCTGTTCTCCCACCTGAGGCTTCGTTCATAGCGAGGGAACATGCCTACAGCCCTTTTGCTGGGTTGTTGCGGCCCCTCGTTGTGACGTGACATGGTCATTCAGTCGATACATTCCAGTGATGCAATGAATAAACTTCACCCGCGCCGTCTTTCCGGTCAGATCCTCACACTCCGTCTCGGGGGGGCTAGTAGTAACCCCCTCTCAAATTCAAACTAAGCAACGCACGAAAATGAAAGAGGTGTCACCAGAAAGCGCTCGACGAGTAGGGTCCGGGTTCACCCCCAAAACAATTTTCCCCCAAAAGTGACGTCACTGGGGTGGCTATATTTTCACGACTTTTCACGACTTACATTATGTTTTTGGCTCTGGGAATTCATTTTGTGGGATATATGAGAAAAAAAAATGGAATGAGAAAAGAACAGCGAAATCGGCCAGGGATTTCATTTATTTTGTCCCAAAAATATAAAATTATATTTTGTTTCCAAACTTTTGAGTTTTCAAGTTGTCGTTAATTTTCCTTTCCGAATGGGTAGAGCAGAGCGAGAAACGTTGTTAGAAATCAACTTGCCCTTACAAAAAAATGCTTACTTTAGCCAGAATCCTCGATTTGAACTGCAATTTGGGAAATACGCAAAATTTATATGTAGTCAAAAGCAAAATAAAAATTACACTCGTACGTTCTCTTGCATCCCTAAAGATAAGCAAACGCTGAAAGTTTCATTAAAATATCTGCATCCGTTAAAGCGTGACGACTGGTTGGACTTTTTTGGAGGTGACCTCACTTGACCTTGACTAACTCGTTGACCCTAGACGACCTGACTTCAAAATTTTGAATCAGCATGCCAAATTGATGTGGAAAAGGTATGCCAAGTTTGGGCGCGCTGCCGCGCGCCGTTGTTCACTATCCGCAAAAAACCTGAGGGGGTGGGCGGTTGAAGACACCCCGAGACACCCCGAAGACACCCCGAGGGTTAAATGACACCCCGAGGGTTGAAGACACCCCGAGGGTTAAATGACACGACGATGCTTCTGACACCCCGAAGACACCCCGAGGGTTGAAGACACCCCGAGACGGGACGGGTTAAATGACACGACGATGCTTCTGACAAGGTACATAAACTGACGGCTGGCGGATACTCACAGTTTTTGCGAGACATAGCTAACACATAGCGTTTTGACATAACATAACGTAGACACAATACATAACGTTTTCGATTGCATACTCGGCCCAATAGCAAAACAGCACATGTCATCCAATGTAATCAATAACATACCTGGGACAAGTGAATCCGGCCACTTGTGGCTTCGCTCATGGTGGGCGAACGTGCTCACCGCTCTTTCGCAGGGCCGTTTCGGCCCCTTATTGCACCAGCATCGACCCGAATTGGCGTGAATCATCAACAGAGGGGTGTGACGCGGTCAACACACCTGGGATAAGTGCATTTGACCACCTGGAGCTTCGCTCAAGGCGAGCAAACGTGCACGAATTTAAAGACCTCTATGAGATCTCCTCTCGGCCTTCTATATCTAAGTGAAAACATATTCAATTTCTTCAATCTTTCCTCATATGCCAGATTGCTTATACCATTAACCATTTTTGTAGTCCTCTTTTGTACTCTCTCTAAAAGCCAACAATCCTTTTCATAGCTAGGAGACCAAGCTTGGATGCAGTATTTCAAATGTAGCCTGACATTTGCACAGTAAAGCTTCCTGATGACTTCCTCATTTCTGTATGACACATTCCTATTTATTGCCCCAAGCATTCTCAGTGCCTTCTTCCTGGCTTCCTTGGTCTGTTCTGATGCCCCAAATTTTGTGTTTAGAATAACACCTAAATCCTTCTCCTGTTGAGTCACTGATAATACTTGGCCATCCAACAAGTGTGGTTATGTAGCACCTATTGACATAAATACATAAGATATAAGTGCAACTATGCACCACAGGAGCCCTTCTTGGTTCCACTGTGTGGAAACAATACACTAGTTTTCCATTAATTAGCCCTCCCTGGAATGCTGATGATTTTATAATAAGATTAAGACAATTTTAATATAAGAAGCATCAACCACGATAACCTTTGTGGAGCAGTGTTCTAAATATTTTAGCTGGCTCAATGCTGAATGCTGCTCGACAAATGCTTGCTGGACAAATGCTGAATGCTGCTGCTGATATGTTGAAGTTTTCACCCCATTGAAAGCACTGACATTTGGCTCCCAGGCAAAGATGATGGATCATACTCTGGCTACAGCAATGTTTTTTTTTAGAGGAGATGTCTAGAGTAAAATACTCCTTCTGTCATGTGGATAACCTGGAAAAGAGGTACCTATTTCAGCTAAAACACCTTGTGTGGATTGTGCCACAGCTGAGAAATGCTGAATATAATCTGATTTTTACCTAGACCTTGCATTATACAATTATTCTTTAATATATTATGGATGTATTTACACTGGCATTTGCATGGTGCAGTCTGCACTATGCAGACAGATCACACACTTTGATACAAATGATTGATTTTATATCCGCAAGTAAGCTGAATGTTAATACTGTGGTACCCAGAGCTAGTTTTGTGCCAGTTAGTTTTGTTTGCTGTTCTTCTGTGTATATCATCATTTGCCCATAATTCACTGCATTTTGGTAGCTATAGACAAATTTTTATGCTGATATTTGAGTTGTTTATTTGAGATATTTTGTCCCATTTTCTTTCACAGAATTTGGCATACTTTTTAAAAAGTGATGAAGCATGAATACCATATTGGTTGTTCCACAACTCCGATTTGTATTCTCCAGCTTGTTTTTTATCCATGCACTTTTGGGGCTAAACATCAGTAGCTTCCTGCTCTCCAGCATTTTTTTAAGGGGCCATTTTTTATTGGGGGGGGGGGGTCCAAGGCCATTTTTTATTCTCTGACTCTATGGTCAGGAATACCTTTTTTATTCTGACTCCCGGTTAGTGAACCACTTTTCCCACATTGGTTGGCTAGCTAGCAGTCACCTGGCACAAGTGGTTGGCATCAGAAAAGCTAGAGGGGAACACTCAACAATTGCTGTCATGTGCTTCCTGGAAAGCATTTATCATATTCCATTCAGCTGCGCTGGCATGCTGTCATATGACTTACCCGTTCCACAGGAGCATAGCTTGCAAACCTCGCTTCCGGCTCAAAGGCATAATTTTTTACTCTGGCGTTTTGAAAACTTCCATGCCTCCTCTTGTTGTGTATCCTAAAGCCTGCCATTAAAGGTGCATCCTGGATATCCACAACGCACCTTCTGTTCAGAAGGGGAAAGCTTCTCCCCAGCTTTCTTCCGCTTCGGCATAATGTGATGATCCCACCCTGTTCTCACAGCACCTTCACAAAAACCTTCAAATTCCCAGAACCGTCAACTCGGAAGAACCGTGGTTAACTCTTCAAGGTCTTAAACTAAAGCCGGGTGCAGATCCAATTGTTGGTGGTTCCATACATCACCTGGTTTAATTCTCAAGATATTTCTTTTTAATCTAGACGGCGTGATATATCTTCGGGTATAATATAATTTATCTGCACAATAGAGTGCTCACTAGTGACCTCTTTTGGCAAACAGCCGCAAGTAATCCAGTTGATAGATGAAACCGTGAAAACGCACCTCACCGGAAATTTCTCATGCGAAAGAGATGCAAAATAAACGAGGGGAGCAATAAGCGCGAGCTGAATACAAAATGTACCGTTGTGAATAGCCACCTTACAAATAACATGAAGCTGTACCTGATATAAATTGTTTTATAATACAACCCTGCATTCATTCTTCCTATTTTTATCAAAATCTCTTGATTGATTGATTGATTATTTGGGCTTAAGGGTGCATCAACTGCTACTGGTTATGTAGCGCCCTATCAAAATATCTCGCCCACCGTCGTTGGCAGTGTTTCGCCTCTACATTTTGAAGTTATGGCTTTAAACAAATGAAATGTGAATGGAAATGTCGTTTTCACGACTTACCAGAAACGCAAAAAAATCATGTGCATCCGGCCGGCACACAGTTTTAACATTCTAGCGTCTGTGTGTCGATCAAAAGCCTTCCCACCAATTTCCACCATAGGCTATTTCCGGTGGAAAGTTGTCGCTGCCGAAGATTTTTGTACGTCAAGGAACTCCTTTACATGGAAAAAAAACTTCATGCGTATCATCGGGGGGGGGGATGGGATGGATGGGGAACAAATTGCAATTCATTTTTGGGCATTCATCTTATTTCGAGGAAATCGACGGGTTTTACTTTTTCGAGAAATCGTAAACAATACTTTTTCCGAAGCTCGAATCAAACCAGCAGTTTGTTTGTTCCTAGTCTCCAGGGACGAGTTTCCACCACGGAGGAATGGCCCGCAGTGGTAAATTTCCACCGTCGTACGTTGTCGTGTTGGCACTTTTTTTCACCTCTGCGGTGGGCGTCCACCGCCATTCGTCAGTCAGATCAAGGACGCACGAGCGCACCCAGAACTGGCTGGGTCCGTTCTCGTCTCATTCTGTCTGGTACTCATATCCGTGTGACGCCCGCCTGGTCTGGGACGATTCCTGTGAATGATTCATGCGCGTAGCTCTGTAGGCATCGTTTTCCTGGTCACGTGGTCTGCTGTGCGAGTGCGAGTGACGAGCAACAGGCAACTGGAGCCATTCGCTGCATTTCAGGGATTTCTGACGTTGAGGGGGCGGGGCGTGGCGAGGGGGCGTGGCCTCCTATTTTCGGCGGAACTGCGGACCGGTCAGTGCAGCGATTGCACAGTAGGGGCGGGGATGGCCGAGTGGTTAAGGTGTCGGGCTATGGGTACCAAAGGTCCCGGGTTCGACTCCAGCGCCACTCAGGACATTTCCCAATCCCGCGGCCCACCGGCGAAACAGTGTGGGCGGCGCCATTAGCCGTGAATGTGCATAAAGTGTGTCGTGAACCAACCAATAAACAAACAAGATTGCACAGTAGTCACTGTCGGTGTGCTCTACGTGGCACGCAGTACAGCGCTCGACGCACCACACAGCACCACCACAGCAGTGCGCTGAAGTCCTCGCCGCAGCCCGCAATCGAAACACCGGCTCCGTTCTGCCGCCTATATTTCAGTAACAAATGGAAGCACTAGTTCTCTCCTGCACCATCGTGTTACCGCCCAGCTCTAGTGCCCAGCTGTCACTACGTGCCATCGTGCGCTGTGTTTGCACTAGCTCTCGCCTCTAACGCGGCAGCCGATAAGGCGGCACTGGGCACGATATACACACCGTATACCAACCCGTACACGGTTCACACTCGACTTAACGCTACCCACACTACGGGTAGTCTGCTACCTGGCCTCGCGCTGTGATTACCCCAGCACACACCCGGCTGTGACGCTGTGACGCTGTGACGACCACGGCACACCCCCAGCTGTGACGCTGTGACGACCACGGCACACCCCCAGCTGTGACGACCCCGGCACACCCCCAGCTGTGACGCTGTGACGACCACGGCACACCCCCAGCTGTGAGTGACGCTGTGACGACCACGGCACACCCCCAGCTGTGAGTGACGCTGTGACGACCACGGCACACCCCCAGCTGTGACGGGAAGCTGTACGACCCGGCACACCGTGAGCTGTGACGACCACGGCACACCCCAGCTGTGAGTGACGCTGTGACGACCACGGCACACCCCAGCTGTGACGACCACGGCACACCCCCAGCTGTGAGTGACGCTGTGACGACCACGGCACACCCCAGCTGTGACGACCACGGCACACACCCAGCTGTGAGTGACGCTGTGACGACCACGGCACACCCCCAGCTGTGAGTGACGCTGTGACGACCACGGCACACCCCCAGCTGTGAGTGACGCTGTGACGACCACGGCACACCCCCAGCTGTGACGCTAACCACGGCACACCCCCAGCTGGAAAAGCAAGGCACACCCAGCTGTGAGACCCGGCACACCCCAGCTGTGACGACCCCGGCACACCCCAGCTGTGAGTGACGCTGTGACGACCACGGCACACCCCCAGCTGTGACGACCCGGCAACCTGTGACGACCCGGCACACCAGCTTTCTGTGTGACGCTGTGACGACCACGGCACACCCCAGCTGTGACGACCACGGCACACCCCCAGCTGTGACGACCACGGCACACCCCCAGCTGTGACGACCGGCACACCCCCAGCTGTGAGTGACGCTGTGACGACCACGGCACACCCCCAGCTGTGAGTGACGCTGTGACGACCACGGCACACCCCAGCTGTACATAACTGTACGATCGGCACACCCCAGCTGTGAGTGACGCTGTGACCACGGCACACGACAGCTGTGAGTGACGCTGTGACGACCACGGCACACCCCAGCTGTGACGACTCCGGCACACCCCAGCTGTGAGTGACGCTGTGAACGAAAACGCTTATAACCACGGACACCCCCAGCTGTGACGACCGGCACACCACTGTGACGCTGTGACGACCACGGCACACCCCCAGCTGAGTACACACCGGCACACCCAGCTGTGAGTGACGCTGTGACGACCACGGCACACCCCAGCTGTGACGACCAGGCCAAAAACTAAAACCACGACGACAGGCACACCCCAGCTGTGAGACCACGGCACACCCTCAGCTTGACGACGGCACACCCCAGCTGTGACGACCGGCACACCCCAGCTGTGAGTGACGCTGTGACGACCACGGCACACCCCAGCTGTGACGACTCCGGCACACCCTACTACGGCCAGCTTGACACACGCACACCTCAGCTGTGACGACCCCGGCACACCCCCAGCTGTGACACTTAAGCTTGACGGACAGCTGTGAGTGACGCTGTGATAACCACGGCACACCCCCAGCTGTGACGACTCCGGCACACCCCCAGCTGTGAGTGACGCTGTGACGACCACGGCACACCCCCAGCTGTGACGACCACGGCACACCCCCAGCTGTGAGTGACGCTGTGACGACCACGGCACACCCCCAGCTGTGAGTGACGCTGTGACGGCCACGGCACACCCCCAGCTGCAGGCGACGCCGCACGCTGTCGCGGACCGCCGCACCGTCGTTCTCCGCGTGACGTGCGCAGCCCGCCGGTGGTCACCACTCCCGCGGCGGCGTGTACGGGACACTGCGCGTCGCCGGGTCGCCACCAGGTGTCGCACCACCGGCCAGGTCGGACAGGCGTCGGCGACTCGAGCCGCCCGACTGCGTGATTCTGTGATTCGAGTCACGCTATGTGACTAGAGTGTTGCGCGTGCATACTGCGTGACTAGCGGGCGGGTGGGTTGGGTAAAGGAGACTGGCTCTCTCTCTCTCTCTCACTCACTCACTCACTCACTCACTCACTCACTCACTCACTCACTCACTCACTCACTCACTCACTCACTCACTCACTCACTCACTCACTCACTCACTCACTCACTCACTCACTCACTCACTCACTCACTCACTCACTCACTCACTCACTCACTCACTCACTCACTCACTCACTCACTCACTCACTCACTCACTCACTCACTCACTCACTCACTCACTCACTCACTGTCCATCTTATGTTTAGTTTGTGTTATAAGTATAATTCAATCATCATTCCTGCCTACTTTTAAACGCATACTAGGCATCTTGCATTGTGTGTAGGCTTGGTGCCGGTGCCTACCTCTCTCGCTCAACGTTCCTTAATGTGACCCGGTCTGTGGTATCTACTCGGTAGCATTTTCACCCTCCCTGGGCACCCTGTTGCCTCCATCCCTGGCGGGTCATCTAAAGCGGTGACTTATTGCTCCCACAACCAATCGAAGCGTCATTAAAGCTGGTGTCCACTCACGCAATGCCCGGTCGTCTTTCTTGCTACAAAATTAGGCGCTCCGTGCTGTCCTACTGCAGAGCACCCGCGCGCTCAAACATCACCTACGTCGAACACAAACTCGACTCTCGTAGGCGGACAGACGCGCGCGCGACACATCGCCAGCCGTCGCTTGCGTGTCGGCCAGTAGACGGCGCCACTATCTCTAGGTTTGGCGCATAGATGGCAGCAGTGTTGCGCCGGCCGCCGCCGCCCCGCAGCAAGGCACTGAGGACCGGCACGGGCGAGACGGCTGTCGGCCGGCGACGCGCGGACGCTGAAAAAGAACAGGGGCGTCGGGCAAGCACGAGAACACGTCTGACCTGAACGACGTCGCACTGGCACGTCCGCGGAGGACAGGACAGTGGTGCATAGGCTGTGACATAAGGTGGAATGTACCGCTTCCTCAACGCAGAAAAGACATCCTTCCAAAAGACATAACAGCATGCTGTTGATGTGCGTTTATGAAGTCACCGTGTCTTGTTTCCGAGATTGTCCGCGCATAAGGTAGTTTGGTTGTGCTCGCTATCACCGTTTATGATGCAAAACATCCGTCAGCACAATTCCAAGTTCAGTGCTTGCTTATGGTGTGACCAGTTATCCGATGCCATTTGTTAATATACTGGCATTGCTAGAATTATCGTCAATATGAGCACGCCTATATTTGGCGCCTTCAAAAGCAAACCAACCACACACACAGTGAGTAAGTGATTGAATTCAAATTACGCTTGCAGAACTCGAGGGATATTCCAAACGACATGATTCGTTGACGAACTTCAACATCGAACGGCACTCGTTTCGACATCTCGCGCCAAACGAAACACCACCACTTTAACACTGAGATAGCAGGGGCCAGTACACCTTTTCGACACCTTTTTCCGTGTGCTTGAAACTGAGATCAATAACCTTTGGAAAAAAAATCCCAACAGAAACAAAATATCATGAAACAAAAACATACGACAAAGACGAAACATACCCTGACAGACGGAACATACCCTGACAGACAGACGACAGACAGAAAAATGCCGGGCGACGGAGAGAGATCAAGGGTCTGTAGGAGGAACGGAATGGCCAAGAATGAAGGAGGCACAGAATGACGAGACAGAGAGAGAGACAGAGACAGAGACAGAGAGAGAGAGACAGAGACAGAGACAGAGACAGAGACAGAGACAGAGACAGAGACAGAGACAGAGAAGAGACAGAGACAGAGACAGAGACAGAGACAGAGACAGAGACAGAGACAGAGACAGAGACAGAGACAGAGACAGAGAGACAGAGACAGAGACAGAGACAGAGACAGAGACAGAGAGACAGAGAGACAGAGACAGAGACAGAGAGAAATGAGAGAGAGAAGAAGAGAAAGAGAGAAACAGAAAAGAGAAAAAGAAAGAAAGAGAAAAAGAGAAGAGAGAAGAGAAGAAAGAGAGAAGAGAAGAGAGAGAGAAGAGAAGAGAAGAGAAGAGAGAAGAGAGAGAAAGAGAAGAAGAGAAAGAAAGAGAAGAGAGAGAAGAGACAGAGAAGAGAAGAGAGAGAGAGAAGAGAGAGAGAGAGAGAGAGAAGAGACAGAGACAGAGAGAGAGAGAGAGAGAGAGAGAGACAGAGACAGAGACAGAGACAGAGAGACAGAGAGACAGAGACAGAGAAGACAGAGACAGAGACAGAGACAGAGACAGAGAGAGAGAGAGAGAGAGAGAGAGAGAGAGAGAGAGAGAGAGAGAGAGAGAGAGAGAGAGAGAGAGAGAGAGAGAGAGAGAGAGAGAGAGAGAGAGAGAGAGAGAGAGAGAGAGAGAGAGAGAGAGAGAGAGAGAGAGAGAGAGAGAGAGAGAGAGAGGGAGAGAGCACACACAGCCACAGGGTAGGCAGACAGACAGGTACATCATCTCCTTACCTACGAGTTTCACACCTTCTGGACGTAGTTGCCGGGGAACGTGCCGAACATTCCCGAACGGTTGTTGGTGCCGACGTACCTGTCGGGACAGCCAATTATAAGTCAGCAGCGTAGACACGACCGATCACTACAACACCGGTGGGTGCTGTTTTTTTCTCCGCCGCGGCGAGCACGACTAGGCACACGAGCAATGCGACAGCCAAGATGTCTATGGCATTGGCACGGCATTGGTATCTGAGTGAATAAGGGGTGGATGGAGTGATGAGAACAAACTGAGTGAGGTGACGGGACCAGGCTGTATGTGGCGATATGATCAGGCTAGGCGGAGTGATGAGACCAAACTTGGTGAGGTGGTGGGACCAGACTAGGCAGGGTGATGAGACCAAACTGGGTGAGTTTGACGGGACTAGGCTGGGTGAGGTGATATGACCAGGCTAGGCGGGGTGGTGAGACCAAGCTGGGCGAGGTGAGGGGCCAGGCTGGATGTTATGATATGACCAGGTTGGGAGAGGTAGGTGAGGTGATACGCCCAGGCTGGGTGAGGTGATGGGACCAGGCTTGGTGAGGTAAGATGAGGGAATAAGGCGATGGTCGCGGCAGCTAAGTCGATCGGGAAAATTATCATCCTATCGGCAGAACGTTCACTCACCACCCATCTTCACATCCCTCCTATCGGCAGAACGTTCACTCACATCCCTCCTATCGGCAGAACGTTCACTCACCACCCATCTTCACATCCCTCCTATCGGCAGAACGTTCACTCACCACCCATCTTCACATCCCTCCTATCGGCAGAACGTTCACTCACCACCCATCTTCACATCCCTCCTATCGGCAGAACGTTCACTCACCACCCATCTTCACATCCTCCTATCGGCAGAACGTTCACCACCACCCATCTTCACGTTCATCTCCCCATCTTCCCCTATCGGCAGAACGTTCACTCACCACCCATCTTCACATCCCTCCTATCGGCAGAACGTTCACTCACCACCCATCTTCACATCCCTCCTATCGGCAGAACGTTCACTCACCACCCATCTTCACATCCCTCCTATCGGCAGAACGTTCACTCACCACCCATCTTCACATCCATCCTATCGGCAGAACGTTCACTCACCACCCATCTTCACATCCCTCCTATCGGCAGAACGTTCACTCACCACCCATCTTCACATCCCTCCTATCGGCAGAACGTTCACTCACCACCCATCTTCACATCCATCCTATCGGCAGAACGTTCACTCACCACCCATCTTCACATCCCTCCTATCGGCAGAACGTTCACTCACCACCCATCTTCACATCCCTCCTATCGGCAGAACGTTCACTCACCACCCATCTTCACATCCATCCTATCGGCAGAACGTTCACTCACCACCCATCTTCACATCTCTCGATGACGTACACCACGTCGCCGTCCCGTAGTTCTAGTTCGTCGTCGTTCTGAGGGGAGTAGTTGTACAGCGCCTTGTACCTGAAGGGCCAACACAACGCATGTTCAGCTGCACACGTGCGAGGGGAGCAGTTGTACGGCGCCTTGTACCTGAAGGGCCAACACAACGCATGTTCAGCTGCACATGTGGAGGGGAGTTGTTTGGGGGGGTTTGTTGTCGGGCCAACACAACGCATGTTCAGCTGCACACGTGCGAGGGGAGCAGTTGTACGGCGCCTTGTGCCTGAAGGGCCAACACAACGCATGTTCAGCTGCACACGTGCGAGGGGAGTAGCGGTACAGCGCCTTGCACCGTAGACGTAGGAACGTGTGAACAAGTGGGTGGGCCAGGGTCAACAGCAGGGGCGCACCCAGAGATCTCGCAAAGTACCATGACTGAGTACCTTTGGATAGAGAACGCGATTATTTTAATAGTGAACACACAATATTCACCGCCAAGGGGGAGGTGGTGGCCCCCTAGGCGCGCCCAGGGCTAACAGCAACATGCGGTACTGAAAAAGATCTATCATCGCAGTATAAGCACTTTCAAATTCACGCTTCACCCTGAACTTGGAACTCTCTTCACGACTGATGGAATCTTTTCTGATAATATGTTTATCTTTCTGGTGCAAATGAAACCATTGGTACCAATTACTGGTCAAACAACATTTCTTCAACTTCCGCTTTGTGCGTGGGAAGGGGGAGAGGGTGCAAGCTCATTACAGCCTCACACAAAGGAGTGTGGTGTGCTCTAGTTTCCATGATATAGTACTATACGCCTCTTAGATGTCCTCCGTTGCAATGTCACCGATGTTGTTGAGGAGAAAGAATAAGCAAGAATGTAGCTTACCTGCTGGCGCAAGACAAAATCAGTTTCATGATTGATGCTGGAAACGATGAGAAACAGAAAAGATGGATGATTGCTAATTCAAAATGTTTTACCTGGTGTGTAGTAGACCAAAATTGACAAGCTGACAAAATTGTATGGTATTCGTGTATGTTAAAAAAAACAAGTGTGTATGTTTTAGAAGGCCCTGCCGCTTTTTGCCAGAGTCTCTACGCTTTGGAGGGTCACGTGCATTTACGTCCTCCAGTTGTGCTCTTAGGATCCCCCTGTGTTAGTTCGGGTTTCGCATTCACATTTGTAAGGCCCCAGCATGACATTGGGGGCTCCGGAATATTTTATGAGAGTCTCGTTGCGACTTTTCGAGCCCAGGCGCGTTGATCCGGGGGGATCCGACGCTAGTTTTCTGGGTTCCACGCTATGTTTTCTGTGTTGACTTCTGGATGATGTAAAGTCCTAGCCAGACATCCATACAAATATACATACATACACATATACTAACATGCATATACATACATATACACACATATGCATCCATGCACATTCATGCACAAGCATGCACACAGGTGCAAATACACACCTGCAATTGCACGCAATTTAGCATATAGGTACATATACATCATCAGATATGCATATACTTGTTGATCCAGTTTTACTCATACATACTTATATTATCCACATGCATATTATTTCTCCTTTTGTAGAGTGCAATTGATCAAAGTTAATTTTGCTAACCATTTAGTTTGTGATGTATAAGTCAATGAAATAAGCTCTGATAACATTTGTTTATGTCTTCTTTCTTAATAGGTACATGATTACAGGAAGGACATTTTGGACCAATAATGCTATTCCAAGTTTTTGGTGCTATATATGGTATGGCAAGAAGTCTATGTGTTTTGGATGAAAAAGGTACATGGAAATGATCAGGGTGCATCAAGTTATGTGGTGATGAGGATTTTAACATATTCATTATAGTGATTGGTAATGTTTGATTACAAAATATGTGAAGTAGTAATATGGTCTGTTCCTGTACGATGTGAGGGAACTTCAAAATGGTATATTTGACAAACAATTCATTTGTAGGACATGCACAGTGCTGATTATCTATGATTCGTAATGCCTTTTTTGTACTTTAACAATTATGTCTAATCGTGTTGGAAAATTGTTTCCCGATATTAATTCACAATAATTTAAATATGGGAGAATAAAAGTATTATATAAGTATTTCAATTCACGACTTGTGATAACATATTTTACCCTTACAATTATTACTAAATTTCTGCTAGTTTTTGCAGCAAGATACGTTATGTGAAACCTCCATGCTAATTTTTCATGAACTATTACTCGAACATATGCGATTTGCTGTTTCCTATGTCCTATTTCAGAATGTATTGCTATGTTTAAGTCAGCACTAAGCATACTGCAATAAATTTATAGTTTGTTTTATTGACATTCAGTGATAATCTATTATTGGCTTCAAACCATTCAGTTATTCATGAAACAATGGCATTGACTTTACTTTGTAGTTCCCCTATATTCGTAGCGTTTATCATTACAGCAGCATCATCAGGAAATAAATAGAATGTTCCTTCTAAAGAATTTCCCAAATCATTAATGTATATAAGGAAGAGTAGTGGGCCAAGTATGAAGCCTTGTGGAACTCACATATTAACGCACTCTACATCTGCAACTATATCCTTAATTTGTGTTTGCTGATGACGATCTATTAAATATGAATGTAATATTACAAGTGGAGTTCCTGAGATGCCAATATGTTGTATTTTGAAGTAGAATGTCAATGCTCACAGTATCAAACGCTTTTGTAAAGTCAATATAGAGATCACGAGTAATCAGACTTCCCTGGAATACTGAAAAGCAAGCCCTCTATCCTTATAATGATTATCTATGCTAAGACATAAAGGCATAAAGACATAAAAGATTAGTGCAACTATGAGCCACAAGGGCCCTTCTTGGTTGCACTCTGTACACTGAACCAGTTGCCCACCAAATATCTCCCTGTAATACTGAAAAGCAAGCCCTCTATTCTTATAATGATTGTCTATGCTGTTTTTAAAGATGTTCAATGTGCTGCTACTGACGATGTTTTCTGGCAGCTGGTTCCAGTGTTCCACTACCCTGTTGGTGAAGAAAGTTTGCCTTAACCTTGTTCTGCTGTGGTTAACTTTAATTTTGAATTTATGACCTCTAATTGCATCATTTCTAAAGACCTCTATACTGTTTCAAAGATGTTCAATGTGCTGCCACTGACATGCACATGCAGGACTGTGCGCACCATGCAACGTCGGGCGGCTCGTCTGGGCCTCCCCATGTGACCGCCTGATGTACACCAGCGTCAGGACTGCCACGGCACTCACGGCACTGCCTCCGGGCTGGTGTCCACGTGCAGCTGGCTCTGCACTCCGCCGCCAGACGAGATTGTGGCGCCACTGGTCAGACCGTGCGCCGCCGGGGTGCCGACGGGCTTGGCGCTCGTCTCTGTCCGGTCGCGAGGTCGAGGTCAGCTCAGGCCAAGGTCAGGTCAGGCTAATACATGGACAGTCGGTTCACACTGCAGTTTTGCGTTGTTCGTTCGTGATATCTTCTGTCGTGGGCATACAAGCATGGGTTTCAGGATGCGGAAATGCATTTAGCTTTTGACACCGAATAACATACTCGATCCTGTGCGAACCACAATTTTGATACGATAAGCGAAGCTTGTATGTATTGCAACGTCTTGACCATGTTCCACTCAAGAGTCGGACAATTAGCATGAAAAGCACACATTTCACCTATTGAAGGAGTGAGGGAAGGAAGGAAGGTGGACGGTGGTCGAGTGCCAGACTTGACAGTCGAATTGAGTGCCAGACTTCAACTCTGCTACAGCATTTGATCAGTTTTGAAGCATAGCGGATTTTATGTGCGACTTCGGTCGGTGAATTATCGCGTACCGATGCGTGTTCTATGTACATGAAAGCCGCCTGGTGTACGCTAAGGCGACTACGCCTCACGTCGCATGTACTCGTAGTGAACACTGAATAACACCGGAATACCCCGAGAAAGCAAACTTAGCGCCTGGATATTCTCAATCTGTGAATGCGAAACTGACCACAAATTGCACACCGTGGTAAAAATTAAGCAGAACAGTCAAGAATATAGCCGGCCTTCACTGACCGGGGAAATAAACAAGGAGCAAAATGACACTTATCAGACACGAGCTTTCGGTTCTGGGTCATAATCTTGACCACCGTCCGGAGTGACCATTCCCGACCACCGTCCGGTGGTATAGAAACGACAAGTTTGCCTGTCGACCCGCTGTGCCACAACCCAGAACACCGCACACGTTCCGATCCTCTCAGGCAGGGGCCTCCCCAGAACACCGCAGACGGACCGATCCTCTCAGGCAGGGGCCTGCCCAGAACACCGCAGACGGACCGATCTTTCCAGGCAGGGGCCTGCCCAGGTCGTCAGGCACGGACCTGACTGCCCGTTGTGCCACACCGCAGACGTACCGATCCTCTCAGGCAGGGGCCTGCCCAGCACCTCGACGTAGCTGGCCGGGAAGATGCCGACCTTGAGTCCCAGGCGACCCTCGTACCAGTTATTGTCCACCCGTCGGATCAGCGTCACTAGGTCGCCTGTGAGGACACCAGGTCATCTGTGACGTCATGAAATGCACACGGGTCACTTGAGAGGTCACCGTGAGGTCACCACGTTATTTTGCAGTGACACATTACCGGGGACCTGAATCAGAGGTGGCAGTGCCATTTCTGACGTCAAAAGGTCACAGGATCATTTTCGAGGTGATTCGATTCATAGGGTAAGTGATCCTAGATCTTATATCCCTTAGATCGTTGCAACACACATACAAGCCAACCAGAAATGGCAAATATGACCTTTGGGATTACACGATGTGACAGGTCACGCGCCAGGTCGCCAAAGATGAACAAACCACATTCGGGACCATCAAATCCTGTTACCCTCGGCCATCAAAGACCAACTAGTCACCAGTGAGGTTGCCAGACATCAACACCTGTCTAGGGCTAATAGAGGTTGCCAGATGTCAATACGCCATATCTAGCGTCAATAGGGGTTGCTAGATGGCAAGAGGTTGCCATGTTGTTCGAAAGGCGTTCACCGACACGTGAGCTGGTCAAGAGGGCACCAGTTCACGAGATCACCAGATGGTCATCACGTCATCTCTCAAGTCACGTGATTATCACCAGGTCAACCGCAAGCGCATCCAGTGGAATAAGCCTAAACATAAGCTGTAGGTGTACACTGGTTGGTTATTGGTTTTACGACACATCGACCGTTGAGTCATGCAGCGTCGCCAATCTCTCACGCCGACTGGTCGCGGGCGAAGAGTAGCGACAGGCGAGACTCGAACCCACAACCTCTTTCGATTGCGAGACGAGCACCTCACCCCTAGGCTACTCGTCCCCTGCGGGTGCGCACTGACCGCAGGTGTGCTGTGTGCGCGCGCCTGTGGCCGGCCGGTCACTGACCCTTGTTCAGGGGCACTGACCCTTGCTCAGGGGCAGCTCGACGGGCGTCTGCGCGGCGAAGGTGTACCGGGCGCGCGCCTGACCCTCGCCGGCCAGCCTGGGCCGGCCTCGCTGCGAGTCCAGCGGCACCACCTGCCACGCGACAAGACAGGACACACTGACCAATCACGCGCGTGGCCACGCCAGTCACGTGACGACGCCGGCCAATCACAGACGACCGGGACGTCGGCAGGGGGAGGACACCGGTTCTGGCAGCCGCAGCTGACCGGGCCGTCAGCTGTTGACAGAGGGGTAGACGTCGTCACCTCCTAGGTGGAGTCCAACTGCCAGGTGGGGTCCGAGCTTAGAGGCTTAGGAACGATTTCCATGCTGGGGATAAGATCATGGCCGTCTGCTTGTTACTCGTCTTTTAACCACCGATAAACCCTGGGAACAGTCAAGGTGTCCGTGGTGCACATTGCATGTCTGCACAAAGCAGTGCAATCGAGCCCAAAACTAAATCCAGGTGTGGGTCTGGATCCCAGATACTTCTGCAATGGCGATGCCTATTGTCATTAGATCGCATTCATCACATATTAGGACACAAAACATCAAGTGCCACGAAGCTGAGATAGCCGACAAGGGCGCATCCAAAAACTATCATGGTGAGATGCACCATTACTTCGAAGAGAGCCCTCGCCGGAAAATTCGTTGATCGAGTACCGCGCTAATCTCCACAAAGTTGAGGGTGCCGACTAGGTTAACCCCGACATAGTTGATGGGGAAGGTGCCGACTAGGCTAACCTCGACATAGTTGACGGGGAAGGTGCCGACTAGACAAACCTCGACATAGTTGATGGGGAAGGTGCCGACCAGGACCAACCTCGACATAGTTGATGGGGAAGATGCCGACCAGGACCAACCTCGACATAGTTGATGGGGAAGATGCCGACCAGGACCAACCTCGACATAGTTGATGGGGAAGGTGCCGACCAGGACTAACCTCGACATAGTTGACGGGGAAGGTGCCGACTAGGCTAACCTCGACATAGTTGACGGGGAAGGTGCCGACTAGACTAACCTCGACATAGTTGACGGGGGGAAGGTGCCGACCAGGACTAACCTCGACATAGTTGATGGGGAAGATGCCGACCAGGACCAACCTCGACATAGTTGATGGGGAAGATGCCGACCAGGACCAACCTCGACATAGTTGATGGGGAAGATGCCGACCAGGACCAACCTCGACATAGTTGATGGGGAAGATGCCGACCAGGACCAACCTCGACATAGTTGATGGGGAAGATGCCGACCAGGACCAACCTCGACATAGTTGATGGGGAAGATGCCGACCAGCCTCGACACCTCGACATAGTTGATGGGGAAGGTGCCGACCAGTACCAACCTCGACATAGTTGATGGGGAAGGTGCCGACCAGGACCAACCTCGACATAGTTGATGGGGAAGGAAGATGCCGACCAGGACCAACCTCGACATAGTTGATGGGGAAGATGCCGACCAGGACCAACCTCGACATAGTTGATGGGGAAGATGCCGACCAGGACCAACCTCGACATAGTTGATGGGAAAGCGAACAAGATAACCCCGAAAGTTATGGGGAAGATGCCGACCAGGACCAACCTCGACATAGTTGATGGGGAAGATGCCGACCAGGACCAACCTCGACATAGTTGATGGGGAAGATGCCGACCAGGACCAACCTCGACATAGTTGATGGGGAAGATGCCGACCAGGACCAACCTCGACATAGTTGATGGGGAAGATGCCGACCAGGACCAACCTCGACATAGTTGATGGGGAAGATGCCGACCAGGACCAACCTCGACATAGTTGATGGGGAAGATGCCGACCAGGACCAACCTCGACATAGTTGATGGGGAAGATGCCGACCAGGACCAACCTCGACATAGTTGATGGGGAAGATGCCGACCAGGACCAACCTCGACATAGTTGATGGGGAAGATGCCGACCAGGACCAACCTCGACATAGTTGATGGGGAAGATGCCGACCAGGACCAACCTCGACATAGTTGATGGGGAAGATGCCGACCAGGACCAACCTCGACATAGTTGATGGGGAAGGTGCCGACCAGGACCAACCTCGACATAGTTGATGGGGAAGATGCCGACCAGGACCAACCTCGACATAGTTGATGGGGAAGATGCCGACCAGGACCAACCTCGACATAGTTGATGGGGAAGATGCCGACCAGGACCAACCTCGACATAGTTGATGGGGAAGGTGCCGTCTAGGCTAACCTCGACATAGTTGACGGGGGGAAGGTGCCGACTAGACTAACCTCGACATATTTGATGGGGAAGGTGCCGACCAGGCTCACCTCGACATAATAGTTGACGGGGAAGGTGCCGACTAGGCTAACCTCGACATAGTTGATGGGGAAGATGCCGATTCGGCCGTGAAGTTCGCCCTCCAGCCAGTTGCGGTCCACCTGGCGTCTGATGAAGATGATGTCGCCCCTGCTAAAGCTCAGCTCCCTACCGACACAGCACCCATGGCTCGTCAGTTGGTCATTTGGGTTTTCGGGCGGACATGGCTCGTCGAAGTAAATTTCAGCTACAAAGTGAATTTGAACAGCAGGGACGGATTCAGGGATTTTCGCGGTGGCGGCACTCGTCTGCTGGGATGCCACATTGTCGGAGTGGCACCAACGTGAAAGTCCCTGGAAGGGCGCCTTCGGCAGAGCAAATCCGGTAAAGATGGAGGGATGCATTCGAGCCTCCCAGTCAGAAGGGCGCCGCTTGTCCACGTGGGAGAGGGGGTCGGGTTGGTGGTGGTGGGGGTGGTGGGAGGCCAAATGCACCCAGTCACACCCAGTCGCACCCAGTCACACCCAGTCGCACCCAGTCACACCCAGTCACACCCAGTCGCACCCAGTCACACCCAGTCGCACCCAGTCACTTCATATGGCACTGCTGTGCAGTGCTGCTCTCGGATGCACAAGGGGCAAACTGAGCACAAATCGCGACTGGCCCCAACAAACGGGGGCGTAGAATGCAGACAATTTCATTTTGATACCCTTAAATGTGCGAACCATTACACATTCGCATCGTTGATCGAATTCGGAGCACAGAATCGTTTCAATTTTCGTAACTGAGGCATTTTTGTAACATCCAAAGAAACAAACAATCGGCTCAATCAGAGTCAGACGACCCCTCGGCCAGTGATCCGAAGCAAAACAAGGACATAAAAAAGCAGATAAAGAAGTAGGTAAACAAGCAAGAAAGTTCGAGCACGAGGCTGCAAGCAAATTAGACTTATGCAATACATCAATTAGATATAGCAATATAAAATTAGACTAAGCAATACATCAGCTATTTTTATCCGGGATTAACTATTCATGTTTTATCTCAAGTGCATCCTGGCTCACCAAGCGAGAAGAATAGCATCCACTGATGGATCGATAAGTTGGTTTCTGTGTGGTGCTATACCCATTATGGCAGTCGTTGTGCAGACCTGTGACGGCACTCTAGCACGGTCAGCCATTGCTGTGTCACTATGAATGCTATGGATATTGCAGCCCCGGTAGCTCAGCTGGTTAGAGTGCTGGCCACCACTGGTCTCCCCTATGTTGGCAACACGGGGTTCGAGTCGCTTCGCGCGCTTGCATTTCGCCCCCGGCCAGGGGTGTAAGTTGGCAGCTGGCCCGATAATGCTTGGGACGAGTTACCGAGCGACCGTGTCGGTGCATTGACGGCACGTTAAACTTTCGGTCTAAATTTTGCCGTTGAACTGGAATTCATCGACCGGGTGGTGGGGCCAGGGTTCACGCAACAATCTCTGCTTAGCAATAGAACCCTGGTTCCTTAAGCCACCCCAGCAACAACTCGGATTAAATTTAGTTAAAAAAATATCGCTCGAGGACAACCAACCATTGCACGACTTCACCACTAACTCGACAACCATAGCTCTAACATCTCCCAGGCGCTGGTACTGATATGCTGCTCGTTCCCGAATCGGCGATCAGGTGGATTAGTGGAATGAAGTGACATATAGGTAGATGGCCCAAGCGCAAAGGACCAGCTATGTTTAGACAGTTGGGCTACAACAGCCGACTGGTTGGTTGGTTGGCTATTGGTTCTACGACACATCGACCGTTGAGTCCTGCAGCGTCGCCAATCTCTCACGCCGATTGGTCGCGGGCGAAGAGTAGCGACAGGTGAGACTCGAACCCACAACCTTTCGATAGTGAGACGAGCAACTTACTCCTAGACTACTCGTCCCCATATGGGTAGATGATGGCCCAAGCGCAAAGCACCAGCTATATTCAGACAGTTGGGCTACAACAGCCGATTGGATATTGCATACCCTTACGCAGGCGTACATGTTCATAGCAGGCCATCTCGTGCTTAAATTCTGAGCGAAATTGCCCAAAGGACAGCTGTGACGGTCACAGCATCGATTTCGCACTCCAGCCGGAACCACTTACTCCCCGTCCTGGGCCATACGAACCCCACCCCGGACCCCACACACCCCAGACCGGGGATCACTCACCCCCCAGCATGGCCCCCACTCACCCCCCAATCTAGACACTTGAGTCCGTACAGCTTACTCCACAGCCTGGGCACACACACCCCAGCCCGGAACCTTTACCCCAGCCTGGACACACACACCCCAGCCCGGACCCCTTACCCCAGCCCAGACCCTTACCCCAGGCCGGATCCATTATCCCAGCCCTGACCCTTACCCAAACCCGGACCCCTTACCCCAGCCCAGACCCTTACCACAGGCCGGATCCCTTACCCCAGCCCAGACCCTTACCCAAACCCGAACCCAAACCGGACCCCTTACCCCAGCCCAGACCCTTACCACAGGCCGGATCCCTTACCCCAGCCCAGACCCTTACCCAAACCCGGACCCCTTACCCCAGCCCACTCTTACCCCAGCCTGGACCCCTTACCCCAGCCCAGACCCTTACCCAAGCCCGGACCCTTTACCCCAGCCCGGGACCCTTACCACAGCCCAGACCCTTACCCCGGCCTGGACACACACACACACACCATACAGGTCTTGTCCCTCCCCATACTGTCCACCAGACGCCGCGGAATTCGGTGTCGCAGGGCTATCTGCACGGGAATAAGATTTGCATAGTTGTTGTCGCAGCGCGACACTCGCCGCCATTTGTGAGGTCATGACTGTCTGGAGGTCACGAGTCGCTGGACATGGCCAGCTGACGTCACGAGTCGCTGGACATGGCGAGCTGACGTCACGAGTCCTGACATGGCACGTCACGAGTCGGACATGGCCAGCACGTCACGAGTCGCTGGACATGGCCAGCTGACGTCGGTCGCGACATGGCCAGCGACGTGTGACATGAGACGTATCGAATGGCAGATATCATATGGACATGGCCACTACGTGCTGGCTCACGATCGCTGACATGGCCAGCGACGTCACGAGTCGCTGGACATGGCCAGCTGACGTCACGAGTCGCTGGACATGGCCAGCTGACGTCACGAGTCGCTGGACATGGCCAGCTGACGTCACGAGTCGCTGGACATGGCCAGCTGACGTCACGAGTCGCTGGACATGGCCAGCTGACGGGGGTCGACGTGCGGATGATCCGTGACGAGCGTCACCGATCACCAGACACGGACGCGTCTTAGCCACGCAACAACTTGGACGAGGGAGCAGCGGACGAGGGGGCGGGACATTTGTTGTAGGGACATTAGTCACACGGCGCTGCGTGAAAGGAATGCCGCCAGTCAGCTGGCCAATCAGTTGGCCAATCAGCTAGGCCAGTCACCTGGCCAGTCAGCTGGCCAGTCAGCAGGCCAGTCACCAGGCCAGTCAGCTGGCCAGTCAGCTTGCCACAGGCGCGCACCCAGGATTTTTCCATGGGGGGAGGGGGCGACCAAAAAGGACACTTGGGCGGCTCCAAAAGGGCACTTGACCGGCTCCAAAAGGGCACTTTTGGCCAAAAGGGCACTTTGGTCTCATGGGGGGCCCTGCCCCCCCCCCTCCGGTGCGCCACTGGCTGGCCAGTCAGCTGGCCATTCACCTAGCTAGTCAGTTGGCCAGTCAGCTGGCCAGTCAGCTGGCCAGTCAGCTGGCCAGTCAGCTGGCCAGTCAGCTGGCCAGTCAGCTGGCCAGTCAGCTGGCCAGTCAGCTGGTCCGATGTCCCACCTGTTGTTGATGGGCTTGAAGCTGTGCAGCGCCTTGGCCGCCATCTTGGCGTCGCCGCCGCGGCTGCTGCGGATGGTGACGTCATCGAACAGGTTGTCGTATCGGTTGAGGGGAATGGGAGACTTCTGTGACGGCCTGCCGACGCAAAACACAAACAAACAAGATGAGTTATGTTTGTCTGTTTATTGGTTGGTTCACGACACACTTTATGCACATTCACGGCTAATGGCGCCGCCCGCACTGTTTCGCCGGTGGGCCGCGGGATTGGGAAATGTCCTGAGTGGCGCTAGAGTCGAACCCGGGACCTTTGGAACCCATAGCCCGACACCTAACAAGATGAGTTACATTAGCCACGGGAACGTGTGCACCGAAGTGTAAACAATGCTGTGCGAGGTGTCGAACCACAACATTCAGGACCACTTTCATCACCGTCCATGCCTCCTGCAAGACGTTCCCTGCGTTCATCTTTTTAATGAGCCGCGCCATCGTCTTTAAGCCGAACTGATATTCAGGTTCCCAGGTATGGGTAGAAGCTTGTGCACTTTTGGTATTGGCAGTGGTGATGGCTGTTGGTTTTACGACACGTCGACCGTTGAGTCATGTACCGTCGCCAATCTCTCACGCTGATTGGTCGCGGGCGAAGAGTAGCGACAGGTGAGACTCGAACCCACAACCTTTCGATTGTGAGACGAGCAATTTACCCCGAGGCTACTCGTCCCTGGTATTGGCAGCGGCGGTCGATGGTTAGGACATGAACGTGGCGCCTCTCACATGTCCTAGTCACGTAACGTCACGTCCCGCCACGCCACGTCACGTCACGTCACGCCACGTCACGTCACGTCACGTCACGTCAGTGGCAGCCATTGGTTGCCACGTGGACGTGACGTCACGAACCAATCGCTGACGACAGCAACCGCCGGCGCACGCCAAACTGCATTCACAACGCAGGCATGCCTTTCCGGCAGATCATGTGACGGCCACCATGTTCCAGCTGAACCGTGTGCTCTTTTGCAACGCACTCAACTGCCAGGCCAGCCTCTCACCATATAACGTCGCCAGCCTCTCACTACATGACGTCAGCCTCTCACCATGTAACGTCGCCAACCTCTCACTACATGACGTCAGCCTCTCACCATATGACGTCACCAGCCTCTCACCATATGACGTCGACAGCCTCTCACCATGTGACGTCGTCAGCCTCTCACCACATGACGTCGACAGCCTCTCACCATGTAACGTCAGTCTCTCACCACATGACGTCGACAGCCTCTCACCATGCAACGTCAGCCTCTCACCACATGACGTCGACAGCCTCTCACCACGTCACGTCGACAGCCTCTCACCATGCAACGTCAGCCTCTCACCACATGACGTCGACAGCCTCTCACCATGCAACGTCAGCCTCTCACCACATGACGTCGCCAGTCTCTCACCACATCACGTCGACAGCCTCACCACATACGTCGACAGCCTCTCACCATGCAACGTCAGCCTATCACCACATCACGTCGACAGCCTCTCACACCGGTTGGCTCGGGCCCTCGGGTGGACTCGCAGTCTCGGCTGTGTGCGATTCGAACCCGCGACCTTAACCTCGAGATCCGCACGCCCCACCGAACCAACTACCGCGACACGTCATGGCTGCTGGCAGACTTCAGCGGCGAGACATTCAAGCGGTGCAATTGTTATATTTGCCGTCAAAAGATACATGCAGATAGAACAGACAGATAAGAAACTGGCGTAGATGTGGAGGTACGTGGAGATACGTGGAGGTACGTGGAGATACGTGGAGATACGTGGAGGTACGTGAAGATATGTTGAAATGCGTGGAGATGCGTGGAGATACGTGGAGGTACGTGGATATACGTGGAAGTGCGTGGAGATACGTGGAGGTACGTAGAGGTACGTGGGGCTACGTGGAGGTACGTGGAGGCACTTGGAAATACGTGGAGATACGTGGAGGTACGTGGATATACGTGGAGATACGTGGAGGTACGTGGAAGTACGTGGAGGTACATGGATGTACATGGAAGTACGTGGAGGTACGTGGAGGTACGTGGAGGCGAGGCGTGCGCCGCAGTAGACCGGCGGGTTGGCACCGTGATCAGGCACCGTCGTGCCGGGTGTGTCGTGCGGTGACGGTCATCACCGCGCAATGGGGTGGCGTTCTGTCGAATGTCGCCGCCCACCCGTGACGTGGCGGACTCCCATTGGTGGAGGAAAACCCATGCAAAGTGCATTGCATACAAAGTCTACCGTATGGTCGTACACCGCACACAAAGCCTATCATATGGGCGTGCACTGCATGCAATTGGCTTTCGGGGAAACTTTGGCCATCAAAAAGGAAACTTGGCCCCATCTTAAGGGCGTCATACGGTAAGATCCATGCTGAAATGCATTCATTTGTCGCATAATCAAAGACGGGGCAATAACATTATTCGATAATTACCGTAATGTTCAATTGCGGTAAATCTGTCTGGGATACTTTGCTGATCCCGTTCCGGGTCAAGCCTCGCCGTGACACTAAGCCATTGTCGTAGGCGGTACCCCGACCAGCTTCCACCACCAGCTCTTGTTCTGAGATAAACAGCCAGACCCGCTGGTGTCTCTCTGAGCCACCGCGAGCTCTGGTTCTGAGATAAACAGCCAGAGCCGCTGGTGTCTCTCTGAACCACCACCAGCTCTGGTCCTGAGATAAACAGCCAGAGCCGTTGGCGGCACGGCATTCTCACACCACCACCCTTTCCTCATAAAACGCTCACTCTCTGAACCACCACCAGCTCTTGTCCTGAGATAAACAGCTAGAGCCGTTGGCGGCACGGTATCTCTCTGAACCACCACCAGCTCTTGTTCTGAGATAAACAGCCAGAGCCGCTGGTGACACGACGTAGTACTGTCCTTGGTTATTGGTCTTACGACACATCGACCGTTGAGCCATGTAGCGTCGCCAATCTCTCACGCCGATTGGTCGCGGGCGAAGAGTAGCGACAGGAGAGATTCGAACCCACAACCTTTCGACTCTGAGACGAGCGACTCACCCCCAGGCTACTCGTCTCCACGTAGCATAGTCCTCAAATTCCCAAAGGCATCAGACACATTGTTGTCATTCTAGGTCATATTAAATAGATCACTGTTTGAATACAATCAGCCAGCCGGCTGTCGTGGTTTTCCGGACCCGAGCGGAGGGGCAAACGCGATTTGGGGCGCCAATGCCGATGGCATGCAAATGGAAGACTGCATTAACACCATGACACATGCAGATGATATGTGGTGGATATGTGACCGTCAAGTGATGTTCAAGCACCAGACGATATCTGATGTATTATTAAAGCTGCCGATTTTCAGAACAGATTGTGTTCAGAAAATTGCAACGAGCGACTAACGCACGGCAAGAAGGCATTTCCTTTTTCGGAATTACATTTACCACTAAAGAGCATTTCGAAAATATTACAATTTTCAAATAACTAAAAAATCATCAAATAAATAAGAGCAACTGCTAAGTTTGTTTGATATACAACTTCATCAATACACGGACATATCAAATAGGCCATTAACCCATCCAGGATTACTTGAGCATTTCACTTAAGTATATCTGCGATTGCTTTTTCTCGGTTTGCGGACATTTCGGCGCCTTTAATCACATTATTTCGACGTCTATTTCTACCACACAGGCAATTCAAATAACTACCGCATAAGATCCAACCGTTTTCCTTAGCGACCCCGAGATCAGCCTTCAAACGTATACCATACAATCCAGTGACACGACGGCGATGGTGATATGACACGTGGTCACAATGCAAGACAACAATGCGCACTGGAAAAAAAAACATTTAGTTTCATGACAAGTGTATTCGGCTACAAGCTGGAATTCAATCTTGAAATATTGCAATTTGTATGAGAATCTGACTTGTAACTCGTCTGGAAGGTCAGCCAGCGATCCAAAAGTATGGGAAATCGGTGAGATCGCAAGATGACGTGACAAGCGTTACCGTCTCGTTTTCTTACCATATTGCATCTGAAAAACCTTTGAAGGCGCAGCAATTCCCTGCGCTGTGGGAGGTGTGAAGATACTACGCACGGCCAATATTGGCCTTTTAGAACAGCCAATATTCCACCTATGTTATACTGCGATGAATGGCAATCCAAAAGAAGACTAAACGGAAAATGTGATCAAACGAGAAGTCCTGCAACGAAAGGATAATCTAAACATCCTAGTTTCTTCCTCAGTTCTCTTTCCATGGTTTCAAACTGTCATTCCAGTTATCTGCATTCTGCAAGGATCCCGACGTCTTATGATTACCGAGACACGCCATAGAAGAACAGCTTCAGATAGCACCGCACGTATGTTGTAGGCCTCCAAAGTTCTGCGCTCGTCCGAGCATACCAGTTGCTTTCACTACCCCTTCACTTTTGATAAATTACGCATTACTCATTTGCAACTCCCATCATGTTCTGTCACTACTCCTTCTCCAGCGTGTTGACGATCCGATGTTCCTTCTTGCCCTGGTCCCTAGTCCAGTGAAGTCCGTTCTTTCTGTAGAATTCTGCCTGAACGACAGCCACCGTGGCGAACTTGGGCCCCTTGAGAGGGGCGTCCTGACTACCCCATCCGTACTGCCACGAAGTGCACGCCTCGAATGGGAACTTCTGGTCCGGATACAGCTTGTTCCTGGCTCGGAGGTACTGGTAGCGGCCCTCGCCGTTGTACGAGATACCGTCGTACAGCAGCTCCTTGGTCTTCTTGTCGGGCGGGAACATGTCCAAAGAGATGGTCGAGTCGGGCTTCTTGGGGAACGGTGGAGGCGGCAACTCCTTTTTCATGTGGTACTTCTTTTCGATGACGTAGCTGCTCTCGGGGTGCTTGATGGTGTTGACATTCTTGACGTCGAAACGGTCGCTGCCCACTTTGAATTCGGCAAGTTTTGGATCGTGAATCATCCGCTGGAATTCTGTGTCGAATTTCATCGCCCATCGCATCCGAGTTTCTGTTTCATTGTGGATAGATTCTTTCCAGAAGTTTTGCCACTGTGTGTCCACAGGCATAGTACGCGACATGGTGGAATTTTGCTCGGTATGCTAGAGGATTAAAACAATCAGCTTAATGATTTTGAATGCAAGAAGCAAGCGCGCAAACTATGTGCTTGAAGGGATTCCGATAAATACCGTAGAAGTTCTACATCAGTAATTTTTATAACGGCGGGATTATGAGCGCAGCGGAATTTTGAACGAAAGACCGTAGAATATAGAGTTTGCTTGGCAGGTACTCGCTTGATTTTACGGTGCAACGACCGTGCGTATGCCATGAGTGTAACTTCAGCTGAGCGAACCTTTGGTAAAATAGCTGAAAAAAATGTTCAAAAGTTGGGAAATTAGGCCAAGAAATGACGAGATTAGACCAAAACGATGCCGTAATTTCGCTAACTGGGTTTTTGTTAACACGGTCGAATTCTTTTTGGAGTAGCTTTGTGAACCAGTGTCCTATTGCAAAGCAAGCTTGTCGCGTGATCCCCAGCCCCACAATCCGATCCCTGAAATCCACTTCAACGGTATAATTGCGGTCGAGAAGTTAACGTCGCTGTCGTCAGTGCACTGACACAGCCGCCATGGTAGCCCGTTCCTGGCCTCATCGACCAGTTGCTGACCTTCCCAGCCGGGGCTAAATGCGAGCGCATGCGCAGGAGACTCTAACCCTGTCTTGCCAGGCCAGGGGAGACCAACGTAGGTCAGAGCTCTAACCAACTGAGCTACTGAGGCAGCATTGAGGGTAAGATGTGGACAATCTACGATACAATACCTGCAAAATACACCGATCATGGCGTGATAGATCCCGCACGTATTACGAACATAGCTACACTTTACACGTTTCCACAATCAGGATTTCAGGTGGCACATTCTTAGGCCATTTTTTTTTGTTGAGCATTTTTATTGAGCATGGTCCCAACTTATTCCCTGCATCACGTTGAGGGCAATCAGAATAGCATTAGCTAAGTGGGCTCAACCAATCAAGATACCGATATTTGTATGGTTTGCTTAGAGTCTTCATGGCGTGAAAAGTATCAAAATTGCATTGCACAACCTAAATTACCCATGGAGCCAAAACTATCAAGCATAATGAAAATGAAGGTCATCCGAGGCCATTGTCCTAAATAAATTACTTATTTTTGTTTATGATTCATAGTCCATGCACGCGTATATATACCAAAGCAAACCTTACTACAAGACTACAATTTGGCAGTGGTCACATAACGTATATCCTAAATTTGCATTTGGGGTTAGGCTAGTAACCCAAGATCACTGCCAAGCTCGGCCATTTCAGAACAATGTGAAATTAATTCGACTGTGTAATTACCTACCACGACACGCGTTTTGGCTCTGTCTTTTGCATAAATGGAGGCAAAATGATTTTGAAAAGTTAATTTACATTTTTAAAACGGCAATTTTGATGCACAATAATTGTTATGAAAAACAGACATTGACAGGCCCTACTCGCTGAGGGCTTTCCGATGATACCCGGTTTGCTTTCGTATGCCACTTAGCTTGAAAGTTGACAGGGAGTCTTTAACGACCCTCTTCCCCCAGACAGGGCGTGAGGGTCTGACCGGAAAGGAGAGACCGGGTTAAGAGAACGTCCAATAAGGTCTCACGTCAAGAGAGCAAGACATTGGCGAAACCAAGGCACGGGGGCCCAGGCCCCACCAAACGTATAGGAAGCTCCAACCCTGCTCCTTAGACTTTCTGTTTGAATTTGAAATGATTTATGTCGGTTGGTGGGACGCTGACAGCGCCATTTTACAGCCAATCCGGCTAGACCTGAGCCGAAACAAACCACATGGTTCAAATGACATCATGCGACTGGGGCGGGGATGGGCGGGTGGTCAAGGTGTTGGGCTCTGGGTACCAAAGGTCTCGGGTTCGACACTAGCGCCGCTCGGGACATTTCCCAATCACGCAGCCCACCGGCGAAACAGTGTGGGCGGCGCCATTAGCCGTGAATGTGCATAAAATGCGTCGTGAACCGCCCCATAAACAATAAACGATAAACAACAAACGGAACCACGCGACTGAAATACGTTTGCACAAAAGGCCTTCCAAAAAAGGTAATCTTAGCCGCGACACGGTTGGAAAAAAACTTCCATTCGGTTCCGACCTGTGGAAGTCACCTCATCTCTGGTGCCCCAGAGCCCCACGTGCGCAAGCCACGGTACATTCCGCGCTGTCGTCACTCACCGAGGCATCGTTTGTCCTGCGTAAAAACGCGAGACGTACTTCCGGGAAGTCCACGAACTCGCGACTTCCGGGAAGACCCCTGTCTGCCACGCCGCCGAGTCCCTGGCTTAAGGCTTGTTTGTTTATTGGGTGGTTCGCGACGCACGTTCTGCACGTTCACGGCTGATGGCGCCGTCCACACTGTTTCGCCGGTGGGCCGCGCGATTGGGAAATGTCCCGAGCGGCGCTGGTGTCGAACCCGGGACCTTTGGCACCCACAGCCCGACACCATAACCGCTCGACCATCCCCGCGCCTGGGTTAAGGCCTCACCATGACGTCAGCGCGCTCTTGTCACTCACGTGAAGAGGTCATCGCCCCCCCCCCCTGAGGCGCGGGCGCCTGTCGACACTCACGTGAACACATCGCCGTGTCGCCTGCGCTCCTGGTCGTCCAGCTGCTGCAGATACCTCCTGCGCCGCTCTTCCTCCAGCCTCCTGCGAGCCTGCAGCTGGCGCCACTCCTCGCCGCCGACTGCGTCACGATCGTCACGGCGCTCACGCTGCGGCGAGACTGGCGCACGGACACACATCAAGCGTGTGCTGGTGTGTGTGCGTGTGCGTGTGTACATGGCAGCGATACAGCCACCAGTAGACACACATAACACAACAGTGTATCCACCTGCAGTAGACACACATAACACAACAGTGTATCCATCTGCAGCTGATCCTGGCCGGGATGGGAATATCTATTTTGTTGCTGCTATTGTGGTTTTGGGGCGCATCAATTGCAGAGGTTACACAGCGTCCGGAATATCGACTTCAGAAGGCAAAACACTCCGAACGGAAACAAATTGTTTTGCCCCGTTGTTCGCATTGCAACCGCGCGAGTTGTCCAATTACGCGAAATTCCCGATGCTTCATTTGCGCGAAACATATCTGCCTTCCAGTCAGACCCAGTGTTGACAAAGAAAAGCGCGAATTTCCACGCAGCGCGGAATGGGGGGTGGGGGGGGGGGTGGAGCTGGACGGACACCTGGAGCACGGAACATCACCGCAGAAGCAAAATGTCGCACGGCCATGCGTTACCAACCAAGCTGACGGGAGGCGGGCGGCGTACAACTGCCAATGCCAGACAGCATCATTAGTAAGGAAAATACTTGGATCTTGAAGCAATCACACAACTCCTGAGTCGCAAACAGCAATAGTCAGTGGTGGCGACTGGTCCAGGCCAGTAGAAACAACGAAGTGATGCATCTTAACGTCGTCTGGGTCGTTAACGTACCTTCTGGACATCTGCATCGGTGACACCGAGTAAATATAAAACACCAGAATTGTCGCTTAATAGGCGTGTTGTCAGTGGAGAATTGCTCCAGTAGAAAGCACCACGCTTCAATACGAAGTGCAACAGATATGCTTCGAGCAATACCTACGTATCAGCATTTACAATATACATCAGCTACACACGGCATCACAATTAGCACAGCAACGTGTTTGTTTACACGCATGCGTCAGGGTTCCTTCCACGTGTACGAAACGCACCAAATCCCGAAGCATGCAATGCAAAGCCTGGTAACCTGTCTGGAACTCTGCCAAAACTGCCGTCCGTTCCAAGCCATCGACGCAGTCGTAGTATAGCGAAACGCCAGGCAGCACACGCAGCCCGGGGCGGGGGGGGGCAGAGGGGCGACGGCCACGCACACACACATCACGGTGACAATTATCAGCTCACTTCCACCGAAGGGGCGGCGGCGGCGGGGGGGGAGCGTCAGACAGGACGCTGGGCCGGCTGCGGCGTGATTACAGAGGCACGGACCGACCGCCCCTCCAATTCCGCCGACAAACACCGGCCAGTCCCCCTCCCCCCTCCACCACCACCGCCGCGGTCACGGCCAGGTCACGCGAGCCCAGCAGCGGCGCATCCAGGTGCGCGGACAGAGGGGCACGGTTCCCAGCCAGCCACAGTGGCGGATACAGGGACGGGACTAGTTGCTCCTTCGTGTTGTCAACGCGACGCAAATGAGTGCAAAATATTTAGCACATTAGGCCTGTGACGATACGCGGATCCATCTCATCAAAAGCAAACAATCGGAGGGAAAGCCAGGACCGGGACTTGAAGCCTTTGTTGGGGAGGGGCGTAGGGGGTAGATGACAGACGAGACAACATTTTTGGCTAGATTGAACTCCACCCATTGTGCTGTGCCCTCCCATTATCGGTATCAGCATGTCAAGGCGTACAGATGCTGTTGTGCCCTCCCATTATCGGAATCAGCATGTCAAGGCGTACAGATCTCCCATTATGACCCTGCATGGCGTACAGATGCTGTTGTGCCCTCCCATTATCGGAATCCGCATGGCATGGCGTACAGATGCTGTTGTGCCCTCCCATTATCGGAATCCGCATGGCATGGCGTACAGATGCTGTTGTGCCCTCCCATTATCGGAATCGGCATGTCATGGCGTACAGATGCTGTTGTGCCCTCCCATTATCGGAATCGGCATGACATGGCGTACAGATGCTGTTGTCCATTAGATCGGCATGACATGGCGTACAGATGCTGTTTCCCTCCCATTATCGGTATCAGCATGTCAAGGCGTACAGATGCTGTTGTGCCCTCCCATTATCGGAATCGGCATGACATGGCGTACAGATGCTGTTGTGCCCTCCCATTATCGGAATCGGCATGACATGGCGTACAGATGCTGTTGTGCCCTCCCATTATCGGTATCAGCATGTCAAGGCGTACAGATGCTGTTGTGCCCTCCCATTATCGGAATCCGCATGGCATGGCGTACAGATGCTGTTGTGCCCTCCCATTATCGGAATCCGCATGGCATGGCGTACAGATGCTGTTGTGCCCTCCCATTATCGGTATCCGCATGGCATGGCGTACAGATGCTGTTGTGCCCTCCCATTATCGGAATCGGCATGACATGGCGTACAGGAGCAGGCGCCACCGCCCTGTGGAGGCTGAACGCCTGCAACTGACGCGCTAAACTAACTCCTGGGTAGATATTGATCGGCGGGCAAGGCCCACACTGCGCCCTTGTTCGCGGAAGCGAGCACCAAGAATGAGAAACACAGGCGCGTCCGCCGCGGATAGTCGGATCGGTTTCTAAAACGCCCCCGGAGAGTCTTCCGGGGGCGTTTCTGGACACGCGCCCGGTTGGTTGGTTGTTGGTTTTACGACACGTCGGCCGTTGAGTCATGTGGCGTCGCCAATCTCTCACGCCGATTGGTCGCGGGCGAAGAGTGGCGACAGGTGAGACTCGAACCCACAACCTTTCGATTGTGAGACGAGCGACTTACCCCTAGGCTACTCGTCCCCTCTGGACACGCACCCGCGGAAGCCGATGCTACGTGTGATGTCACTGAGGGGCATAGTGGTGTGTGGAAATGCCCCTTGGAAATATAGTGGTGTGGACATTTCCACGGATAATACATTCACGCCTGTAGTCTTCAAGGACCAAATTACAACGGCTGCGTGCGGTGTAGAACAGCGCTGTCAAAGAAAGAAAATGCACGGAAGCGAACATCTACCAAAGGAATGTACAGGCGGGTTGGTTGGTTGTTGGTTTTACGACACGTCGACCGTTGAGTCATGTGGCGCCGCCAATCTCTCACGCCGATCGGCCGCGGGCGAAGAGTAGCGACAGGTGAGACTCGAACCCACAGCCTTTCGATTGTGAGACGGGCAACTTACCCCTAGACCACTCCCCCGCCGTACAGGCGGTGATGCTGCTGAAATGCCGATTGGCTGACGGTAATGCCATGGGGATGCGGATGGGCAGATGGCAATGCCATTGAGATGCAAACGTGCAGGCGGTAATGACACTGAGATACCGATAGGTAGGTGGTGATACCACTGAAATGTTGACGGGTAGGTGGTAGGCAATGCTATTGAGATTCCGATGGGTAGGTGATAATGCCACTGAGGCGCCGATGGGTAGGTGGTAATTCCACTGACATGCCAACGGGTAGGTGGTAATGCCACTGAAATGTTGATAGGCAGGTGGTCATACCCCTGAGACGCCACCGGGTAAGTGGTAATACCACCAAGACACCAGTGACCAAAGTGCACGCCGCACGCACGCCGCGCGCGTCTTCAAACCAGCATAGGCTGAATTTCAGCCAGTGATAGCGCGGACAAAACAACACGAGAGGGCTGCTGGACTGGACACTGGTCTGTTTGTTTGTTTGTTTATTGGTCGGTTCACGACACACTTTATGCACATTCACGGCTAATGGCGCCGCCCACACTGTTTCGCCGGTGGGCCGCGGGATTGGGAAATGTCCTGAGTGGCGCTAGAGTCGAACCCGGGACCTTTGGTACCCATAGCCCGACACCTTAACCACTCGGCCATCCCCGCCCCGACACTGGTCTGTGGCCCTGCTGCACTGTTCGGCCGGCCGGGCCGGCTCATGCAGCCGGCGAATCCTGTCCCGGCATTCGGATACATATGTTGTGATACATATGTATGTTGTGTGATACATATGTATGATGTGTGTATGTTGTGTGATACATATGTATCACAACATACATATGTTGTGATACATATGCATGTTGTGTGATACATATGTATGATGTGTGTATGTTGTGTGATACATATGTATGATGTGTGTATGTTGTGTGATACATATGTATGTATGTTGTGATACATATGTATGATGTGTGTATGTTGTGTGATACATATGTATGTATTGTGTGATACATATGTATGTTGTGATCCCGGATTCGGATACATATGTCCGGATACATATGTTGTGGAGAGAGCGTGCCAGTTCAACATACCGAATGGTCGAACTACGATCCTACTCGGAATTGTTTGATATCAGGAACAAACGAACAAAACACGGCGTCTGGCTCGGCAGAGTCTGGTCAGTGCAGGCGCACCCAGAGGGTTCCGATGAAGCCACTCGCCACTCAGAAGCCACTCAGAAGCCACTCAGATGAAGCCACTCGCAATCAGCCGCTTTGGGGTAATTGAAAAATTATCAGCAGTGGACCATTTTACACGGAGCCGCTGACTTGATCATAGAGGTCACCGCACTGCAAGTGTCATGCGGTGAAGGGACCTCTAGAGTCGAATTCAGGACATAAACACGCCACACTGGTGGCAGCTCTTGAGGATTGTCAAACCGGGAGGCCAGTAGGTTAGAGCGCCGGCCTGGGGTGGTCTGCCCTGTCCTAGCAAGACACAGTTGGAGTCTTTTCACACGCTCGCATTTATCCCCTGGCTGGGAGGGTCAGATGGCAGCTGGCCCGATATGGCCGGGGGCGAGCTGCCAGGACGGCCGTGGCGGTGCATTGACGGCATGCTAAACTATCGGCTAAAGTTCTGCCGTTGAACTGGAATTCACGGATCTGGTCGTGGGGCCAAGGCCTACGCAACTAGTTCTGCTTAGAATGCAATCCTAGTGTATACAGCAACGTTAGCAAGACCACCGAATACATTTTTGTAACATAAAAACCAACATCGGATTAACATGCGTCTACCCTGGAAGATAATTGCACACCTGCAAAATCGTATCGGGAAACTGGGATGGAGGGGCAACGAGAACCTTTCGGGTTGGGTTTGATTACAGCCTTGTGAGCAGGTCTGATGGTAACCTTATGAGTGGGTCTGATTATAACTTTTTGAGCGGGTTGATGACAACCTTGTGCGCGTATTTGATGCCGTATTTGATATTTTATGTCTTGTGAGTGGGTTTCATGATATTCCTGTGAGCGGGTCTAATTATAACCTTGTGAGCGGGTCTGATTATAACCTTGTGAGCGGGTCTAATTATAACCTTGTGAGCGGGTCTAATTATAACCTTGTGAGCGGGTCTGATTATAACCTTGTGAGCGGGTCTAATTATAACCTTGTGAGCGGGTCTGATTGTATCCTTGTGAGCGGGTCTGATTATAACCTTGTGAGCGGGTCTAATTATAACCTTGTGAGCGGGTCTAATCATAACATTGTGAGCGGGTATAATTATAACCTTGTGAGCGGGTCCAAATATTCTTCCGGACACCAATGATAAATGTGCCCACCCGCGCCAAGAATAAGGAATGCAGTTGGAATGCTCCTTGCGCTGCCAAAGAAGAAAAAAGTTGAGTGGGATGGCTGTGCTCGGAGGTATCCCTACCGAACTGGTGGCTGGACGTTGGGCGGATTGAACACAACTTGGCGTTGTGAAGGCATACTTCAGCATTGGAGGTGCAAGTCCCCAATAAAAGCACGCCAAACTGGACCCGTGCCCGAAATCCATAATAGATACTGGAGTCCGTTGGAAACTGCCCCGGGGGACGAGTAGTCTAGGGGTAAGTTGCCCGTCTCACAATCGAAAGGTTGTGGGTTCGAGTTTCGCCTGTCGCTACTCTTCGCCCACGACCAATCGGCGTGAGAGATTGACGACGCTACATGACTCAGCGGTCGAAGTGTCGTAAAACCAATAACCAACCTAGAAGCTGCTCCGTTGGTCACTAGGAAGCCCGGTGTGTCTCTGAGGATCACACAAACCACAGGAAGCCCAGTGTGTCTCTGAGGATCACACAAACCACAGGAAGCCCAGTGTGTCTCTGAGGATCACACAAACCACAGGAAGCCCAGTGTGTCTCTGAGGATCACACAAACCACAGGAAGCCCAGTGTGTCTCTGAGGATCACACAAACCACAGGAAGCCCAGTGTGTCTCTGAGGATCACACAAACCACAGGAAGCCCAGTGTGTCTCTGAGGATCACACAAACCACAGGAAGCCCAGTGTGTCTCTGAGGATCACACAAACCACAGGAAGCCCAGTGTGTCTCTGAGGATCACACAAACCACAGGAAGCCCAGTGTGTCTCTGAGGATCACACAAACCACAGGAAGCCCAGTGTGTCTCGAGATCAAAGTTTTATTTAAATTTCCTTTAGATAACAAAGTTAGGATCACAGGAACCCAGTTGTCCAGGATCACCAAACCAAGAACCCAGTGTCTGAAATCCACAACCAGAGCCCAGCGAGTCTCTGAGGTCCCACCAACCACATGAAGCCCAGTGTGTCTCTGAGCATGCCACTAACCAGAGGGCAGGGAAGACCATGGCCATTCAGGGCGCCTTTTCTGTGTTCGGTAACCCCTTGTAGGTTTATTAAGATACGCCATGGGATTACGAGATTGTTTCAAACGGCTCTGGGGTTTCTGTGAGGCCAACACGCGCCTCAGTGGTGTGTCCCTCAGGACGGTGGTCCCTGGAGTGTCCCTTAGGACGATGGGATGGGACCCACGAAGAACTTCAACCACGCGGTGGCCTATCAGGGCCCTCAAAGAGCTGCGCTGAGACTTGAAAGAGTTCGTCATATCCACTGGGTCCAGCTGAACTTCACGGAGACCCTTCTGGTGTGAACAGATCTCCCCGAATGTGCATAAAGTGCGTCGTGAACCACGCAATAAACGAACAAACAGGAGATCTCACAAAGGTGTATCTGTTTGTTTATTGGGTGGTTCTCGACTCACTTTATGCACGATTACGGCCAATGGGGCCGCCTACACTGTTTCGCAGGTAGACCACGGGATTGGAAAATGTTGGAACCCAGACATCAACACCTTAACCACACGACCACCCTACCCTTCCCTCAATGGCTGGGGACATTAAAAGCATTACAACACTGGGCCCCTCTGAATCACACGGGGACCCTTCTGATGTGCACAGGAGCTGTCTCAAAGGTCGAGGATGTTTAAAGGATTGCAGTACCGGGCCCCTCTGCACCTCACGGAGACCCTTCTCATGTCGACAGGAGATGTCTCAAAGGTCGGTGATGTTTAAAGGATTGCAGTACCGGACCCCTCTGCACCTCACGGAGAGCCTTCTAATACCAACAGGGGCTCCCTCAAAGGTCAGGGATATTCAAATGGTCACAGTACTGGAACCATCTGAACATCACAAAAGCCCTTCTGACGTCCACAGGAGCTCTATCAAAGGCTGGAGATGTTTAAAGGAGAACAGAAGTTCCTCTATTGTCTGTTGGTGCCTTGGGTCTCCTGCAGATGCTTCACTGAGCACCCCACCAATGTACGGGCAACACAAGCAAGAATATAATCTAAACGGCCCGTCGGCTCTCTTGAAACCGAGGCGAACGGAACAACTACTTGACCACCCGTCTGGTGATGACATGGTGAGCGGCTGACCACCTACCCCTGCTCCGGCGGCGCCGCACCCCCCCCCCCCAGTGCCGCCCCCCTGTGCGTGTTCCACCCCCCCCCAGTGCCAGACTGGGGCCCCAGGCAGCCGACCACAACCCAAATAACGGAGCGGCCACGACAATAAAAAGGAGCCCAGGGACCCTCGGCTGGCGGTAGAGTGCAAGCTGTCCAATAGGTTCCTGCCAACAGCTGGAACACCGGCCTAGCCGTCAGATGTCACAGCGGAAGCGGATCACAGCAGCAGGGGGGGGGGCACTCACAGCCAAACGCGGTCTCCGGACAGTCGAAGACCGTTCCGATAAGACGAAGGGCCCTGGTAGCCGAGAACAATCCAACAACAGGATTCTCAACGACAGGAGGACTAAAGCAACAAAAGGGACCTCCGATGCTAGAAAGTGCGCATATGTAAGCGTGCATATGCGCACCTTCCCATCAATTTATTCTATGAGCCCGATCGCCGAAATGAGCCCGAAGTGGCCCTGAAGTGATCCTCCAACGTAACCCTGAAGTGACGGAGAAAGAAGCAATTTTTGGCGCGCTTCCCGAGCCGAAAGCGGCCCCAGACAGACGCAGGCCGAAGCGTCATTACCCCTCCCCGGGGCTCGTCCAACGTGTTGAGCCGTTACCCTCTCTAGACTCGTCCACCGTTACCCTCTCTGGACTCGTCCAAAGTGTTGAGCCATTCCCCCAGGGCTGTCCGTGTTGAGCCATTACCCTCCGGGACTCGTCCAACGTGTTGAGCCGTTACTCTCCGGGACTCGTCCAACGCGTTGAGCCGTTACCCTCCCCGGGGCTCGTCCAACGTGTTGAGCCGTTACCCTCTCTGGACTCGTCCACCGTTACCCTCTCTGGACTCGTCCAAAGTGTTGAGCCATTACCCTCCATGGGGCTCGTCCAACGTGTTGAGCCATTACTCTCCGGGACTCGTCCAACGTGTTGAGCCAT